>OW121744.1:92697384-93079884 GCA_933228675.1 Stomorhina lunata
CCCTCTCAATGAGTCTTAAAATGGAATCGGATGCAGCTCATCGTCTGAGAGAAGTACCCGTTGTTTCAATTGGAATGTTGTCTGAGAATTATATATATATATATATATATATGTATATATGTATATATATGTATATATGTATATATATATATATATATATATATGTATATATATATATATATATATATATATATATATATATATATATATATATATGTATATATATATATATATATATATATATATATGTATATATATGTATATATATGTATATATATATATATATATATATATATAGTACCTGGTTGACCGAGCCTTGCTCGGGGCTTTGTGATAAGCATTTTGAGGCAAATTTTAAAGTTTTTATATATTTTATTTTACAGTTACAGTTTAACTCATTTTAAATAATTTTGAAAATTGGTCATACCAACAGAAACCTCCGTCGACTCATGCACAACAACTTTGCTAAAGACTATAGTCTGATCAAATGCACAGTTTACGATTTAATTCATTTTGAGTAATTTTCAGTGGCGCCACCTGTCGGACTTTGGTCATTCCAATTAATAAACCTTCGTCGGCTCATGTGCAACAACATTGCTAAAGAATATACTATACTATTATATGTACAGTTTACGATTAAATTTACTTTAAGTAAATTTCAGTGGCGCCACCTGTCGAAATTTCTTCATACCAACTAAGAAACCTTCGTCGGCTCATGTGCAACAACATTGCCAAAGATTATAGCATGATTATATGTACAGTTTACGATTAAATTTACTTTAAGTGATTTTCAGTGGCGCCACCTGTCGGACTTTGGTCATTTCAATTAATAAACCTTCGTCGGCTCATGTGCAACAACATTGCTAAAGATTATAGCATGATTATATGTACAGCTTACGATTAAATTGACTTTGAGTAATTTTCAGTAGCGCCACCTGTCGGAAATTATTCACACCAATTAAAAAGCATTCGCCGGCTCATGCGCTATAACTTTGCAAAAGATCATAGTATGATCAAATGTACAGTTTACGATTTAATTAATTTTTAGTAATTTTCAGTGGCGCCACCTGTCGGAAATTCGGTCATTACTAATTTTTTCCCCTTTTTATCCCCTAATTTCAAAAAAGTTCTATATGCATATTTAGTACTTCTTTGGTACCAATTGAATTCGGTACATTTTATTAAAACGCAGTTAACATAATGTTTCAATTCATATTACTTTTTGAGATGTTAAGTTATCATTTTATCCCTTTTTTACCCATTTTGGTCCCAAAATCAAAAAAGCACCAAATACGTGTTCAATATTTCTATCACATCTATTGATTGCAGTACAAAGTTTCTTTCTATATTCCTTAGTTTAAAATATAAGAGTGGGTTAAAAAGGTACCAAAATAACTAAAAGGGTGAATTTTTACCCCTTATCGGACATAGTTTCAAAAAAGTACCAAACACCTGTCCGTTTATTTTCATAGCTGTTTAAAACGTAATTTAAATTTTGTTTCTATACCTATTACTTAAGGAGATATATTCTAATATTTGTACTAGTAAAAGTATAAGTTCCAATATTAATATTAGAACTAGTATAAGGTTTAGTTTGAAAGATGGTGTTGGAATGACACCTTCATTTGAAGATCCTTTCGGTTTATTGTGACTCTTTTAGGATGGAAAATAAAGCTACATGTAAGCTAGAAGAACTAAAAGAAATAGTAAAGGTAACCTGTGATTGCTACAAATGAATGGTAGAGTCCTTATATAAGCCAGCTGAGTGCAGCTATGAAGCCCACAATATTAGTCAGTTTTCACAGCTATATGTCTTCAAATTTTCCATTTAATTTGCTGCCTATAAACCTAAGTCTCAGATGCTCTAGGATAAGACAGTGACAGAGGATTCGATTTGGTGGAGTCATCAGCTGAACATAATCTGCAAATGTCTGGAATCAATGAATCCTACCTTTTCAATCTGGAGTCTTTGTAGTTAAACATCTTTGTAGTTTCATCGGACTTAATACCCATATACACTAAAGAGTGCTCTAAATAAAATTTGTAGTTGGATTTTCTTAAATAAAAATGAAACCTTTTAATATAAAAACTCTACAAAATATGCAAATATAATGACATATTATACAAAATCATTTAGCATTAAAATGTTTACTTAGTACTCGGGTTTTGCAAAATTATCGAATTTTTTTCGGAAACCCTCCCATTAAAGATTTTACCGTTGCTTCCGATATCTTTTTGGAGCATGTGTTCCACCTGCGCTTAAAATCGGACATGTTCTTGGAAATCTTTCCTGTGTTCTTCAATTCCTTTTTTACCAGAGCCCAATACCTTTCCACAGGCCGAAGTTCTGGACAGTTAGGTGGATTTGCCTCTTTGAGTACCACTCAAATGCCTTTTTTTCATAATGGCATGATGCCAAATCGGGCCAAAAAAATGTAGTCACTCTGTGCTCTCTTAAAAAGGGTAACAACCGTTTTTGTAGGCACTCCTTTATTTCTGTGTTTATTGTGCCAGATGCCACAAATACTTTACTTCTTTTGCCACAAGTGCAAATAGCTTGCCACACGAGAAACTTCTTAGGGAATTTTGTTCGTTTTTTTGTGCGAAACTCTTGCCGAACATTGCCCCGTTTATCAGCAACATAAAAATCTTGACCAGGAAGTTGAGAAAAGTCAGGTGTATTTTTTTATAAAATCAGACTTCAATTTTTTCGCTCGTTTTTTTGCTTCTAAGTTCTTTATAGCATTGCAATCTGGAACCTTCTGGACTTTGTATGTCTTCAGTCCAGCATAAGCTTTGACTCTATGTGCAAAATTCGTAGAACATTTCACCGTACGAGCTGCTTTTCTTAAAGAAGTGTTAGGCGCTCTTCGAAAGAGTCGCTTGACTTCTTTTGCCTTACCAATATCTGTAGGACCTTTTTTCCTCCCTGATCCAGGTTTTCTTTCAATGCTCAGGTTTTCCTTATACCGTCTGATGGCTTTAGAAGCCGTTCGAGGGTCAACTTTAAAATTTTTAAAAGTCCATGACGGATTTTTTTGAAAAGTTTTAATTATATTTTTACGAACTTTTTTTTCTCAGTCCATTTTGATTGAAATAACTATTGAAAGTTAATAATTTCTAAAATAATAGTATCTGACATATCTATAGAAACTAACTTGATCAAAAAATAAATTATTTCTTGCACTATGGATAAATTTTGTCTGAAATAGTAAATGCATATTTTTTTTAGAACACTCTTTATATGGTTCAGTTCTTGGCTAAAGCCTTGCGTTGCGACTTTGTCAGCAGTTTCGTTGTCTTCGACCGATGAGAATATAAGAGCTTATCTACTTTTCCTAACTAGTTTGGATATGATCCTTTTCTTTATATGGCTTAAAGATCAGACTGACTGTCCATTTAGATGGCCACATCAGAGTTTTCAGTTATGTTAAACAGAATTTCTTCCATGTCGCAAAAATCTATGCCTGAAAGACACTACATTCATCTGAAATTCTGTACAACCTCCTGAAATTTTATTCAAGTACATGAATACCAGAGTAGGTGCCTATATTTACATTTAATCCATCTATGAATACCGAATTGTCCAGAAAGAGCGATGTGCGACAATTTTTCTATGAGGAACTTTCGGTACTGTATTAAAAACTACTCCTTGACTTAGTAGTCCGCTACTCTAATATTGTGCTTTGAAGGCTTGTTTAGTTTAGTATTCTGGTATATCGTATCTGTATGTATTTGAATATACCCGACTCATTTAACATCTGTAGTTTCCTTGTTTCCCCTCCCTTTATGAAAAGATACACGAGTAATGACAACTATATAATGTGCGTTAACTGTGGACACAACATTAAACCTTATTGATCCACTGATAATTATCCACATCCTTAAGTACAGATTTAATGTCATCAACCAATCTGTGATCCTTAAATCCCAAGCTGTTTTCTATTCAACCAATAACATCATGAAGTGCACCCTCAACTGATCTACCCTTGAGATACATTGAGTTCCTAATATAAAGGTCAATTAGTAGCTCGAGAGTTTTCAGAAAAAAGTCAATAGGCCTTTCCTGTCTCTGCTTTAAGATCCGGTAACCTGCAAAGTGAGTCTCAAAAAGATGATCAAGTGTCTTTAGACTAGATTCAGTCTACAAGCCGTCCGATTAAAAAAAAAATTGGAACAGTTGTTGGACAGTTCTAAGACCGAATTGATGGTTTTACAATAGGCCACGATGTGGCTCTTTAAGCCTTTTTCAGATCAATTTTGTGCTCATTGAATCCCTGCGCGAGTTGGCTTTATTAGACAATCAAGCAAAGTATTTTTTTCGCTGCATATTCTTAGGCATTTCGTCAAGAGAAAAATTGGAGTTACCAAAACAATTATATGAATTTTTTATTTTGATTACTTAAACTAATGCTACTTTAATTCTCTTTTTTCTCTTCCTCTTCTTCTTCCGTTATCCTTGACTACCAGTGGATCATAGAGCCTAAACCTTTCTTTTATATCGGACTCTATGGCGAGATGTAAGGCATACGTCATTACAAGAATAGCCTGCTGCTTGCAATTCCGCATAAATTAATTTTCTCCACGTTCTAGCAGGTGCACCAACATGACGGGCTCTTTCCTGTGGATCCAACGAAGCGCTTGTAGAGCTGTTGGTATTTTGCCTTCGAAGTGTGTGGCCTATCCATTGCCATTTTCGTTAACATTCCTCTATAGAAGCAGGAATTTGCAGGAGCTTATCGGTGGCACTTTTGCGTTTCCAAGTTTCGCAGCCGCAATACAGGATGAACTTGACATTCGAGTTGTATATTCATAACTTGGTTGTTGTTGATGTTTGCCGAGATTTCCAAATAGCTCGGAGAATGTCGAATTTAGATTTTGCCTTAATATTACGCAATTCAATATCCTAGTCGGCGCCACCTTTTGTAAATACCAAACTTTCAACCTCGTTATCCACATGGATGTGTGTTAACGGGTTTGCTCCGTAGCCTCCACGCATAATCTCGCTGATTCTACAGCATCACATAAGAGCATCTTCGCTGAGATATTGTCATTACCTCTGGCCTTGTTTAGTTCTCTTTTATATTCTTATTATTATGTTTTTATACCTACCATCAACAAAAATGGGAGGTATATTGAGATTGTCATTCCGTTTGTAATTTCTTTAATATTGACTCAAAAATCAAAAACGATATATATTCTGAATCCTTATGAAATTCTAAGACGACTGAACGATGTCCGTCTGTCTGTCTGTCCGTCTGTCCGTCTGTCTGTCCGTCTGTCTGTCTGTTGAAATCACGATAACGCCTAAACGAAAGGAGCTAGCTCACTGAAAATTAGTAAAAACATTCTTCATCTATAAAAAAATTTTGGTATTGAGATTGGGCAAAATCAGTTAACATTTGACTATATCTCCCATATAACCTCGTCTAGTCTAATCACTTATTTGCTACTAAATGACAAATTATAAAAGCTATGATGACAAAATTTGGTGTCTAGAAGTTTTATATAAGCGCTAGGCAGCATATAAAATTTCATTGAAATCGGTTCACATTTAACCATAGCTCCCATATAAAAAACTTACGGGAACAGCCTAAATTCCACCTGAAATTCACTTTAATGCCAATAAATGATAAACTGTAATAGCTTTGGCTTTAGCACAAGGAAGTCTTATGTGAGTGCCAGCCAGTATGCAAAATTTTGTCACAATCGGTCACCATTTGACCATATCTCCCATATAAAAAACTTACAGAAACACAAAAATACAAAAAAAAGGAGATTTATGCTTTTGTATTTAAGGAGCGACAGCTGTCTGTCCGTCTGTCTGTCCGTCTGTCTGTCTGTTGAAATCACGATAACGCCTAAACGAAAGGAGCTAGCTCACTGAAAATTAGTAAAAACATTCTTCATCTATAAAAAAATTTTGGTATTGAGATTGGGCAAAATCAGTTAACATTTGACTATATCTCCCATATAACCTCGTCTAGTCTAATCACTTATTTGCTACTAAATGACAAATTATAAAAGCTATGATGACAAAATTTGGTGTCTAGAAGTTTTATATAAGCGCTAGGCAGCATATAAAATTTCATTGAAATCGGTTCACATTTAACCATAGCTCCCATATAAAAAACTTACGGAAACAGCCTAAATTCCACCTGAAATTCACTTTAATGCCAATAAATGATAAACTGTAATAGCTTTGGCTTTAGCACAAGGAAGTCTTATGTGAGTGCCAGCCAGTATGCAAAATTTTGTCACAATCGGTCACCATTTGACCATATCTCCCATATAAAAAACTTACAGAAACACAAAAATACAAAAAAAAGGAGATTTATGCTTTTGTATTTAAGGAGCGACAGCTCCTTAACTACAAAAGCTAGAGAGACAAAATTTTACAAAAGTATTTTTGATATGTAACAAAATTTTTGTACTGAAAATGGGCGAAATTGGTGCACATTTAGTTAGAGCTCCCATATAACCCCGCCCACATGAATGCTGATAATTTGAGTACAATTGTAATAGCTATGACGACTAAATTTAGAATAGAGAAGTTTTATGCAACTTTTGGTCAGTATATCAAATTTTATAGGAGTCGGTCTATAGCTTTCACATAAAAAACACTCCCGGAAACCAAAAAATATTTAGCAAGGACCAGATAAAAGCTATTAAATTAGAAATAAATACTAGGGAAACCACTTAAACACTTTTGAATGTTGAACTATAAACTATAACCGAAGTTATTCCAAATATTTTACCAACAATACCAACTAGCGTAACAACTTTTTTCCAATTTGGTCCACGTTTTGAATTTACTGCACCCCTCGTAGATATATGAGATGTGTTTCTAAATTTAACACAACTTGATGGTGGGTATATAAGATTCGGCACAGCCGAATATTACACTCTTACTTGTTTAAATAATGAAATTCTTATTGGCTAAAATTTTGGCGAAACCAAAAATATTCCTTTTATTGCGAATATAAATATTTTTTTACAGTTTAAGAGCGGATGCGTCCTTCTTAGTTTAAGTCTTAGTCTATGTCTTAGTCTATGTCTTTATCTATGTCTTACCATATATCTTAAAGTATGTATTAGTCTAGTTCTTTATCTATGTCTTACCCTATAATTACATCTATGTCTTAGTCTATGTTTTATTCTATATCTCAGTCTATATCAGAGTCTATATCCTAATCTGTATGTCTTCATAAGATACATTTTTCGAGTGTAAAACGCTTAAATTTCTCCACTGAAAATCTGCAAAAAGTCTTCTCATCATCTTAGTTTCTGCAAGTTCGCTCATGCAATTTATCTTAACAAAATTCAGGTTTTACCCCTTAAATGTATATAAATATTTTGCAGATGTCAAACACCTACGCAATGAAAAGTGTTCATCTAGTACTTGGCTGTTCTGGTTTTCCATTTCATTTTGTTGTTTTTCTAATTTGGAGCTCAACCAAGAAATACAAAAACACAAGAGAATGGGACAGAAAAAAGTTGAATCACAACATACGAGTACTAGCAGTGGAAAATAATGTATGTGGACAAAGTCCTTACAGTTTACATGTAGTCAGTCAATGAAGATACCAAAAGTTATACTAAGTGCCAACCGTACACTTTGCACTCCTCGTAACACAAAGAGGAAGTGGTGATGGATGATGGTAGTGGTTGGAAGGTAGGATGGATGGATGGATGAATGTATAAATTGATGTACCTATTTATTGTAGTATACATACAAAGACTGCTAAATGCTGGCTGCATTGATGTGAATTTTCATATACAATATTATTTTCGCTAAAGTTTTTCATTCTGTTGAGTATGTGTGTTGATTTTATGTGTGTGTGAGTGTTATTTTTTTGGGGCTAGTGTTGGCTGCTGTTGCCAATATTATTATTGTTGTTGTTTTTATTGTAGTTGCTTCTTTTGTGAAGAGGAGTATAAAATAAACAGCAGCTGAACTAGCAGCAGCTCTAACAACATCATCATCATCTTCTTCATCACCAGCATCCTCCTCACAATCACAATTTGAAAAAGTGTAACTATGTCGTCACAAAGTCTCTGTTTTTATAATGAAACTTATTTTTTTTTCTTTTTGCACAAAAATCTCAAAAAGGAAGTTAAGTGAGAGGTGAAATGAAGTGTATGTAAACGTGCATATTTGTAAGAGTGTACCTTGTATTTTCTGTTGCAGAATCCCTGAACAAGGCAAGAGACGAGGTTACAGAACAATAATAACAAGACCAAAATCATTATGATAAAAATAAGAATGAACAAAAACACACAAATCGAGAAAAAAAGACAACAATATTTGGTGGCACCTTTGTAGCTATTTTTCATTGACGCTTAAATTTGTTGTGTTTGTAGTGGTGTAGTCGCATGATAGGAGAGCGGAATAAGAAGTCTTTTTAGGATATAGGCTAAGATGTAAGCTCTGATAGTGACTAAGGCATAGGCTCAGACGATGCCGGAATATAGTCTAAGACAAAGACTAAGACACAGACTAAGATATAGACTAAGACATAGACTAAGACATAGACTAAGACATAGACTAAGACATAGACTAAGACATATACTAAGACATCGACTAAGACATAGACTAAGACATAGACTAAGGCATAGACTAAGACATCGACTAAGACATAGACTAAGACATAGACTAAGACATAGACTAAGACATAGGCTAAGACATTGACTAAGATATAGACTTAGACATAGACTAAGATATAGACTAAGACATAGACTAAGACATAGACTAAGACATAGACTAAGATATAGACTAAGACATAGACTAATACATAGACTAAGACATAGACTAAGATATAGACTAAGACATAGACTAAGACATAGACTAAGACATAGACTAAGACATAGACTAAGACATAGACTAAGACATAGACTAAGACATAGACTAAGACATAGACTAAGACATAGACTAAGACATAGACTAAGACATAGACTAAGACATAGACTAAGACATAGACTAAGACATAGACTAAGACATAGACTAAGACATAGACTAAGACATAGACTAAGACATAGACTAAGACATAGACTAAGACATAGACTAAGACATAGACTAAGACATAGACTAAGACATAGACTAAGACATAGACTAAGACATAGACTAAGACATAGACTAAGACATAGACTAAGACATAGACTAAGACATAGACTAAGACATAGACTAAGACATAGACTAAGACATAGACTAAGACATAGACTAAGACATAGACTAAGACATAGACTAAGACATAGACTAAGACATAGACTAAGACATAGACTAAGACATAGACTAAGACATAGACTAAGACATAGACTAAGACATAGACTAAGACATAGACTAAGACATAGACTAAGACATAGACTAAGACATAGACTAAGACATAGACTAAGACATAGACTAAGACATAGACTAAGACATAGACTAAGACATAGACTAAGACATAGACTAAGACATAGACTAAGACATAGACTAAGACATAGACTAAGACATAGACTAAGACATAGACTAAGACATAGACTAAGACATAGACTAAGACATAGACTAAGACATAGACTAAGACATAGACTAAGACATAGACTAAGACATAGACTAAGACATAGACTAAGACATAGACTAAGACATAGACTAAGACATATACTAAGACATATACTAAGACATAGACTAAGACATAGACTAAGACATACCTAAGACATAGACTAAGACATACCTAAGACATAGACTAAGACATACCTAAGACATAGACTAAGACATAGACTAAGACATAGACTAAGACATAGACTAAGACATAGACTAAGACATAGACTAAGACATAGACTAAGACATAGACTAAGACATAGACTAAGACATAGACTAAGACATAGACTAAGACATAGACTAAGACATAGACTAAGACATAGACTAAGACATAGACTAAGACATAGACTAAGACATAGACTAAGACATAGACTAAGACATAGACTAAGACATAGACTAAGACATAGACTAAGACATAGACTAAGACATAGACTAAGATATAGACTAAGACATAGACATAGACTAAGACATAGACTAAGACATAAACTAAGACATAGACTAAGACATAGACTAAGACATAGACTAAGACATAGACTAAGACATAGACTAAGACATAGACTAAGACATAGACTAAGACATAGACTAAGACATAGACTAAGACATAGACTAAGACATAGACTAAGACATAGACTAAGACATAGACTAAGACATAGACTAAGACATAGACTAAGACATAGACTAAGACATAGACTAAGACATAGACTAAGACATAGACTAAGATATAGACTAAGACATAGACTAAGACATAGACTAAGACATAGACTAAGACATAGACTAAGACATAGACTAAGACATAGACTAAGACATAGACTAAGACATAGACTAAGACATAGACTAAGACATAGACTAAGACATAGACTAAGACATAGACTAAGACATAGACTAAGACATAGACTAAGACATAGACTAAGACATAGACTAAGACATAGACTAAGACATAGACTAAGACATAGACTAAGACATAGACTAAGACATAGACTAAGACATAGACTAAGACATAGACTAAGACATAGACTAAGACATAGACTAAGACATAGACTAAGACATAGACTAAGACATATACTAAGACATATACTAAGACATAGACTAAGACATAGACTAAGACATACCTAAGACATAGACTAAGACATACCTAAGACATAGACTAAGACATAGACTAAGACATACCTAAGACATAGACTAAGACATAGACTAAGACATAGACTAAGGCATAGACTAAGACATAGACTAAGACATGGACTAAGACATAGACATAGTCTAGAATATAGACTGAGTAATAGACTAAGACCTCGACATAGAGATAGACTAAGACATAGACTTATATATAGACTAAGACATAAACTAAAATATAAAATATAGAAATACTACTGAGTCTAATGATCTTTGAAAAAAACTATGGCCTTTTCAAACTAACCTCCTTTTTTCAGTCGAAATATATATTAAAATGTTTATATGTTTTTGTATCTGTGACTGCGTATTAGTAGCTCAACAATGAAAGGTGAGCAGGTTATGGAGCTAGATATCCACATACTTACATACACATCAACACAATTACTCACTAACTGACTCACATTATAAAGAGATAATAATACTTTGTTTATCTTTAAAATAAAACGAAATTCTCTAAAAGGATATCGTACATGTACAAATGTATGAAGATATGTATAACTAAATGTTCGTATGTACATGATTGTGTGAGTAATTCTTTCACGTATTTCACAAGATATGAATGAAAATAATATTTTTATTGAATATTTATATAAAAATTGAATTATTACACATACTAAAACACTTATAGATTTTTAGTTTTTTTCCTGCTTTCTCACATAGTTATAGTTATATTCTTAATAACTTTTTCATATTTTCAGTTTTGTTGTGTAAAATTGTTTTCCAAGAAAAATTATGTTTTTAACAAAAAACAAAAAAAATGGTCACAATTTTGATTTGTTTACGAATTTTTTTTGTTACATAATTCCTAGAGTTACAAACTGTTGTTGTTTACATATAAATTAAAAAAATACAAATGATTGTTTTCCCAAACATACATACTTATGTTACATACATACAATTTTGACTTAATATACATATACACATATATATATTCATAGAAAACAGGAGTTTCGTATTCAATTGCATGTCGACAAATATTAGTGCAAATATTAGGTTTTTACTGTAATTCATGGAAAATAATTGTTAATTTAATGTACGAACACTAAAATATTATATTAAGCAAATGTTATGTGTAATTAAATGTTAGGAAAACTAGGACATAATTTAATGGGACAAAAAATAGAAATAAAGATTTAGAGTCTAAAGTAGGGAAGGTCTTTAAATATTTCTATTTATTTTAAAATTCTTGGAATTTTAAAAGAGCTTTTCTTTTTTTTATAAACGATCCATAAAGTTATCAAAGGCTTAAAGTATTAAACGTAAATCTGATTTATAAAGGAAGTCAGTCTATTTCTTAGTCTGTGTCTTAATCAGAATCATAGTCTATGTCCTAGAATATCTTAGCCTATATCATAGACTGTGGTTTTGTCTTAGTGTTTATTCTAGTTTGTTTGACTCTATGAGTCATTGTTTATCTTTGGGTTGGTCTACATTTTAGTTAATATCTTAGTTAATATCTTAGTCTATGTCTTAGTCTATGCCTTAGTCTATGTCTTAGTCTATGTCCTAGTCTATGTCTTAGTCTATGTCTTAGTCTATGTCTTAGTCTATGTCTTAGTCTATGTCTTAGTCTATGTCTTAGTCTATGTCTTAGTCTATGTCCAAGTCTATGTCCAAGTCTATGTCTTAGTCTATGTCTTAGTCTATGTCTTAGTCTATGTCTTAGTCTATGTCTTAATCTATGTCTTAGTCTATGTCTTAGTCTATGTCTTAGTCTATGTCTTAGTCTATGTCTTAGTCTATGTCTTAGTCTATGTCTTAGTCTATGTCTTAGTCTATGTCTTAGTCTATGTCTTAGTCTATGTCTTAGTATATGTCTTAGTCTATGTCTTAGTCTATGTCTTAGTCTATGTCTTAGTCTATGTCTTAGTCTATGTCTTAGTCTATGTCTTAGTCTATGTCTTAGTCTTTGTCTTAATCTATGTCTTAGTCTATGTCTTAGTCTATGTCTTAGTCTATGTCTTAGTCTATGTCTTAGTCTATGTCTTAGTCTATGTCTTAGTCTATGTCTTAGTCTATGTCTTAGTCTATGCCTGAGTCTATGTCTTAGTCTATGTCTTAGTCTATGTCTTAGTCTATGTCTTAGTCTATGTCTTAGTCTATGTCTTAGTCTATGTCTTAGTCTATGTCTTAGTCTATGTCTTAGTCTATGTCTTAGTCTATGTCTTAGTCTATGTCTTAGTCTATGTCTTAGTCTATGTCTTAGTCTATGTCTTAGTCTATGTCTTAGTCTATGTCTTAGTCTATGTCTTAGTCTATGTCTTAGTCTATGTCTTAGTCTATGTCTTAGTCTATGTCTTAGTCTATGTCTTAGTCTATGTCTTAGTCTATGTCTTAGTCTATGTCTTAGTCTATGTCTTAGTCTATGTCTTAGTCTATGTCTTAGTCTATGTCTTAGTCTATGTCTTAGTCTATATCTTAGTCTATGTCTTAGTCTATGTCTTAGTCTATGTCTTAGTCTATGTCTTAGTCTATGTCTTAGTCTATGTCTTAGTCTATGTCTTAGTCTATGTCTATGTCTTAGTCTATGTCTATGTCTATGTCTTAGTCTATGTCTTAGTCTATGTCTTAGTCTATGTTTTAGTCTATGTCTTAGTCTATGTCATAGTCTATGTCTTAGTCTATGTCTTAGTCTATGTCTTAGTCTATGTCTTTGTCTATGTCTTAGTCTATGTCTTAGTCTATGTCTTAGTCTATGTTTAAGTCTATATCTTAGCCTATATCTTTGTCAACGTCTCAGTCTATATCTTATTTTATGTCTTAGTCTTTTTTTTACTCTATATCTTGGTCTATAAATTGTCTATATACTAGTATAAACATTAGGACGTCACTTAGTCTACATCTTAGTACATACATATAATTAAAATGCAATAGGACCTCAGGTCGTCTTTTAAAAACGTCCATTGCCTCATGATTTATTCTCTTGTGCTTCTTTGACTGTGATACTTTCATTAATATTAATCTGATTGCCTTCATTAACAATTAGCTACTAATTTCATTCTTCTATAAAATATAATCAAAATTCTGTTAGAGCAACCAAAAACAAACAAGAACAACACATTTTAATTGCCGTTAAATTTCTAGTGGCCTTCATAAGGTGATTTTTCCCAACAGTTGTTGTATTTTCTTATTATACTCCCAATTTTCAGGAGAGTTAGTATTTTTTTTCCCATTTTCCTCTTTTTCTCTAAAACTTATTTTCATTATTTTACATTCATTTATTCATTATTTTTTTCTGCCTCGAATTTTTTTATTATAAATTATCTTTAGACATTTTTGTAAACAACATGTCACTTTGGATGCTCTCATTTATGAGAGCAGCCAGAAAAAAAACCCACACACACCTTAAATATGTGAGAGCAGAGAGTTCGAGCAGTAAAAAAGAAAAAACCTAATGATAACAATAATTACATGTATGTGTACTAAATGTAAGGAATCCTGCTACTAAAAATAAACATTACTTTGCATAAAGGACAATATGAAAACAGCGCAAACAATAACAACAACAAGCAACAGAGACAAGAGAAGTGTGCTTTAGCTGTTACACTGAAGAGTGTGTAACACACGGTAACAGTATGAGTTGTGATGTGTGTACTCGTATAATAGATACATAATACCGGCTGCACTACTTATTTGCTAAGACAAACACACACACTCCAAAAACATATGGAAATGTTGAGTAAGACCCACAAACTGTTGCCTCACAGGCAAAGGGAGAGGTATTTGTACAGACAAGAAGCAACAAAAACAGAGGAGCAATATCTTAAGGTCAAGACGAATTTTATAGACCCCACAATGTAGACATAGTCTAGTCATAGTCTAGTCATAGTCTAGTCATAGTCTAGTCATAGTCTAGTCATAGTCTAGTCATTGTCTAGTCATAGTCTAGTCATAGTCTAGTCATAGTCTAGTCATTGTCTAGTCATAGTCTAGTCATAGTCTAGTCATAGTCTAGTCATAGTCTAGTCATAGTCTAGTCATAGTCTAGTCATAGTCTAGTCATAGTCTAGTCATAGTCTAGTCATAGTCTAGTCATAGTCTAGTCATAGTCTAGTCATAGTCTAGTCATAGTCTAGTCATAGTCTAGTCATAGTCTAGTCATAGTCTAGTCATAGTCTAGTCATAGTCTAGTCATAGTCTAGTCATAGTCTAGTCATAGTCTAGTCATAGTCTAGTCATAGTCTAGTCATAGTCTAGTCATAGTCTAGTCATAGTCTAGTCATAGTCTAGTCATAGTCTAGTCATAGTCTAGTCATAGTCTAGTCATAGTCTAGTCATAGTCTAGTCATAGTCTAGTCATAGTCTAGTCATAGTCTAGTCATAGTCTAGTCATAGTCTAGTCATAGTCTAGTCATAGTCTAGTCATAGTCTAGTCATAGTCTAGTCATAGTCTAGTCATAGTCTAGTCATAGTCTAGTCATAGTCTAGTCATAGTCTAGTCATAGTCTAGTCATAGTCTAGTCATAGTCTAGTCATAGTCTAGTCATAGTCTAGTCATAGTCTAGTCATAGTCTAGTCATAGTCTAGTCATAGTTAGTCATAGTCTAGTCATAGTCTAGTCATAGTCTAGTCATAGTCTAGTCATAGTCTAGTCATAGTCTAGTCATAGTCTAGTCATAGTCTAGTCATAGTCTAGTCATAGTCTAGTCATAGTCTAGTCATAGTCTAGTCATAGTCTAGTCATAGTCTAGTCATAGTCTAGTCATAGTCTAGTCATAGTCTAGTCATAGTCTAGTCATAGTCTAGTCATAGTCTAGTCATAGTCTAGTCATAGTCTAGTCATAGTCTAGTCATAGTCTAGTCATAGTCTAGTCATAGTCTAGTCATAGTCTAGTCATAGTCTAGTCATAGTCTAGTCATAGTCTAGTCATAGTCTAGTCATAGTCTAGTCATAGTCTAGTCATAGTCTAGTCATAGTCTAGTCATAGTCTAGTCATAGTCTAGTCATAGTCTAGTCATAGTCTAGTCATAGTCTAGTCATAGTCTAGTCATAGTCTAGTCATAGTCTAGTCATAGTCTAGTCATAGTCTAGTCATAGTCTAGTCATAGTCTAGTCATAGTCTAGTCATAGTCTAGTCATAGTCTAGTCATAGTCTAGTCATAGTCTAGTCATAGTCTAGTCATAGTCTAGTCATAGTCTAGTCATAGTCTAGTCATAGTCTAGTCATAGTCTAGTCATAGTCTAGTCATAGTCTAGTCATAGTCTAGTCATAGTCTAGTCATAGTCTAGTCATAGTCTAGTCATAGTCTAGTCATAGTCTAGTCATAGTCTAGTCATAGTCTAGTCATAGTCTAGTCATAGTCTAGTCATAGTCTAGTCATAGTCTAGTCATAGTCTAGTCATAGTCTAGTCATAGTCTAGTCATAGTCTAGTCATAGTCTAGTCATAGTCTAGTCATAGTCTAGTCATAGTCTAGTCATAGTCTAGTCATAGTCTAGTCATAGTCTAGTCATAGTCTAGTCATAGTCTAGTCATAGTCTAGTCATAGTCTAGTCATAGTCTAGTCATAGTCTAGTCATAGTCTAGTCATAGTCTAGTCATAGTCTAGTCATAGTCTAGTCATAGTCTAGTCATAGTCTAGTCATAGTCTAGTCATAGTCTAGTCATAGTCTAGTCATAGTCTAGTCATAGTCTAGTCATAGTCTAGTCATAGTCTAGTCATAGTCTAGTCATAGTCTAGTCATAGTCTAGTCATAGTCTAGTCATAGTCTAGTCATAGTCTAGTCATAGTCTAGTCATAGTCTAGTCATAGTCTAGTCATAGTCTAGTCATAGTCTAGTCATAGTCTAGTCATAGTCTAGTCATAGTCTAGTCATAGTCTAGTCATAGTCTAGTCATAGTCTAGTCATAGTCTAGTCATAGTCTAGTCATAGTCTAGTCATAGTCTAGTCATAGTCTAGTCATAGTCTAGTCATAGTCTAGTCATAGTCTAGTCATAGTCTAGTCATAGTCTAGTCATAGTCTAGTCATAGTCTAGTCATAGTCTAGTCATAGTCTAGTCATAGTCTAGTCATAGTCTAGTCATAGTCTAGTCATAGTCTAGTCATAGTCTAGTCATAGTCTAGTCATAGTCTAGTCATAGTCTAGTCATAGTCTAGTCATAGTCTAGTCATAGTCTAGTCATAGTCTAGTCATAGTCTAGTCATAGTCTAGTCATAGTCTAGTCATAGTCTAGTCATAGTCTAGTCATAGTCTAGTCATAGTCTAGTCATAGTCTAGTCATAGTCTAGTCATAGTCTAGTCATAGTCTAGTCATAGTCTAGTCATAGTCTAGTCATAGTCTAGTCATAGTCTAGTCATAGTCTAGTCATAGTCTAGTCATAGTCTAGTCATAGTCTAGTCATAGTCTAGTCATAGTCTAGTCATAGTCTAGTCATAGTCTAGTCATAGTCTAGTCATAGTCTAGTCATAGTCTAGTCATAGTCTAGTCATAGTCTAGTCATAGTCTAGTCATAGTCTAGTCATAGTCT
Organism: Stomorhina lunata; assembly: GCA_933228675.1. NCBI lineage: Eukaryota > Metazoa > Arthropoda > Insecta > Diptera > Rhiniidae > Stomorhina > Stomorhina lunata. Next base: position 92,714,603 of record OW121744.1, read on the forward strand.
AGTCATAGTCTAGTCATAGTCTAGTCATAGTCTAGTCATAGTCTAGTCATAGTCTAGTCATAGTCTAGTCATAGTCTAGTCATAGTCTAGTCATAGTCTAGTCATAGTCTAGTCATAGTCTAGTCATAGTCTAGTCATAGTCTAGTCATAGTCTAGTCATAGTCTAGTCATAGTCTAGTCATAGTCTAGTCATAGTCTAGTCATAGTCTAGTCATAGTCTAGTCATAGTCTAGTCATAGTCTAGTCATAGTCTAGTCATAGTCTAGTCATAGTCTAGTCATAGTCTAGTCATAGTCTAGTCATAGTCTAGTCATAGTCTAGTCATAGTCTAGTCATAGTCTAGTCATAGTCTAGTCATAGTCTAGTCATAGTCTAGTCATAGTCTAGTCATAGTCTAGTCATAGTCTAGTCATAGTCTAGTCATAGTCTAGTCATAGTCTAGTCATAGTCTAGTCATAGTCTAGTCATAGTCTAGTCATAGTCTAGTCATAGTCTAGTCATAGTCTAGTCATAGTCTAGTCATAGTCTAGTCATAGTCTAGTCATAGTCTAGTCATAGTCTAGTCATAGTCTAGTCATAGTCTAGTCATAGTCTAGTCATAGTCTAGTCATAGTCTAGTCATAGTCTAGTCATAGTCTAGTCATAGTCTAGTCATAGTCTAGTCATAGTCTAGTCATAGTCTAGTCATAGTCTAGTCATAGTCTAGTCATAGTCTAGTCATAGTCTAGTCATAGTCTAGTCATAGTCTAGTCATAGTCTAGTCATAGTCTAGTCATAGTCTAGTCATAGTCTAGTCATAGTCTAGTCATAGTCTAGTCATAGTCTAGTCATAGTCTAGTCATAGTCTAGTCATAGTCTAGTCATAGTCTAGTCATAGTCTAGTCATAGTCTAGTCATAGTCTAGTCATAGTCTAGTCATAGTCTAGTCATAGTCTAGTCATAGTCTAGTCATAGTCTAGTCATAGTCTAGTCATAGTCTAGTCATAGTCTAGTCATAGTCTAGTCATAGTCTAGTCATAGTCTAGTCATAGTCTAGTCATAGTCTAGTCATAGTCTAGTCATAGTCTAGTCATAGTCTAGTCATAGTCTAGTCATAGTCTAGTCATAGTCTAGTCATAGTCTAGTCATAGTCTAGTCATAGTCTAGTCATAGTCTAGTCATAGTCTAGTCATAGTCTAGTCATAGTCTAGTCATAGTCTAGTCATAGTCTAGTCATAGTCTAGTCATAGTCTAGTCATAGTCTAGTCATAGTCTAGTCATAGTCTAGTCATAGTCTAGTCATAGTCTAGTCATAGTCTAGTCATAGTCTAGTCATAGTCTAGTCATAGTCTAGTCATAGTCTAGTCATAGTCTAGTCATAGTCTAGTCATAGTCTAGTCATAGTCTAGTCATAGTCTAGTCATAGTCTAGTCATAGTCTAGTCATAGTCTAGTCATAGTCTAGTCATAGTCTAGTCATAGTCTAGTCATAGTCTAGTCATAGTCTAGTCATAGTCTAGTCATAGTCTAGTCATAGTCTAGTCATAGTCTAGTCATAGTCTAGTCATAGTCTAGTCATAGTCTAGTCATAGTCTAGTCATAGTCTAGTCATAGTCTAGTCATAGTCTAGTCATAGTCTAGTCATAGTCTAGTCATAGTCTAGTCATAGTCTAGTCATAGTCTAGTCATAGTCTAGTCATAGTCTAGTCATAGTCTAGTCATAGTCTAGTCATAGTCTAGTCATAGTCTAGTCATAGTCTAGTCATAGTCTAGTCATAGTCTAGTCATAGTCTAGTCATAGTCTAGTCATAGTCTAGTCATAGTCTAGTCATAGTCTAGTCATAGTCTAGTCATAGTCTAGTCATAGTCTAGTCATAGTCTAGTCATAGTCTAGTCATAGTCTAGTCATAGTCTAGTCATAGTCTAGTCATAGTCTAGTCATAGTCTAGTCATAGTCTAGTCATAGTCTAGTCATAGTCTAGTCATAGTCTAGTCATAGTCTAGTCATAGTCTAGTCATAGTCTAGTCATAGTCTAGTCATAGTCTAGTCATAGTCTAGTCATAGTCTAGTCATAGTCTAGTCATAGTCTAGTCATAGTCTAGTCATAGTCTAGTCATAGTCTAGTCATAGTCTAGTCATAGTCTAGTCATAGTCTAGTCATAGTCTAGTCATAGTCTAGTCATAGTCTAGTCATAGTCTAGTCATAGTCTAGTCATAGTCTAGTCATAGTCTAGTCATAGTCTAGTCATAGTCTAGTCATAGTCTAGTCATAGTCTAGTCATAGTCTAGTCATAGTCTAGTCATAGTCTAGTCATAGTCTAGTCATAGTCTAGTCATAGTCTAGTCATAGTCTAGTCATAGTCTAGTCATAGTCTAGTCATAGTCTAGTCATAGTCTAGTCATAGTCTAGTCATAGTCTAGTCATAGTCTAGTCATAGTCTAGTCATAGTCTAGTCATAGTCTAGTCATAGTCTAGTCATAGTCTAGTCATAGTCTAGTCATAGTCTAGTCATAGTCTAGTCATAGTCTAGTCATAGTCTAGTCATAGTCTAGTCATAGTCTAGTCATAGTCTAGTCATAGTCTAGTCATAGTCTAGTCATAGTCTAGTCATAGTCTAGTCATAGTCTAGTCATAGTCTAGTCATAGTCTAGTCATAGTCTAGTCATAGTCTAGTCATAGTCTAGTCATAGTCTAGTCATAGTCTAGTCATAGTCTAGTCATAGTCTAGTCATAGGATGATATGGTCATACGATATGATAAACTTGTTGAAGCAGTTGTAAGGTAAAGTGTATCATATAACACATAACGGTGATATAAGGAAAGAGTAGAGAGTGAAAGAGAGACTTGTTTCAAGAGAAGTTAATTATACCGTTATTTAAGAGAGCATCTGTGAGATAATATTTTCCAGTTCTGCAATTATTTATGTAGTATTAACGAATTTGGAAACAAGTGGTTGAGCTGTGTGTTGAGAAAAGCGGTGACAAAATTTTCATTTGGCTGCTAACAATAATAACATCATCAATTTTTACAAAATACTTAGTATACAAGAAAACGAATGACGAACTTCTGTTTCTATGAACGAAAAGACGAACCATGACTGAGAGTCTCTCTATACTCTATGCAGCCAGAAAGGCAGTAGCAACAGCAGAATGGCTGTGGCAGCTAAAATGGAAAAAAAATAACAACAACTTCTTCGAAATGAGTAGAAAATGTTGGGAAAAAACACTTCATACTTTCAATGAATGTAGAATAGAATTGGAAGCAATGAAAACAACAACTACAATAACGACGACGACAGCAACGACAGCGAACATGCGAAAGGACTCTAAATATAACGACTTTATAAAGGCATCCAACACAACACAAGTAGCAGCAGCACTTAACGAATGCGAGAATTTTTACAGTAGACAAACAGGCGAAACCTGCTGAGACGACGAGTCCTTGCTCGTCGGTTCATATGATAAGAAGGACAATTTTTCTTTAACTCAATAAAAATAATAAAACAAACAGCAAAAAAGTTATTTAAGTAAAAATATTTTTGAAATAAAAATATTAAGAAATTTAAAGGAAATTGTTAAAAAAAAGAAAGGAAAATTTTTGAAAAAAGGTGAAAAGAATTAAGTGAAAAATAATTTTTTAACAAAATTAAGGAAAAAATTTAAATAAACCTGTCTCTTGGAAGGATTTCTGAAAAAAGTGAAAAGTGTAAAATTTAAACAAAAATAAATTTAAGGAAAAATCGGAAGGGATAAATTTTGTTAAAAAAAGTCATGAAATAAAAAGAATGTTTAAGTAAATTATAACATTTTTAAAAATTCCAAGTTAAAGTTCCTTTAATTAAAAAATAAAGAAATAAAATTAAAACATTTCAAAGTTTTCCGAGACTTAAAAAAGTGAGTGTTAAGGCTTAAAATTCAAAAGAATTACAAATTTTATGGTAATAAAAAATAACAAAAACTTTTGACAATTTCCCTGAGGATTAAAAAGTTATCTAACTTTAGCAACAGACTAAAATAGAATTTCTAAGAAACAAATGGTAAAGGAAAATTGTGTAAAAAAGTAAGAAATTAAAAAAAAAAATAAATAAAAATAAAACGCCTAAAATATACAACAAAAAAAGACAACAACAATCTAATAATAACTTGACTTGAATTTACAACAATAAAAACAAACGAAAAGCTAAAGGAAAAACTACTTATACTCAAGCAAAAGCAAGAAGAACAACAAAAAAGCTTACGCAAAAAAAAACAAGAAAAATGTATAAGGAAAATAAGATGTTGAAGTAGTTTTTACATTCAAGGAAGCATTCAGGACTAACACAAGAAACTCAAAAGCAAACAGACACACACACACATACAGACCCACTTTCAAATGAAAACTTATTATCATGAACGTGTGCGTAATGTAAAGGACTAAAAATATATATAAAAACAAATATAAATTTTATAACCTCTTACAACTCACAAGCAACTGGTTGAATTTCCTCGATTTTATTGGAAAAATAAGAGAAAGGAAAATTTTTCTTAAAAATCCCAAAAAAAAAACAACCAAATAAAAAATAAAAACAAAAAGTTTTAAAAATAATTTACAAAGTTCCTGTTACATGACAAAAATAACAAAAACCAAAAAAATTACATTTTAAAATATTAAAAAAAAAAAACAACAAAAAAAACCTTAAGTGCTTTTAAGAAAATCCAAATAAAATAAATTTAAATAAATCTTGAAAAGATACAAACGTCAGCCAAACTAAATCAGAGCCGACGGGAAAAAAATTTTATTAAAAATTAAAGGGAATTTGTGAAAAATTTCACCCAAAAAGTTGGATTATTGATTTATTGAAAAAAAGTGCTTTAAACTGATAAAACTTAGAAAGCTTTAAAAAGAAAGTTAAGAAAGTTTTGAAAATTTTGGAATTACATCAAAGTTTCCGGGGGTTTTAAAAGGTAACATTTTGACATTTTTGAGATCTGGTTAGGAAGACCGATAATCAATGTTTTATAAGGTTTTGAAAGAATTTATTATTAAATAAAATTTTAAAATTATTAGCCATAAATTTTGATCTGCTGTAACTTTGAGGAAAGAATTAAAAAGGTTTTACATCCAAAATATCGAGCAATATTTTCAGTTTTGTAAATTTTACCCCCAAATTCATAAACGAAAAATAGTGTTATGGCAAACTTATAAACCAAATTTTCCGTACAAAATTTCTACAATAAGAATTTGATAATTTTAAAGTTTGTCTATGAAGTAGGGGGTTAGTTTATAACTTTTTAACCCAACCAAAAACCTAGGAGATCTCCTGAAATTTTTAAACATTTTGATATTTTATTAAAATATAGCAAAATCAACTTAAGATACATTTATTCTATTTATATTTTCAGTTTTGTAAATTTTACCCCCCAAATTCATAAACGAAAAATAGTGTTATGGCAAACTTATAAACCAAATTTTCCGTACAAAATTTCTACAATAAGAATTTGATAATTTTATAGTTTGTCTATGAATTAGGGGGGTTAGTTTATAAATTTTTACACCAACCAAAAACCTAGGAGATCTCCTAAAATTTTTAAACATTTTGATATTTTATTAAAATATAGCAAAATCAACTTAAGATACATTTATTCTATTAAAAATCCATCAACTTTTTCTAGATTTCCTTTGATAACTTCTAAATTTATCGAGAAATCACACAAATTTCACCGTTTTTGACATTTATCAAATACAAAAACAAGATCGTAGTAAAATCTTCTTGTACATACGATTCCGAACTTTATCTTATGGAATATCCGCTCTTAGTGGCTTAGATTTTCTTTAATAACTTCAAGACGAAACGAGGCTACTACTTCACATTTTGTTCAAATAATGAAATTTTTATGCTATTTCATATTTTTTCAAGAACAAAAGTAAAATATTATACGATTAAGGACTCCGGGGCCAAATCAGACTATTAAGCAAATATTGTGTAACATACCTTAGGAATTTTCAAAATAATTTATTTAGCAAAAACTTTACAAAAATTTGATATCTTAAAATTTATTTATCAAAACATATAGTTTAAATGATATTCTTTTACTATCAGGGAATATTTGACAAATAAATAATGTTACAATACCTTATATGTTATATATCCTAAAAGCATGCTACACATTTTTTTCTGATATATCCTACATTTCCATCGATATCGAGTGCGGCGATTTGGCCCTTGGTCTGTATCTTATTAGAAAAACACATATTTTTGTATTTCATCAAACTTTTGTTTATAACTTCTTAACCAATTAAGGCTTTTACTTTAAATTTATTGCAATTAAAGAAATTTGCTTAATTTTTCATATCTTATCATAATAAAAACAAATCCAATGAAATGTTTTCTAATATTTCATTTAAAACTTTTTCTGAGATATGATTTGGATTTCCTTAAATTTTTGTTCATAACTTCTAAACCAATCAAGGCTTCTTATATTAGATTTGTTAGAAATGAAGAGTTTTGCATAATTTTTCATTTTTTATCAAGAAAAAACAATCCAGAGACATTCAGACATCCAGATAACAAATAGAGCTATTAAATGACATACTTTGAATATTATCTTATTTCATATATATCAACTTTTTTAACTTCTTCAAATTTTCGCTCATACCTTTCAAACGAATTGTGATTCAAACTTTATAGATTTGTTATAAATTATTTGGATAAAATATCAAAAAGTATCCAAACTTTTTAAGATTTTATCAACATAAATCCTTGCTTTTAAAGATTTTATCAAAATAAATTGTAAAGGAAAAAAGTAAGAAATTAAAAAATAAAATAAAAATAAAACGCCTAAAAATATGCATCGAAAAAAGACAACAACAATCTAATAATAACTTGACTTGAATTTACAATAATCGAAATCGTTTTTATTTGCAAAGTTTCAATTTTATATAAAAAATTCGATAACTTCTATATAATACTCAAACACCACTAAAAATCAGAAAAAGTTAAGCTTTGAAATACTTTAGCTCAACTTTAAGATAAAAATACATTTTTCTATGTGTGATCAAAGCTTTTTGTTTGTAAGCTTTTAAATACTGGTTTAAAATTTGAAATAACCTAAACATCAGAAAAAGTTCAGCTTTGATGAGAAATATTTTAGCTTAACTTTAAAACAGAAATACATTTTTCTGTATCTGATCAAAGCTTTCTGATTGTAAGCTTTTAAATACAAGTTCAAAGTTTTGTTATTGTTAAGTTTGAGCTTATGTTATATCAAAGTTGACAAGCTATACTTATATATTCGGATGAAATCTCAAAAAAGCTTTTAATATTCTTTAAAAGCCAATAATTTCAAAGAAATACTATTAACAGATAAACTGTTATTTGATATAAATAGATTAAAAGCTTTTTAAGACATCTAACAAAATTGGTTTATATAAAGCTATAGTTTCGTATACTTTCAAAGAATTTACGTTAGTTAGAAGTACAAGCTTTGTAATTCAGAACGCTTTAAAAGCTCAAATAAAGCTAGTTCGAAAAAAGAGATATTCGCAATATTGAGCAATTCTTTATTAATTTATAAAAGCATATTACCAAAGAATTTGAGTTTGAGGTAGAAGCTTTGTTATTCAGAGAGGCTTTAAAGCTCAAACGAAAATACTTCAAAAAAAGAACAGATATTTACAATATCAAGCAATTCTTTATAAATTTATTAAAGCTTTTTAAACTCTATCAATTTAAGCTTTTATTAAAAGTTTGTTCAACTCAAAAAGGAACTGAAACCGAATAAAATTTAGTAGTACAAGCTCTGTAATCAAAGAAGCTTTTGAACAATTTATTTGATTATTTCAATATAATTTTTTTAATATAATTTTTTATAAAGTTAAAAAAAGCTTATAATTGAGCTTGATCTAAAGCTGTTAATGCAGTCAAGCATTTGAAATATTTGAATGCTTTTAAAAACATAGATGGAATTGTTAAATTCACATAAATTAATAATAAAATTATATAAACTTTAAGTAGAAAATTTTGTAAATTTAATTTTTAAGCTCATCTAATTATTTTTCGTTTATGAATAATACTAAGCTTTTAATTTAAAATACAACAGAGTTTTAAATGAAGTTTGTTTAAAGTATTAAACTTTCAAAAAGCTTGATATTAAGTTATTTAATTCAGTTTATTTAAAGTTGAGGGATTTTAAAAAGCTTTAATACTCTTAGTTTTGGGAAACTACTAAAGCTTTGCGTTTTATATAAAGTTTGTTTAATGTATTAAATATACAAAAACACTTATAATTGAGATTTATTTAAAGTTGTTTGATTCAGTTAATGGAAATATTTAACACTTTAAAATTTAGGGCTAGTAAAGCTTTTAAAATATTTAATATAAGTAAATATAATAGGGAAATTATTATTTTCAGATCCTTTAAAATATTAAAAATATTCCGGAGCTTTTAATATAATCAATAAAAAACAAACAAAGTCTTTTTCTAAAATAGCTAAAAACCAATAAAAGTTTTTCCAATTAAATATTCTAAAGCTTTTGGTATATTAAAGTTAAAGTCAAGCGAAATCTTTTGTAATAAAATTAGATTTTTTATCTTAAAATAGTGTCATTGCGACATTAGAAGAATAATGCAGATATATGCATATGATCTATATATCATTGTAAAGCCTAGAAATTTGCCTTCGATTTATGTAAGTTAAGGTTTTCATATTTTTAAAAAGAAAAATTTAATCCAACTTTAAATAAAAAACATTTTTGCATCTTACATAAGCAAAGTCATGAAGTGTTTATAAAAAAAATCACAATTTGGATTAAACATGCAGATTTATGCAGATTACTTATACATTATTTCAAGGCCTAAATCTCAGTCTTTGATTTCCTATAGAACATGTTTTAAATATTTGTATGCAAAGAGTTAATATCCAAGTCAAACTTGTGCTATTCTAAACAGCAGAACTAGCGTTCTTACATCAAAAAGTTTTGAGTGCATATTTTGTCTAAAGCTTAAGCTATCCTAGAGTAACATCAGTTACCCGATGACAGCACAAAGAATGCTCAATCCAGAAAAAAGCTCTTTTCTAAAAAACTTTATTATGGGATATGCTGGACATTTATGCTAATCCAGAATTTTCAGTCAAAAAAGCAAATATATGCAGAAAATTTATATACTAATATAAAACTGAGGCATTAGGCCTTAATTTAAGTTCAATGTAAACTTATAGGTTTTATTGAAAAATCTTACTGAACTTCTAAAGTTATGCCAACTTTTTAAATTTTACTTTTTTGAAAATTCATGCTTATTCTAAATTTTAAGCCAAAAAAGCAAATATATGCAAAAGATTTGTATATTGCTATAAAGCTGAGACATTAGCCTTTAAATTGAGGAAAATTTAATTATGTAGCTTTTCATTGAAAAAATTTATTGAACTTCTAAAGTTAAGACAATTTTTCAAATTTTATAATTTTTTTTTTTAAAGTTTTCCGACTTCGAAATCTGATAACTCAGATGCTATCAAGTAGATCCTTTTTGTTTTAAACATATTTAAAATTTAAGCTAATTTCTTTATTATTATAAAAAATTAAGTTTAAGTCTTTATTGGCTCAGAAGTTATGGAGAAAAATATAAAAGCGTTTGTGATTTATATTTAAATTTTATATTAATATATACAAAATCAAGTTATTTTACAAGCGATTCTAGACAAAATTTATGAACTTTTTCAATAACATTTTTTAATTAACTAAAAATCTTCTAAGCCATTGGAGTTTTAAACATTTTCATTAAAAGTTCTTTTTCTTTTAATTAATAATGACAAACTTTTTTAAATTAAATTTTACTATATCTTCTTAAAAAGCTGACATTTATTTAATGAAAATTTATGCAAATCCAAACTTTTGAGCCAAAAAGGCAAATATATGCAGAAGATTTATTTATTGCTATAAAGCTGAGACATAAGCTTTTCATTTGAGACAAATTTAAACTTGTAGGTTTTTATTGAAAAAACTTATTGAATTTCCAAAGTTATATCAATTTTTCAAATTTTACTTTTTGGAGGCAAATATATGCAAAAGATTTATATATTGTAATATATCTGAGACATTAGTCTTTAATCTGAGATAAATTTAAATTTATAGCTTTTTATTGAAAAAACTTATTGAACTTCTAAAGTTAAGTTTTCAAATTTCATAAATTTTTCAAATTTCTTAAATTTTATAAATTTTTCAAATTTTATATAGTTTTTAAATTTCATAAATTTTTTAAATTTTATAAATTTTTCAAATATTATAAATTTTTTAAATTTCATAAATTTTTCAAATATTATAAATTTTTCAAATTTTATAAACTTTTTAAATTTTATAAATTTTTCAAATTTTATAAATTTTTCAAATTTTATAAATTTTTCAAATTTTATAAATTTTTCAAATTTTATAAATTTTTTAAATTTTATAAATTTTATAAATTTTTAAAATTTAATAAATTTTATAAATTTTTAAAATTTAAAATTTCTTGAATATTCATGCTAATCTTGAATTTTAAGCCAAAATAGCAAATATATGCAGGAGATTTGTATATTTCTATAAAGCTGAGAAATTAGCCTTTAACTTGATACAAATTTAAACTTGTAGGTTTTTATTGAAAAAACTTATTGAATTTCTAAAGTTATTTTAATTTTTCAAATTTTACAGCTTTTTCTAAAAAAGTTTCCTGATTTCAAAATCTGATATCTCAGAAGATAGCACACTGATTATTTCGAATTTTAACATATTTGAAAATTAATCTAATTTCTTCATTTTGTCAAAAATTTAAGTTCAAATCTTAAATGGCTGAGAAGTTATGGAGAAAAAGCTTTTTTGTAATTATAATAAATCAAAGATCAATTAAGTTATTAAAGTTAAATCAACTATAAAATCAAAGTAAATGGAAAATTTCGTAGAGAGAAGAAAAGTTTTTTGTTTTTAGCCAAAAATATTAGAGGCATAAATGATTAGGCAAAAGGACAAATTTCATAAGCAAACGAACTTCAAAAAGATTTACTTGAAGTTAGACAAAAATCAAAATAACGCCAATGGGCTGAAAGACTAAAACAATATAACTTTGTTATTATTTGTATTGGTATAATTTTTTGAAACAAGAAAATAGCCAAGCATGAAAGAAAACTTTGGAAAATTCCTGTGTAACTCAAAAATGTATAAAACATTGATTATTGATTTTGAAAGACAAAAGAATAGAGATAGACAAGAGCTAAAGTATGGAAAGAAGAAAAAAGGCAAACCAAACAAATAACAAAACCGGCAGTTAAAGAGACAGATGAGGAACAGACAGACGAAGGGAAGGAAGGACGGATGGATGGACGGAAGGACAGACGTTGGAATAGATGGAAGGACGGATGAATGAATAGACGTATGGACAGACGGATTTATAAACATAGGGACAGACAGATACAGAAAGTTAATAATAATATAGAAAAAAAAAACAGAAAAATGTTTTAGCAAATAAAGAAAAACTCTCGCTCCTCTACTTACAGCACAAACAAGAAGAAAACCTTAAGTCAAAAGCAGCAGAGGAGACAGTAGCAGAACAAAAAAAAAAACCTTAAGACCGAAACATAAGCTTGCAACAAAAGCAACAAGAAAAACAATAGAAGGGAAAAAAGAAAAATAAAAGACTGCTCAACATAATAAAAGTAAAGTTGTAGTAAAGGAAATACAACAAATCGAAAAACCTTAATGTAAAAGCCTCCCCCCCAGATTAATAGCAAACAGCACACGGCAACAGCAGAATTAGCAAAGAAAACAAAAAGTAGCTGGAAAAAAATAAGTGAAGTTAAGGGAGAAGAAGAGCCTAAAAGTAAGAAAATAAAATAAATTTATAAACGGAAGCAACAAGCCAAACCAACTCCCTACCTTTCTTAATTTCTTCTACATAAAACAAGAACAACAAGAACGACAACAACAACAACAAAAACAACAACAACAACAACAAAAAATTGCCATTGGCAAAATATCAAATTATTCTGGAATTGTTAATTGAAGAAATAGGAATAGCTTTCTAACAAAATCCTTGAAGAATTTTAAAAGTTTTGCGAAAATTTTGGTGTTTAGAATAAATGTAAAGCCTTATTATAAAAGAAACGGCTTTAATCCTCTACTTAATAATTAATAATAATTTTGGTTGAATTTTCTTGAAAACAAAAAAATTCCCCAAAACCCCCATTTTTTCTTTTAACAAAAAGTTTCCTTTAACCTCTGCAAAGATTTTGGACTTTTCAAAAATACCACTCTTCGCAAAATACCTACAACATCTTAATAAAAAAAAAATGTTTTTCTCCTTAATACAGACTCTGGTCTGTGTTCTGCTGGTCAATACGGGTCTCTATGCCCTGCATTTAACGGGCTCCGGGGCCAAGGGTGGCGGCTCTAATGTTGGCCAGACTAATAGCAATGGCCAGGCCCATGCCAGCAAGTCTCAACTAACAAATAAGGTCTCCAACAATCCCTTTCAAAACTCAAATAATCGTTTGAATGAGGAATTGGCTGACTTGGCTCAAATGGAGCGGGAGCGTTTGATGGTGATGGGCCTGGTTAAGCAAACTGCCGAGGAGTCCGGCTATCATGGGCGTCCCATAATAACGGGACGCATAAAAATGCATCCGGCCGAGGATATGGACTCGGAATACTCAGCCTGGCTGAGTCAACAGGCTCGTAATGTCATGTTTGGGAATGTGGTGCAAGAGCCCCTGGCCGAAGAGGAAGACTATGACTCGGGTGGTGGTGGTCTGGGTGTTGAGGCTAGCTTTGATCCTCTTAGGTCACCCAATAAATATGACTATGGTCGTCTGGTACAGCCCATGGACAGGGAAAGAGAAAGAGATTTTGAAAATCCTCACAATCTGGATTTAGATGATTTTATGGAATTGGAGCCTGTGCAGGAGGAAGAAGATATTTTCCCAGATATGGATGGTTATGCCTATATAGAAGAGTTAATGGCCGAGGAGAATAAAGAACGTTTGCAGCATCATTATCAGCAGCAGCCGCCCATGGCTCAATTTCCCGGCTTTAGGCATCCTCAAGCACAACAGGCTCCTCATCATCTTACACTTGCCCATAAATATCAGAATCAAGAGCCTTTGGATAAAACTCAAAAGGCCTTGCAGGACTTTTTTGAAAAAGAGCAAAAACTACAGCATCAACAGCAGCAGCAGCAACAACAACAACAGCAGCAGGCCTCTCAATACAACAATAAATATCGCAACAACATACGCATGCAACAGAAATGGCTGCGTAAACGCAATCAAATGCAACAACAGCAGCAGTCACAACAACCCTTAACACGCAGTATCTTTGGACAGAAAAATGCTAAACTTCAACAACAGCAGCAGCAACCTTCGCTACATCATTTCAAAAGTCTTACAGCCAACAAATTGGCCATGGCCAATTCAGAAGCCACCGCCACTACCAGATTAAATCAAAACAAACACAAACAATTAGAAACCGCACAACTTCAGCAAAACGAGGCAGAGCAAAAGCTGGAAAAAGAAGAGAAAACCAAAAGCTCTCCCTCCTCCTCCTCCTCGTCCGCCACCTCCTCATCCTCTTCATCATCAGCAGCTGAAGCATCAGGCGCTTTAAAAACTGAAAAATCCTCTTTACAACAAAAACAGGAATTACTACAAAATTCCAATCATAAAAGATCGGGTTTAACACCAGCCAGTTTGGCCTCATCGGCGGGTATCTCCTCGCCTCACAGTCTAGCCTCGCAGCTAATGTTGCGCACAGCGCGTGGTCAAAGGCAATACGATGTGCCACAAATTGGTAAGTGCCAAACATTTTTCTTAATAAAAACTCTTTAAATATATCTTTTATAACTTAAACTTTTTAATTTAAAACAAACTATTAAAAAAACCCCTATAAAAACCCCAAAGATTTTAGAAAACCTCAAAAAAATGCTCTTAAGTCTCAACAAACTTAGTTTGTTTTTTCCCTACAATTTGTTAACATGTCTTTATGACTAAAATTAACAAGAAAAAACTACATAAACTAAGTTAATAAAAAACTTGCCCATATATCCTTTTTCTGAAGGGTCTAATCTCTAAAGGCGAACAAAAACTTAAAAGAAAAACATATTTTTTCCTTGCCTACATTTCTAGGAAAAAGGCAAATAATTTGGTTAACTAACTTCTTAGCAATTTTTTTCTTAAATTAAATAAAACCCTTCGTCCTCAAATTATCTTACAATGTTATCCTTTTCCTTTTTATTAAAGCAAATATCAAAAATTATTATTATAATTTTTTTCTTTTTGAAGGAAAGAAAAATAAATTTTATTAGAATAATATAGGAAATCCTTTTAAATGAATAGAAAGAAATTTTCTGGGACAAAGTTTGTTTGATTGTTAAGTAAATTTTAGCAAAAGAAAAACTTTATTTATTTAGTTACACAATTTTCTCATTCTTATTGAGTTATTGAAAGAAAATATTGAACTATTAATAGCCTACAATTTGTGGAATATACTGCAGAAAGAATTTATGAAAAAAGTTTTGAAAAATTTTCAACACTTTGGGATTTTTTCATATATCCTTTTTTCAGAAAAAAATTTTTAGCAAAGCAAAAAGCTTTTTAAAAAAATTGTAGTTAGCTAGAAATACAATAACATTGAAAATTTGTGAATTTTTAAGTTCGCTTAATTTCCTTTTCTTAGAAATGTCTCCTTGATCACAAAAATGGTAAAATAAATTTAGATTGTAAAATAAATTAAAGCTATTAATAGCCTACAAGTTGTGTAATATACTCTAGGAAGAAATTACAAAACAAGTTTCGAAAAATATTTAACACCATGGGGCTTAGTCAAATATCCTTTTCTTAGAAAAATCTTTTGGAAAGCCAATAACTTCTAAAAAAATGTCTATTTAGCTAGTGATAACAACATCATTGACTTTTTGAATAAATTGTTATACATTTCTAAGTTCACTTAATATCCTTTTCATGGAAAAGCCTTTATGCTCAGAAAAACCACGTTACAACTGGTATATTACACAAAGAAATAAAATTATGCTAAAATTTCATTTAAAAGTCATAAACCTTTAACATTACTTGCATATCCTTTTTTCTGGGAAGTGTATTTTATTATTTTAATTTTAAACATAAGAAAAATGAGCTGTAGAAACATATCATGATATGAGAAATTACTCCAATATAATAAAATAAGAAAAATGTTCAATAGTTTTGGCTATAGCTAAATATGTATATATTTTTTCTGAAAAGTAATTTTTTCTTATAAATTTTTTTAGTGAAAATTTTTGTTATTGGAAGCAAAATGTAAAATTATTTTTATGCTACAAGTTGCAAAATATACTCAAGAAAAATATTACAAAAAAAAGTTTCGAAAAATGATTAACACTTTGGGTTTTAGTCATATATCCTTTTTTCGGGAAAAATCTTTCGAAAAGCAAAAAACTTCGAAAAAAAAGTTGTATTTAGCTAATAATTAAAATAATATTAACATTTGGAATAAATTGTTTTAAATACTTGAGTTCGCCTCATATCCTTTACTTAGAAATGTCTTTTTATTCACAAAAATCTCGATAAGATTGTAAATTACTTTAAAATAATAAAAGATTTTCAAGTTTATGAAAATGTTAAATGGTGTTGGCTTTAGACTTATATCCTTTTATCTAAAAAGTGTTTTTTGCTTTATTCGGTCAAATTTGTAAGCTTTTCTTTAAAATTGTTGGAAGCAGAAATAAATTTTTTATAGCCTAAAAGTTGTCGAAAATACTCTTGGAAGAAATTAAAGGAAAAGTTTCGAAAAATATTTAACACCATGGGGCTTAGTCATATATCCTTTTCTAAGAAAAATCTTTTGGAAAGCCAATAACTTCTAAAAAAATGTCTATTTAGCTAGTGATAACAAAATCATTGACATTTTGAATAAATTGTTATAAGTTCACTTAATATCCTTTTCTGGGAAAAGCTTTTCTGCTCAGAAAAACCACGTTACAACTGATATATTACACAAAGAAATAAAATTATGCTAAAATTTCATTTAAAAGTCAAAAACCTTTAACATTACTTATATATCCTTTTTTCTGAGAAAAATATTTTTTCAATAATATAATTTAAACATAAGAAAAAGGTGTACGTGTAGCGAAATGTACTGTAGAAACAAAACATGATATGTTTTTGTAAACAATTATTTATTTTGGGCTTTAGCCACATATCCTTTTTTTTGGAAATCAAGTTCTAAAAAAAATATCATCTAAGAAAATGTTTATTTAGCTTAAAATAAAAATCATCTTAAAAATTAAAACAAAAATCTAAATTTAAAATGTTATTTAAAAGTTAAATACCTTTAAAATTAGCCACATATCCTTTTTTCTGAGAAGTGTATTTTCTCAAAAATATAATTTTAAACGTTAGAAATAGGCTTACGTGTTGCAAAATGAGCTTTATAAACAAATTATGATGTATATTTTTTTAAAAAATTATTATTTTGGTCTTTAGCCATATATCCTTTTTTCTTTAAAGTAATTTCTTAAAGAAATATTATCTAAAAGAATATTTATTTGCAAATAATTAATTAAACAAGAATTATTTTATTTAAACAAGAATTTATGAGACAACTTGTGAATGACATTCAAATAACAAATTAAGTTTAAGTTTCTGGAAATTAATCAAAACTTTTAGGGATAGCTATATATCCTTTTTTGTGAAATTTAAATTTTTTGACAAATATGTATTTTTTTACCAGATAATAATATTAAATATATTGTAGAAGGCCTTTTGCTTCACTGGGAGTCAAGAATAACAAAAGAAGAAGAATAATATTCTAAAGAACAAAATCTAAGCAAAATATTTAAATATTAATTAATATTTTCTGACTTAAGCAAGATTTTCTTGGCTTAGTAAAGATTTTATCAAAGTAACTGTGATCTTAAAGAATGTATATATGTCTTATGATAAAAATCATAGTAAAAATTAAAACAAAAGTTTAAAATTTTTTAAGTTTCACATATATCCTTTTTCAAGAAATGCTATTTTGATTACAAAAATTATTTGACAACTTGTAAACTACATTAATATAACAAATTACGTAAACAATTTAAAAAAATTTTAGATACTTTTAGAGTTGGGCATATATCCTTTTTTCAAAAAAGACTATTTTTTTCTTAAATAATATTTTATACCATAAAATAATATTGTGCAGATTGTAGAATATACCCTAGAAATAAATCCAGACAAAATTAATAAAAATAGTTTATATGTTTTCTCACAAGTCGAATATCCTTTTTAAAAAATATTACTTTTTAGCAACAACATTTATGACACAACTTGTAAATTACGTTAACATAAAAAATAATGCAAAAATATTTAAATAATTTTAAGTATTTAGGGAGATGACCATATATCCTTTTTTGAGAAAAGTGTTTAAATGAGCTCCAAATAACCCAAAAGTCGAAAACAAGGATTTCGATTAAACCCACAATAAAAATTAAGAAATTTTAAACAACTAAAACGTTTTACTTAATTTTTTTCTCAGAAGTCTTTTATCGACAACAAAACTCATGACACAACTTGTAAACTATTCATATTAAGAGTAGGGGTCATGTAAAAGTCTGCCATTAGGTGAAAAGTCTCCATGTTTACCTTATATCCTGTTTTGAACATGAATCATGGAAAAATTATTATAAAATTATTAAAAACTATTTTTTAAAACAAGAATTTTTAGTTATGATTTTTTATCCTGTGTATTCAAGTTCACAGAATGACTCAAAAATCTCATTACAACTTATAAAATGCTTTCTTATAGTAAATAATGTCAATTTTTTTCAATCATTTTTAATATTTCTGTATGTGACCATATATCCTTTTGAAGTTCACAGAATGACTTAAAATTCTCATCACAACTTATAAAATGCTTCTTTATAATAAATTATGTTAAATTTTTTTAAGAATTTTCAATATTTCTGGATGTGACCATATATCCTTTTTTTATTGCAAGAATGTTTTACAACCTTAAAGCATAAAAAGGTTGTATATTAGATGGAAATGAAAAAAGAAGTTCAAATTAAAGAAAAACTTTGAAAGTTGCAATCTTGTTCATGCATTTTTCTCTCCAAAATACATTTATATTAAGTTACATTCATTAAACCTATTACGTTTTTCTTTGGAAATTTAAAAACTTATGGTAATTTTTAACTTGTCTCATATCCTATTTTTGGATTTGACAGATCATAAAAAAAATTATTATAGAATTTACAAAAAAAGGGCGCCCCATTTTATATAAAGTATTCAATTAACGAAACACTTAAACGCTTTAAAAAGGATATTATTAAATTAACAGTTTTTTTTGAAAAAATTTTTCAATAAAACATATTTTATTGTAGCAATTATAATATTAAAAAAGGTTGTAGATTATTCTCAAATTATCGTTAAATGAAAAATTCTAAGCAATTTTAAATTAATTAGGACTTTGGTCATATATCCTTTTTTTGGATGAGATCTAATATTGGATTTTTTTGTAGAAAAATGGTTTTATGATTAAAATTGTTTCCTATAATTTGTAAATTTTGAATCTATCGGTATCATATTTTTAAGCTTAAGGCAGTCTTTTAGAAGTTTATCAATATTTTTTGAGTTTTGCTTTCATCCTTTTTTCAATAAACATTTTGCCATGAAATTTTTATAAACGGTTACAGAATACTTACAAATTATCGCTGGAATAAAAATTTCAATCAATTTCTAATTAGTTACGGTTCTGCTCATATATCCTTTTTTTTAATTTTGCTCTAATATTGTGTTTTCCTCAGTAAACATTTGATTATGCTTTTAAAACCTCGCCACAATTTTAAAATTTTAGTCAAATAGCTTTACTTTTAGATTTTAGAAAATTGTTGATACAATTTTGAGTTGTCCTCATATCCTTTTCCATTGAAACTCATTGGACGATAGAAAAAAAGGTTGTAGATTACTCTCAAATTGCATTTAAAACAAAAATTTAAATCAATTTTCCATTAATTTGAGTTTTTGTCATATATCCTTTTTTTGAAATAATTAAAAAATTGTTTATTTCCTTTAGGAAATTACCATGGAGCTTAAAACTAATGATTTTAAACTTTGGTTTTATATATGGCTTTAACTCAAACTGTTAATGATTCATTAGAATTTTGTGTTTTTATGTTTTATATCCATTAAATTTTCTATGTTAGATTTCCTGGAAATCAATTTGTTTAATATTTTAACAAACAGTTTAAGTTTAATTTAATTTTCTATTAATTTATTTAAATATTGTTGTTAAAATAATCGAATGTACTCGTATTTATCGTCACAAGTTTAATTGTTTTTAGAGTATTATTAATAGCCTCAGTAGGTTCGTCTGTTATCCTTGACTTCCAGTGGAGCATACGGCCAGCAGGTTATACATTTTCAAATATTTAGTCATATTCTTGAAGTTCTATTGATTCTCTAGTTATTTTTTAAATCCTTTTCTATTTATAAGCCCTTAAGTGTTATTTTCAGGAATTTCAAAAGAACTCTAAACAGCTGTTTTATGTGTTCCAATACCATTTATTTGGAAGTTATGTTGCCTTTTAAAGTAATTATTTAAATTTATCTTTATAGTTTCCAAAACTAGTCGTTTTGAATATAATAATTTCCAAAAATATGATTACAACTTATGCCTTTAAACGCTTTATAAAATGGTATAATTGTTAAGGCGATATCCTTTTTCGTTTAAAAGTTTTCCATATATCCTTTTTTGGGAGCAATACTAAAAGGTAAAAAAAAAATATTTAAAAATATCATACGTTAGTGGAAATTACGAATGTCGCCAATAAACATTTATTTTGTACCAAATTCGACATTGACGGGTTATGCCCGTCACATAATCAATTGCTTGAAAAGAATTCTTCTTCTGTTATCCTAGACTCCCAGTGGAGCATAGGGCCACTTGAAAAGTATATATTAAACTTAAAAACAAATTTTTTGACAGTTAAACATTAATTTGTCGTTTTGTGTATGAAAACAATTGTAATTTTCCCCTATTCCGATATTTACAAAATCGTAGGGCAAGAGGATAACAATTGAAAATGAAAGCTAACAAATTTTTATTGTTTTTTTCATTTAATATTTATTTTTATTTAGGACTTCTTGTAATGAATTAATAGCATTACAATTTGTGATTTCGATTGCTTAATAATTTACTATACTTATTCATTTCTATCTTTAGTCTTTACAAATTTCTCTATATATCCTTTTTCTGGAATTAGAAAAAAATATATAAAAGCTACAGTAAAAAACTTTATTGTCTATGGAAATAGTAATAAAACTTTCCGATCTGTTTTCTCAGAAATTTTTGAAAAATTTATTTATAGACGTTTTTTCACTTTCTAATAATGCTTTGCAAGTTTCCTGGAAACTATGCTCCTAACACAGTTTTTGCATCACCACAACTTGTGGTAACATTTATCCAACAAGTTGCTATGCTTATTTTATGGCTATTTCTATCGCCTGAACATACCTTCATATATCCTTTTTTTTAGAAATTGTTGATAGTTCTTTAAATTTTCCTAATTTAGATTTTATTTTTCTCAAAAAAGCTAAATTTTGCAAAATTCTTATACTTATTCTCCAAATAAAATTGTAAACAATTTGTAGTTTTATTTGCTTAATGAGACTTTGTGGTTTTTAATTTTCTAAAACCTTTCTCTTTACTTTGACTCATATATCCTTATTTTAACCTAAAAAATATTTATTTAATTTACATTAAAATGTTTATAATGTTATGAAACTGTTAAACTATAAAACTGTTACAGATTAGTGAGTATTTACTTACTGAAAAAAAGTATTTCTTTGAAATTTTCTGCAAATTTTGTCTTTTTGAAAAATTTGAAATCAATTATTTCCTTAATATGTTTTTATATTCACTCTACAACTATTAATATATGCTTACAATTTGTAGTTTCATATGCCTAATAAGTTTTTATAGGTTTCTAAATTTTTAAATTTAGCCTTCTGTCTGCTGGCCATATATCCTTTTTTGAAAATTTTTTAAAAATCAGTTCAAAAACGTTAATTTCTGTTTAGTAAAAGTAAATTCAAATTAAAATGAATTTCCAAATCATTAGTTTAAAGAATTTTAAGCTGAAACTAATTTATTTGAAAATTTCCTAAACTGAACTTTTTTTTTTAAATTAACAAAATTTTTTAGTTTGTTATGATAAAAATGTGTTTACAACTTGCGAAATTTGTTGCCTTTTAAATTTCCGATATACTCAAAATCACATATCAGTCCGTTTTGTTGCATCCCATATATCCTTTATTCTGAAAATTTTTAAAAATACTTAAATATTCGTAAAAATTATTTGTAAACCAGTCTTTTGCTCTTCTAGAGTAATGTTTTTGTTTTTTAAAAACTAAATATAATGCATATTTTTATAATTTAGTTTAAAAATTTTGAAATTTGAACTTTTAGCAATTTTTTTTCAAAAAAATAGTTTTAAAATTGTGCAAATATGCTTACAATTTATAGTTTCTATTCTCAATTAATTTTTTATAATTTTTTCGTTTCTATTTCTAATATTTTATATGTGTCCTATATATCCTTTTTGATAGAAAATAATCAAAATCATCTAATGTGTTTTGTATTTTTTTCTTCACAACCAAAACTATCTACTAAGTGTCAAATTTATGTTTTTTTTTCATAACTCTTCGTACGTAAAATTAAGGAAAATATTTTTTTATTAACTTTTTAAATTTTAATTCCAAATTTTTCATTTTATAGTAACACAAATTGACTTACAATTTGTAGATTTGAATGATTAATCAGATGTAATGATTTTTTTGAAGCTAACATTATTGTTTCTTCATCAAGCCATATATCCTTTTTTACGATTTCTCATAAAAACTATTTGAATTTGTACTAAATTTTTTGTTTTTATTTAAATACTTCATCCTAATGTAAAATTTATATTTATACGAGCTTTATAAGGTTCTAAAATTTATATAAATAAAACTTTAATGTTAGCTTTAAAAAATTACAATCTGAAATATTTTGTAAAACTTTCGAAAATATGGCTTTCTCGTACTTGTACTCGTTCTTTTGTCTGACAATCAAATTTTAAGGCCTGTTTTTGTTATAATTTCAACCTTTTGTTTGGAAATCATATATCCTTTTTTCAAAATTTTTAAAAAGTTGACTGAAGTTTCATTCAATTTACTCTCAAAATATCAATTGCAAAAAACCAGTGATTTTTAAACACGTATATTTATCATGTTTATAATTTTGTTACTAAAAGGGTAGAAACATGATTACAACTTGTAGTTTTGTTTAAGAACTTAATTGTTATAGAATTTTAGTTTTTTAGTTGCTTCTTCTAACTTCCCACTATGTATCCTTTTTTTAAAATAAACATTTTTTGTTTAGAACTATTACTGTCTCTCTCAATTACAAAAATAGGATTCTAAATTATAGTTTTAGTTTTTTTATTAAGATGTTATCATTTATTTGATGCCGAATCCTTTTTCTATTGACTCCTTTTTCTATTCAAGCACATATCCTTTTTTTTAATAAAGAAAACTAAACAAAAAATGCTTATATTGTTTGTTGGTATTAAAATAATTCATTTAATTATTAAATTTAGACATGGAGAGATTCGTAAAATAATACAAAATTAGTTCTAACATTTACTTTTGCTAAAAGAAAATCTTAAATTTTTGTTAAAATTTATGAAAATATTGCCACAATTTTCAGTTTTGTTTTCCAATTAAGTTTTTTAAATTTTTTAGTTGTTAAGTTCAATCTTTTGTTTGACACCCTTATATCCTTTTTTTCATTTTTTGTTGAAATTAAACTGAATAGTTTAATATTGTTTCATTTGTGATCTGAACTATTGTTATAAGCCTTAGTATTCATTTAAGTCTTAAAATATCAATTGTAAAAAGCGAAAATAATATTTCAACATTTATTTCCTATATTTTTAAATATATTATTAAATGCATAATAATTTTTAGTTCTGAAAACAAACTTACAACTTGCAGTTTTTAATAACATTTAAGATATTAAGTCTTTTATTGTTTTGACTTTAACATTTTGCTGGACACTCATATATCCTTTTTTTTTAATTTTTTAAAAATTAATCTGATTAACACAATATTGTTTGTTTTGTAATTGTTACTATTTTTAACTGCATTATTAATAAGTTCTGTGGCAAAATATCTACAATAAATAAAGAATTTATTAATTCGAAACATGTTTTTTGCATATTTTATATTTTTTCAGTTTTTATTTATTTTAAATTAGTTTTTTAATTGAAAAAAAGTGATGACAACTTGTAGATTTTCATAAAATTTAAGTGGTTAAAATTTTTTTCCTTTTAACTTCAACCTTTTATATGACAGCCATATATCCTTTATTTCAAAATTATTTAAAATTAATCAGAATTGCTAAATATGATATGTTTTGTAATCATACATATTTTTAAAAGCCTAAGTAATAAGGTCCGTGGCAAAATATAAACCGTGGAGGAAGTTTTAGCAAATTTTATTCATTATTTTTTAAATTTTTAATTTTTTTTTCAAAAATTTTATGTTTTTAATTGAAAAATATGCTTACAATTTGTAGTTTTGTTTGATAATTAAGATGTTATACTATTTCAGTTTCTTTGCCTCTCCTTTAACATAACCACCATATATCCTTTTTTCCAAAAATCCTTCAATATTTAACCAATCTGTCGTAAATTGCTTGTTTACGACTAGAACTCTCTGCTAAGTGTCAGATTAATGTGTTTGCCCATTAGAAATAAGCATAAGTCTTTGAAATTAACACAAATTACTAAATTCACACTTGATTGTTCGTGGTAGTTACAATTAGACCCCCCAGGATGTGGCAAGTGATTTAAGTGCATATTTGTTTGAAAAAAAAAGAGAAAGGGAAAATATATTGAGAGTTTTTTTTTTTAAAGTATGAGCTAACATATTCTAGGCTATTCTTAGCTTATTATCCTGGTTACTGTTTCTTTCTTTGCTTCTTTTTTTTTTTTTTTTGGCAGGGCAGACAGGGTCCATTTGACATATTTTTCTAGTTTAGTTTTCTAGTTATACAAAGGAACAAAAAAAATCATATTTAAACAAGGACACTATTATGCGAAACCCAGCAGGACATGGGAAAAATATATACATAACTAAACTGCTGTTAGACATTAGCAAACGCACTTTTCTAGACTGGCAGGCAAATGAAAATGAAATGAATACAAAGAAAGAGAAGCAATCAGCAAATGACCTTGGGCTACTGATTTTCTATTATGTTTTAATATATGTATTTAAAATTTATGTGGAAATAAAAGGATATGTAAAATACATTTTTTTGACATTAATAATTATGTAATTTTATAAATATGTTTGCAATTTCTATGGAAAAAAAGTAAAATTATAAAGCTTGGGTTAAAATTATTTGATTAACAATAACTAATGAATGTCGTTACAAAAAGCAAATAGGGGTAATTGGTAATAACGCAAAATCTAACAGAGAATAAATAATGAAGCTTTTAGAATGTTTAAACCAAAAAAAAAAAAAAAACAAATCTTAAAAGAAAAATAGAAACATGAAATGAATTTTACAGTGAATTTGAGATTTCTTTCATTTTTTTTCTATAAACAAAAATGAGTTTTAATTTGTTGCCTCTGTGTGTGTTAGTAACTGAATGAGTATGAATGTGCTCAAGGTTCATGAGTCGTCATCATGTCTACGTGCGTAAAGTTGGCATTTTCTATAATATATTGTACAAAAAGTATATACTCACTCCAATAAACATGTGCATATGCGTAAGCAGGATAATAAGCATAAGCTGATGTCTGATGCCTTGAGAATAAGAGCGAAAAATGTCAAAAGGAATAATGTGTTCTACAAAAAAAAAAAAAAAAACTGAAAAATAAACTTTAAGCCAACAGAAAAGGCAAATCAAGTAAAGAAAAATCTTTGTCATTGATAATGTATTGATGTTAGAGATAATAATGATATTCTATGAAAATCCCATTTTGATTTTTAGCCTTAAATTATAGGGTTTAAAAAAGCAATTTTTTCTTAGATCCTAACTACTAAAGCAGCCAGGGAGCAGGAGCCTTAAGAAGAATATTGAACATAATTCCCTGAATAATTAAAATCACTCATTTTGATGTGATTGATTTTCTTTCATTTTTTTCCCACATACAAAACTTTAACCCTCATTTCGGCAAAAGTTTCAAAAGTATCAAAAATTTAGAAATATTAACCAGATGAAATAAAGCAAACTTATGCAGCTGAGCTTTCGGTGTTTTAGAGCCTGAACTTTTGTCAACTAATTTCCGGCATATTACAAAAGGACCTTTAAGGGTTTTATTTTAATTCTGCTCTAATCACACATAAAATTATTTTCATATTTTAAAAAAATGTGTAATTTTTGCAAATTTATATAATATATGACAGCAAAAAAAGTTTACCAATTATATTTTTGCAAATATATGCAGCTGAGCTTTCATCTCTTAAAAGCTAAGCGTCCTAGCAGTAAAATACCAAAAAAACAAAAATGTATTTTGAGGAGTTTTTATCTAATAACGTAAGAGATTCCTAAAAAGATTTAAAAATTCTTATATTGACTTCAGTTACCACTGACCAAAATTTTAGTACTCCCGTTAGGGTTAACTTTACCATTAGCAATTTATTCTTGATTCTTTCTGGTATTGAAAAAAAAACTTTTCATTTTTAATTTTCTCCTGCCAACCACAATCAGCAAATTTAATTGAATTTTCATGTTAATCAAAGCCATTATCCTGGTATACTGCAAATAATGTGTTTTTTCCCCCAAAAACAAAATTTATAAACACATGTGCTCTTCTAGAAGAAGCTACTCTTGATGTTATTACTCGTCTCCTCAAAGTGTGTTTTGGTGTGTGTAAAAATGATATTTGAGTTATACGCAAACAGGAAAAAAGCAATAAATGAAAACCCACACTCAGACAGAGAACAGAGCACAGCAGGCTAAAGCGTAACAATATTCAAAATCATTAAAAATGCATGAAAATATTGCTGGTGGTTAGAGCTATAAATGTTTAAATTATGCGCTGTCCTTTAGGTTTATGAAGCCATAAAATTTGTGGCCAAATAATTGATTGAGTGAAAATTATCAATACAGATATAGCTAAAAATAGATATAGATACTTTAATTGAAATATTCGAAAATCTTTAAGATTTAGTAAAAAGTAAATCTAAAAACTAAATATTACTACAGAAAAAATTTATTTAAATATATTTTTTGCCCCAAATTTCAAAATTTTTCAACTTTTTCGAAAAAGGACATTTGTAGCCGAAATAAACCATTTGCAATTTAACAGAAAATTATATTACATAATAATTGCCTATCAAAACTACGTCCCGTGAGCTATTTCGTTTTACAAAATATTGTAAATTTAATGGCTTTTGTCATGTTATTTGTTTCCTAGACACACATTTTTAAATAATATCGAGTTTTTACGTTTTCTTTTAATTTTTTTTTTTTAATTAAAAAGAAAAATTTTATGATTTTTGCTGCAGTTTCAAAAAAGGATATATGCAGCAAATTCAAACAAGTTGCAACTGAAAACCCAAATATGTAAAATATTAAGGGGCTGTAAAAGCTACATTCCGTAGGCCTGTAAAAAATTTAAAATTTCTAAAAAAAATTTGCATCTCATGGCTAAAAATAAACATTGGTCAATGAAAAACATGTAAATTTATTAAAATTTATAAAAACGTAATAAAATTGCATGCAATGCAATATTTAATTTTGATTTTTTTTTTACTTTTTATTAAAAAAGGATATATGTAGCAAGAAATAGCTGGTGGCAGTATACAAATAATTTCTTTTGAATATTGATAGCCTATAAAATCTACGTTCCGTTAAATATTTTATTCTCGAAAACTGAGGAATTTTGATTGGTATTGCTACATAAAACATTTGTTTAACAAAAAATTTCAATAATTTAATGAAAAATTAATAAAAAAGGATACATGCCGCAAATGACTGTATTAGATAATAAATATTTATCACTAAGTTTTCAAAAAATGTTTCCCAGTCACAAAAATACAAAAAAATTGTACACTTATTTCCATTTATATAAATTAATAACATTTAAAAAACTAAAATCTATTAAAAATCTTCCATTTTATGACTTAACTGATAATTTTAAAACTTCTTCGAAAAAAGGATATATGATATATGTGAAACCTGACAACTGATAGCGATGTATGAGAAATCTTGATTACAACCAACGTTCCGTTAGCTATTTTGCACCCCATTTTTCTATAGAAAATTTTTTATAGTAAAAATTTTTCAATATAAAATTTTTCTATAGAAAAATTTTTCATATTAAAATTTTCTATAGAAAATGAAAAAAAAATTCTATAGAATTTTTCGTATTAAAAATTTGTCTATAGAAAATTTTTGTATCAGAAATGTTTCTATAGAAAAATTTTAATATCAAAATTTTTTCTATAGAAAATTTTTAATATCAAAATTTTTTCTATAGAAAAACTTTCATATCAAAACTTTTTCTATAGAAAAACATTCCTAACCTAATTTTTTCTAAAGAAAATTTTGCATTTTCTATAGAACATTTTTCATACCAAAACTGTTTCTATAAAAACTTTTTGATATTAAAAATTTTTTATTCGAAATTTTTTTACATCAGTAATTTTTCTATCAAAAATGTTGTCCTTAAAAAATTTCGAATCACTTTTTTTCAAAAAACTTTTTGATCACAATTTGTTGTGTCTTTCAAACTTTTAATATATAATAGATTTTTTTCTACATTTCTATTTTCTAGAGAGTTGATATGTGAACCTTTTTCTTTAATTCTTGTTTCAATTTTTATTTTATTTAATTTATATTGCAATATTTTTCATACGGATTCAAAATTAATTGATATTGTCTCATTGTTTTAATATTTGCCAAACATTAAAACAATACTCAAATTTAAAGCAATTTATTCAGATTTTAATAAAAGGATATATGAAGATTATTAGAACTATTTGAAATAAATTTGAATAAATGATGAGATATGAATGTCTGAAGCAGTCCATGTATCGTAAGCCTATTATACTCAAAAAAAAATATATATATTTTTTTTAATTGGCGCAAAAAATTTTCTGGAAGAACTGTTTTTAAAAAACTTAACTATCACAATTTGTGCTTTAGTTTAAACTTTTGTTTTATAAAAGAAATTTTCTACTATCAGTATTTTCTAGAAAGTTTTTTACATATCCTTTTTCTTGAATTTGCTTGATTTCAAGATTTTTCATTCTGATATAACATTAAGTGCTTCTGATAAAACATTTAATGCTTCTAATTGTTTTATTACTAGCTAAGCATTGAAAAATACTCAAATTTTAACCAATTTTGTTAGATTTTAGTAAAAGGATATTTGAAGAAGGTGGGAACTATGCGAAATAAATTTAAAAAAATGAAGAGATATGAATATCTGAAACCGGCTACGTATCGTAAGCCTAAGATATTAAGATATTTAGAAAAATATTTTTATATATAGAAAAATATTTTTTTTTAATTGGCGTAGAAAATTTTTTGAAAGAATTTTTTTTAAAAAACTTAATTAACACAATTTGTGCTTCAGTTTAAACTTTTGTTTTTTACATTAACCATTTCATTATCGCTATTTTCTACTAAGTTCTTCACATATCCTTTTTCTTGAATTTGCTTGATTTCAAGATTTTTATTTCAGATAAAGCATTAAATGCTTCTATCTCATCACAAACTGTTTTATTACTTGCTAAACATTGAAAAATACTCAAAATTGAAGCTTAGTAAAAGGATATATGAAGAAGATGAGAACTATTTGAAATAAATTTTAAAAAATCATGATCTATGAATGTATGAATTAGGCTACATTAGGATACAATTTGTGTTAGATATTTGCCGTAAAAATTTTCTAGAAGAACTTTTTGTTTTAAAGCTTAATTACCACAATTTGTGCTTTAGTTTAAACTTTTGTTTTATAAAAGAACATTTTCACTATTACTATTTTCAAGAAAGTTCTTCATATATCCTTTTTCTTGAACTTGCTTTCTTTCAAGATTTTTAGTTCAGATAATACATTAAATGCTTCTATCTAATTACTAATTGTTTAAATGCTTGCTTAACATTGAAAAATACTCAAATTCGAAGCAATTTCTTCAAATTTTAGTAAAAGGATATATGAAGATGATGAGAACTATTTGAAATAAATTTGAAAAATTTATGAACTATGAATGTTTGAAAAAGGCTATGTATTGTAAGCCTAATATATTTAGCTAAAATTATTTTTTTTTAGAAATTGGGCTAAAAAAATTTCTGGAAGAATTTTTTTTAAAAACTTAACTAACACAATTTGTGCTTTAGTTTGAACTTTTGTTTTATTAAAGAACATTTTCACTTCCACTATTTTCGAGAGAGTTCTTCACATATCCTTTTTCTTGAATTTGCTTTATTTCAAGATTTTTAGTTCAGATAATACATTAAATGCTTCTATCTAATTACTTATTGTTTAAATGCTTGCTAAACATTGAAAAATACTCAAATTCGAAGCAATTTCTTCAGATTTTAGTAAAAGGATATATGAAGATGATGAGAACTATTTGAAATAAATTTGAAAAAATTATGATCTATGAATGTCTCAATTAGGCTACGTACCGTAAAATATAATTTTTTTAGAAATTGTCGAAAAAAATTTTCTGAAAGGACTTTTTTTTAAAAAACTTAATTATCACAATTTGTGCTTTAGTTGTTTTATTAAAGAACATTTTCACTATCACTATTTTCGAGAGAGTTCTTCACATAGCCTTTTTCTTGAATTTATGTTATTTCAAGATTTTTATTTGAGATAAAACATTAAATGCTTCTATCTCATTGCTAATTGCTTTAATGCTTGTTTAACATTGAGTTTTAGAACATTTCTCTTATTATAATTGATAGTAGCAATTTATTGTTATGATCTTTGTGATGTTTTATTTAAAAACTGAAAATCATTTAACCTCTTTCTTTCAATCGATTTTTTGTTATTTTTATTTTTGATTATAAAGTATAAAAATAAGTATTTATATATGTTTTATATGTGTGTGTGTGTGTGCATAAAATGGCAGACATTTCTCTTTCAATCTATTTAACTCTGCACTTTATTTACAAGTGCAAAGCAGATGAAATGAATGAAATGCCAAAGTAAACAACAAATTATTTAAACAACTGCAACAACTGTAACAACAACAACATCAAAATATAAAAATTGTAACATTTCAAAAAACAGAAAGCTGGTGAAATATAAAAAATGTATAATAAATAAATGAAAAATAAAGAAATGAAAAACTATGTCACATATTCTTTAAACACACAGAAACACACACACACAAACACCCAGACAAACTTAGTAATATTGAACGGCCAAGTAAAAATACAACTCATTCATATATTTTCTTTATTTTTACTATGTAGAAAAATTTCAAAGGATATGTATATTTTTGTTGTTGACTGACGAGAGTGGGGTAGTGTAAGTGTATATCTACATGAAATGATGATGCACTAGAAAACGAGACAACGAGACGCCTTAACGAAAACAGGATTTATTTTATTTTTTTGAAACAAAAACAGAAAAAAAATTAAACCATTTTTGCTTCAGTATATCATAAGGTTCCTGGTAAAAGTAAATACTTTAAAGGAAAATAACATATTATTTACTTGAAAAACAAATACTTTATTCAAGTGCTTTTACAGAACCTACCAAATACATACATAAGTAGTACAGAAAAATGTAGAATACATAACAATTAAACAGCCTGATCTTAGTATAGGAATATACAGCCTTTTGTATTTTAACAGGCCACCTACGAAATTAAGGCAATTATAAAACAACAACAAAACCATTTGAAGGTTTCAAATATCCAAAATTCCAGCTAATTTACGCAATGATCCTTTATGTGTCAACAGCTCTTGTTCTATTCTATCGAACAGAAGGGGGATTTGTGAAAATATTACCAGGCACTTAGTTACCGAAAATTCTCAAATTTATTAAGTCTAAAGATATTATCTAATGATGTCTTTCACCCGTTCTCTACACCCATAATTTTACACTTGAAATGTTTGATTTAAATGTTGACCGCGAAGCTCAAATTACCAAAATAACTCACACTCCTTACAAACATTAAAGAGAATTTTGCCGATGTTTATCGTTTAAAAAGGATTTGTGTTTAATTTTCATTAAAGCATTTAGCTTAGTTTACTAGGCAACGGAAAATAAGGGGAAAACCGTAATAACATCTAATATTTACAGCAGCGTCAGTTGTCCGGGTAACGCATGTTTACAGCAACAGAATAAGTCCTTGAGTTTAAAATTTTGTGTTTAATACTAAAAACCAAATTTTGAGCCTTATTGGTTTACTAAATTAGATTAATTAAAAGATTTTGTATTATTTGGAAATAATTGACTACTTTACACACTACCTGTAGTCAACAGGGTAGCCACTTATGCCTAGAGTATCTTCTTAAATATGTTAAATTTAACAAAACCAAATTCTTTAAAAATTTTGAAAAAATTGTATGCGTTAAAATTACTATTGTCTACTTCATGCACTCTTTGTGGTTAAAAAATGGGTTATAAGAGCTATACTTAATGCTTAAATTATGCACTGTCTTTAAATTAGATTAATTCAAAGATTTTATATTATCTGGAAATAATTTATCATAAAATTTGTATTGGCTACTTTACACACTACCTGTAGTCAACAGGGTAGCCACTTATGCCTAGAGTATCTTCTTAAATATGTTAAATTTATCAAAACCAAATTCTTTAAAAATTTTGAAAAAATTGTATGGGTTAAAATTACTATTGTCTACTTCATGCACTCTTTGTTGTTAAAAAATGGGTTATAAGAGCTATACTTAATGCTTAAATTATGCACTGTTTTTAAATTAGATTATTTAAAAGATTTTGTATTATCTGGAAATAATTTATCATAAAATTTGTATTGGCTACTTTACACGCTACCTGTAGTCAACAGGGTAGCCACTTATGCCTAGAGTATCTTCTTAAATATGTTAAATTTAACAAAACCAAATTCGTAAAAAATTTTGACAAAAATTATATTGGTTAAAATTACTATTGTCTACTTCATGCACTCTTTGTGGTTAAAAATGGGTTATAAGAGCTATACTTAATGCTCAAATTATGCACTGTCTTTAAGGTTTATGAATCTATACAATTTGTGGCCAAATAATTGATTGAGTGAAAATACAGATATAGCTAAAAATAGAAACAGAAACTTTGATTGAAATATTTCTGTGGATTGGTGATAAAAGAGCCTATGTCAAAAAAATTGTTTTGAGAAAATTTGATTTATTGCTTTTATTTTCCATATAAATTCGTAGTAACATTGCCCAGAAAAATCCTTATAAATCTATTCTGAGATAAGTTAGAGAAGCAAATGAAAGAGGGTAGAGAAGGGAATCTAATACAATAATAAACTCAAAACAGCAAAAAATTGACATTGGCCCTTTTAGTAACAAGCCACAGATTTAAAATCGTTAAGAACTAGTAAAAACCAAATATAATAACTAAACATTACTATGAAAAACTTATATATATTTTTTTCCGAAATAACACAATTTTTTAACTTTTCCGAAAAAAGGACATTGACATTGGCCCTTTTAGTACCAAGCCACAGATTTAAAATAGTTAAGAACTAGTAAAAAGTGAAAAAAAAAATAACTAAATATTACTATGAAAAAACTATTTTTTCCCCAAATAACACAATTTTTAATTTTTTCCGAAAAAAGGACATTTGTAGCCAAGGTAAACCAATTGCACTTAAACAGAAAATTACATGACATAATAATTGCTTATGAAAACTACGTCCCGTGAGCTATTTCGTTTTACAAAATATTGTAAATTTAATGACTTTTGTCATGTAATTTGTCTCTTAGACAAACATTTTTGAATAATTTAAATTTATTATGTTTACTTCAACCTTTTTTTTTTAATAAAAGTGAAAAATTTTATGATTTTTTCTTTAGTTTCAAAAAAGGATATATACAGCAAGTTCAAACCAGTTGCAATTGAAAAACCAAATATGTAAAATATTAAGCGGCTGTGAAAGCTACATCCCGTAGGCCTATACAAATTTTAATTTTAATTTTCTATTTATACTTATTTTCTATTTTTTTTTTAGTTTTTATTAAAAAAAAGGATATATGTAGGAAGAAATAGTTGGTAGCAGTATAAAATTAATTTCTTTTGAATATTGATAGCCTATAAAATCTACGTTTCGTAAGGTATTTTATTCACGAAAAAATATGAATTTGTATAGGTTTTGCTACGTAAAACATTTGTTTAACATACAATTTAAAATATTTAATGGAAGATTCATAAAAACGGACACATATCGCAACTGACTGTATTAGACGATAAATGATGATCCCTTGGGTTAAAAAAAATGTTTCATAATCGTCACAAAAAAACAAAAAATAATGGTACACTGATTTCCATTTATATAAGTTTAAAGCTTACCCTAGGGTTGTCAAAAAACAATATCGGAAAGAAATTAGGGAGACTTTGCCTAACATTTAATGTCTATTTGAGGAAAATAATTTTATTAACCATAAATTAAGTATTAGAAGGACTTGCAACTAAATATTACTAAAAATAAAATTCCGGAGAAGTTCACCTGGGAGACAATTCTAAAAATTCCTTACGATATCACAAATACAGAGACCATTGTCCGTGGAAATTCCAAGAAATTTCAAACAATATCATCAACAATAATAAATGAGTTAAAACAACATTTTTCTTGATTTAAAGTTAAATCTTTCCTGGAAAATGTCCTGGTGTCTGTGTTTAATTAGTGAATTATTTAGCATATTTATATTTTACAACATATACATGAATATTTACATCTATGTCTGCACATAGATACTATACATCATTATCATGGTTGTCGGTGATGATTTAAGATAATGATGATAAGGATAATAATAATGTTGATGACGATTACATCAAGTGTGAGCTAGTAGAGTGTTTAGTTGTGAACTAAATAAATTACAATGCACCCTAGGGTGCGCTCTAAATGTAAATTATAATATACAAGTTAACACAACCAAACACACATGTCCATGTAGCTGCATACATTCGTATATATATATATTTAAACATTTAAATAAAATAAATGAAAAAAAGAAGAATTAAGCAGACAAATGTTACACTCATAGAAAAAAGTAAATAGAATATTTTTTCTAATCTTTTGGAAAATTGTTGTTAAATTAAATAAAATTAATATATTTTAAGATTTTTTCAGAAATTACTTAAATCATCACTAGAAACTTAATGAGAGAAATTAAATTTTAAATAGTTTTATAAAAATATAAAATTTTTCTAAGTAATTTTTATTACAATTTGTTGGTTCTTTTGTAGTTTCCTAAATCCTAAGAAATAGTATTATTTGTTGAGTTTGGAAGGAATTTGGCATATATCCTTTTTCGGTTCTACAAATCCAATACA
Organism: Stomorhina lunata; assembly: GCA_933228675.1. Classification (NCBI taxonomy): domain Eukaryota; kingdom Metazoa; phylum Arthropoda; class Insecta; order Diptera; family Rhiniidae; genus Stomorhina; species Stomorhina lunata. The sequence goes on from OW121744.1 coordinate 92,749,095, forward strand.
TCCAAAAAACTGTTTATTAACAAATTTTGGTAGTTTTATATCTTTGAATATTTTTAAAACATATTTTGGCCATTTTTGATTTAGATTTTTATTAAATATTAACTTTTCTCAATATTTTTCTTCAAGAAAACTTGTAGTTTTTCTTGGGCTATAATAGGACATTAGTAATTTTATTCTAGCCTTAGGCGTTTTATATGTCGACATATATCCTTTTTTTCTCACTATAATGAAAAATAGTTAAAATATGACGAAACATTTGATTAACTGTTTTGTTTTTTGGTTGTTTTATAAAATCTAAGAAATTCTTTCATTTGTCAGACTTTTAAGGATATTTTTACATATCCTTTCTTGCTATAACTAATTGAATACTCCAAAAAACTTGAGTTTTGAGAAATTTTGACTTTAAAAGTTTAAAATATTTTTAAAATATTTTTAAAAGTTTTTTTCTTAGATTTTCTTGCAATAATTACTTTTTTCAACATTTTTCTTCACAAAAACTTGTAGTTTTTCCCGAGTTATAATATGACATCAGAAATTATTTTCTCGCCTTAGGCGTTTTATGTCTTTTTTCTAACTAAAATGAAAAATATTTATAATATGGCTAAAAATTCATTTAACTGTTCGGTTTTTCGGTTGCTCTAAAAAATCTAAAAATTTCTTTCATTTGTCCTGTTTTTAAGGAAATTGTTAATTTTTTTTTTAATATAACTAAATGAAACTCTTAGAAATTTGAATTTTGAGAAATTTTGATTTTTAGATGCTTTTAAATATTTTTATAACCTTTTTAAAAGGTTTTTATCTTAGATTTTCTTTCAATATTAATTCGTTTTACTTTTTTCTTAAGTACAACTTGTAGTTTTCCTTGATTTATAATATGTGATCAATAATTCTTTTCTAGCCTTAGGCGTTTTGAATGTCGACAAATATCCTTTTTCCCCATTATTTTTAAAAATTGTTCTAATATTATTTAAATTTCATTTAATTATTTTTATTTATAATTTTTTCAGAGACTGCTAAAATTTTTGTTTGATAACTTAATGAGAAAATTTTAATTTTGCTAAATTATTTGATTCATAATTTGTTGTTTCTTAAATAATTTCACAAAATCTAAAAAATTTTTTGTTTGCTAAGTTTTAGTAGATTTTTGGCATATATCTTTTTTATGTACTTTTTAACTTATACTTCAAAAGAACTTGATATATATATATATATTTTGATAGTTATATATATTTTAAAATTTTTGTACTTTTTCATTTTGACGTGTTTTTAAATATTTTTAAGGTTTTTGGCTTAAATTTTCATTCAATATTAATTTTTTGTACTTTTTTCTTAAGTACAAGTTGTAGTTTTTCTTGATTTAAAATATGAAATTATTTATTCCTTTGTAAGCCTTAAGCGTTTGATATGTCAACATATATCCTTTTTCATAATTATTAAAAAAAATTGTTTTAACATTGTTTAAAATACATAACTATATTTCCTATGATTTTTTACAGCGTTTGCTTAAACTTTCCTATAAAATATATTGAGGAAGATTTAGTTTTGTTAAATTATTTTCCAAAAAAAAAAAAATAATTCGCATTTGATCCCATTTATTTATTAATTTAATTATATTACCATTTGTTGTTTCTTAAGTAGTTTCAAAATATCTAAGAAACTTTCTTGTTTATTCAGTTTTTAAATACTTTGTAATATATCCTTTTTCGCACAACTAAAAAAAATGCACTTTCAGAACTGAATTTAAAGAAATATTAATTGTTAAATGGGTTTATAGATCTAAAAACCATATTTTACAAGTTTTTGATTTAGCTTTTCTTTTAATACTAACTTTTTTGTAAATTTTTCTTTACTACAACCTGTATTTTTTCTTGAGTTATAATATGACATCAGAAATTTTCCTCTCGCCTTAAGGGTTTTATATGTCCTCATATATCCTTTTTTTCCTAGTTTTTGAAAACTAGTTCTTATATAATTAAATTACTATAACATTGTAATTTTTATGTTATTATCAATATTTTGAGACATATTTTCGAAGTTTTTGTCCTAAATTTTCTTTCAATATTAACTTTTTGTAGTTTTTTCTTCACTACAACTTGTATTTTTTCTTGGCTTAAAATATCGCATCAGAAATTATATTATAGCCTTAGACATTTTATATGTCCTCATATATCCTTTTTTCCTGGTTTTGGAAAACTAGTTCCAATATAATTAAATAGCTATAACATTGTAATTTGTATGTATTTATCAAGATTTTGAGACTTATTTTCGAAGTTTTTGTCTTAAATTTACTTTCAATATAAACTTTTTTGTACTTTTTTCTTTACTACAACTTGTAAAATTACTAGATTTATAACATTACACAAGTAATCCTTTTCTAGCCTAGGCGTTTTATATATCCACATGTATCCTTTTTTCCTATTTTTTGAAAAATAGTTTCAATATTATTAAGCAACTACTGTATTTTAATTTTTCGTGTTCATACTAATTTTGGGACTAATTTTTGAAGTTTTTGTCTTAAATTTTCTTTTAATATTAACTTTTTTTATACTTTTTTCTTTACTACAACTTGTAATTTTACTAGAGTTATAACATTACATCAGTAATCCTTTTCTAGCCTTAGGCGTTTTATATGACCACATGTATCCTTTTTCTCCCTATTTTTTGAAAAATAGTTTAAATATTATTAAGCAACTATTATATATTAATTTTTTGTGTTTAAAATAATTTTGAGGCTTATTTTTGATGTTTTTGTTTTAAATTATCTTTCAATATTAATTTGCTTGTACTTTTTTCTTTACCACAACTTGTAATTTTATTAGAGTTATAATATGGCATCCTTAAATCTCTGCTAGCTTAAAAAGTTTTTTATTTCGACATATATCCTTTTTTCAAAGTTTTAATAAAAACTCTGGTAACGATTTTTAAAAAACTCTAAAATTGTTAGTAAGCAAATTTAACAATATTTTGTGTTTTAATTTGCGGAAAAAAAATCTTATCAGAATATCTGCAAACATTTTTAATAATATGTTTTTATAATAAAAAAAAAAAAATTGACTGCAATTTGTTGATTTTTAAAGTTCTTAAGAAGATATCAAAAATGTTTGTTTCTGTTTAGTTTTAAAGAACTTCTGCCTATATCCTTTTTCTGTATTACTGTTTTTTGTCTTTTTTTAATGAACTAAAATCTGTGAAATTTCTTTGAGTGTTTTTATTTTAATTTTAGCACGCAAAAGAGTTGTTGAAATTAAATAAATTTGAATTCGTAGAATTTAGTTTTAACACCATTTATACACCTACAGTCCTCTCTACACAACAAACCACTAAGCCACAAATTTTACAATTTAAATGTTACTAATTTGTTTAAGGATCCTTGTTGTCATTGTGTATGTTTTTTGCGTTTTTTTTCTTTTACAGTTGAGTTCTGTTCTGTTATTGTCGTGGTGTTTGTTGATATTTCAGTAACAACTTGCAACTAATTGACAAGGGTTAACAATAATAACATTATTTTCTGGTGAACAAAAATAAAAATAACTATCAGAGTAAAATAATGTGCTTAATAAAAAATCCCTTGTGTAAGGTTACGAAAAATGTAAGGATTTTAGTTTTGTTTTCAGCCAACATTTGTTAACTTGTTTTTCTCTCTAAAAAACAAAATGTAACAACAGAATTACGAAATATGCGTTATTTTTTGTGGTTTATGCCTTCTTTATAAAGCGTATAGTCATTTTAGCAAGGATATAACAGAAATTACACCATAACCATCCCATAAACAATAAATAAAATAACTCCTTAACCTTTTCCTTATTGTCTTCTTGCTCCAAAGGGGTTTTTGTTGTTGTAGTAATGGAAAAGCTATAATTTATAGATGGTTATGCTTAAAGGACATGTTCTTCCTATACATCACACTCTTAGAAATGAAAATAGATAGATATATAAGTATTTTAAGGATATTTATGTTAAGCCATAAATGTCCTATTGTGTTACTTTGTAATGGTTTCTTTGGCACTTTCTATTGTTTTTGCCCCTTTTTTTTGCCTTTCAGTGACTAACATTATTTAGGACACAAGAAAAGTATAAAAATATTTTTTATTATACACATTTTTTTTATAACTAGAAGAAATTTTTTTTTTATAGTATTACCACATGACCATTGTCACACGCACTCGTATGTTTGGTAACAGGAGTGTTAGTTTGATGCGTAAATAAAAGGACCTTTAATGCAAGACAATATAAAAAGTTATACTTACTTATTTATTCTTATATACCAACACACACTCATACACATCTGAGTTAATATCAAATTGTAGTTTTTGATGACTTTATTTTGCCATCCTAGTGTGCTAAACAAACAATCAAAATGTTAAAGGACATCGAAGAAAAATTGTAGATTGTTATTCAAAAATTAGAGCATCCAATATAATGGTTATTATATTTATATTCATATATATCCTTCCTTATTATAAGCATGTCTATAGTTGAAGGTCATCATATGATTTATGAGCTACTCAAATATTAGAGTGTAAAATATGAAATGTACACTTGGCTGCCTGTTTGAAAAGTATCCTTTTTAAAGGACAGCTTATATATTTAACTGGATCAACCTTTTTTCTCGGACATTATTAATACATTCATCATTGTTTGTCATCTTTTAGAATTTAAAGCCTCTTAATGTTTCTGAAATTAATATTTAATAAATTAAAAAGTTATTTATTTACAAGAAAGAAAGTTCAATGAACGACCTAAGGTATAAGAACTTAAGACAGTAAGGTTCGAGCCCAATTAATATAATTTAGAAAAAAGCTATTTTTTTATAAATTTATAATTTTTTATATAAATACTATTTTCAAATATCAAATTTTTTTAGTGAATTTTCCTTTAGAGCTCACAAAAATAGCTTTACAATTTGTAGAATTCCTCTGACCTTTATGTGACTTACAACAAAACTTAATAGCACAATTTGTTTTTGTTGTCTCCATATATCCTTTTTTCTAAATTTTAAATATTTTTTTTAAAACCATTAAAATTGGCTTAAAACAACTCTGGAAATATTACAAAATTGATTAAAAAAATCTTTATTATATACTTAAAATTTCAAATGGCCTTAACACGGCGAAAACCCCACAAACCCTGAAAATTTATCTATTACAATACTTAGTTTTTATTTTCGGATAATACGAAATTAATAAATTTTTTTTATAACGACTTTATTAAAAGCTGTTCTTATATCCTTTTTTCAAAAAAAAAGTTTTCTGTTTTATAAAAAGCAAAAATAACACAAAATAAATTCAAATTAAATAAAAACCAGTCAAATAATTTTAAAATATATCTTTTTGACTTAAGGTATAAGAACTTAAGTCAGTCAGGTTCAAGTCCTATCAATTTAATTTGAAAAAACTGTTTTTTATAAATTCATCATTATTTACATAAATACTCTTATCTAAAATCAAATTTTTTAATGAAATTTTTCCTTTAAAGGCAGCGAATAATAGGAAATTGAACAACTTTTCCTATTATTAATCTATTAAGAGATGTTCTTATATTCTTTTTTCAAAATAAAAATTTTCTGTTAAAAAAATGTACAAATATGTAACTCAAAATAAATTCTTTAACGAACTAAAAGATATCTTTTTGAGGAACTTAAGACAGTCAGGTTCGAGTCCTATCAATTTAATTTAGAAAAAACTATTTTTTATAAATTCACAACCAAATTTTTAAATGCTATTTCCTCTAAACGTCAAAAGAAATAATTATACAACTTGTAGAATTCCGCTGACTCGTATGTCGCCTACAACAATATTTAATAAAACAATTTGCTTTTGTTCTCTTCATATATCCTTTTTTAGGAAATAAAAATATTTTTTTCAAAAAGCATTAAAATTGGCTCAAACAAACTCAATAAATTTTACAAAATTAAGTAAAAAAAAACTTTTTTATATATTTCAAATGACTTTAACTAGGCGAAAAATCCACAAACTCTGAAAGTTTCTCTATTACAATACGTAGTTTATATTTTCAGACAATAGGAAATTCAAAAATTGTTTCTATTATGACTCTATTAAAAGATGTTGTTATATCCTTTTTTCAAAATTTTTTTTAAATAAAAATTTCTTTTCTTCAAAATATGACTTTTTGACCTTAGGTATAAGAACTAAAGGCAGTCAGGTTCTAATCTTATCCATTTAGTTTAGAAAAAATTATTTTTTATAAAATCACAACCAAATTTTTTAATGATATTTCTTTTAAACTTCAAAAAAATAGTTATACAATTTGTAGAATTCCTCTGACTCTTATGTGGCCTACAACAATATTTAATAACTCAATTTGTTATTGTTGTCTTCATATATCCTTTTTTGTTAATTTAAAATATTTTTTCAAAAACCATTAAAATTGGCTCTAAATAACTCAAGAAATATTACAAAGTTAAATAAAAATTTTATTTATATACTTAATATTTTCAAATGGCTTTAACTCGGCGAAAAAACCACAAACCTTTAAAGTTTCTCTATTACAATACGTAGTTTTCATTTTCGGATAAAAGGCAATTGATAAACTTTTTCTAATATAACTCTATAACAAAATGTTCTTATATCCTTTTTGTTAATTACAATTTTCTGTTTAATAAAAAGCACAAATAATTCATAATAAACTGAAATTAACTAAAAGTCAGACTTTTACAATTCTTTTTTTTCGTTTTAAAGCGTTAATCTCAACAATTTATTAATATGTTTACCCTAATTTAGGGCTAATTAACTATGCGGCCTTTAAACTATTTAAAATCACTCTTACAGCTTTAAGGCTAATTAAAGATATTCATAAATTATGCATTTTATGTCCTTCGCAGAATTATTAAGGAAATCTATTAATATTCACCTATCAATTCATTGTGTGCATAAATTAAAGAACAATTATAGAGCCTAACTGTAGGCGTCTCCAAAATTAATAAAGTAAAAGAAAACACATCACAAAAGCTTAAACGAGATTTAGAGGATAAATGCTTGAAAATAAAGACACTAATAATGAATCAAAATGAAAAGCACAAAAAAGCATAAATAAAAATTTATATATGTACATTTTGTTGCATACTTTTAGGGATTTTCCTTATTACTTTCACTTTTGTTTTTAAGACGAAAATTAATTAAACATTAAAGATTTTTATGACATTTACGTGACCAGAATTTGTTGCTTAATTTTATAGCAAAAGATTTTCTTTAGAAAAGCATAGACTAAGGTCATAAACTAAGACATATACTAGGGCATTATTACATTTAAAGACATTATTCAATTTAAAGAACAACTTTGAATGATTCTAAATTTCTCGAAATTATTTATTTCGAAAATGTTCTTGTTTTTTTTTGGAAATAAGACTTATCTGTGACCTTTTTGCTTTGTATGCAATTGCAATCTACATTTTTTTGAATGTATGCTTTAAAATCAAAGAGCTTCCTTATATTCTGATTTATTTCCTTCTTTTGTACTCAAATTTCCAAGGAAATACTTGGGATTTCTTTAATGCAATTGTATATGATTTTAAGATATTACATATTTATCAAGATAATTGCAATTATTTGAAATACCTTATATATCCTGTCATTCGATTGAATTTATAGTATAATAGTTTCAATTTGATAACTTTAACGAAATATCATTTGTTGTTATCCGAATTTATTATAACCTAAAATTTTTGAATTTAATACGCAAATTTTCTAGCAAAGCCACATAATAAAAAGGTTAAAGTTGATAGTATCTATGATATTTGCTGATATATTTAACTACCAAGATTCATTCCTCACTTCACATAAAATGCACACGATTGTCAGCGACCATTTGAGCTACAAATCCTGGTTGGTTTTAAAATATGGCATAAATTAAGTCAAAAATGTTATTGGCATTTAACAAATAATTCATTCAATTTTAGTTATGCAAATGTGAGAGTATATCAAATTTTTTCCTATTAAAAGTAATGAGTATAATCGAATCTGCCATTAAAATGATACTGAATTAATTTTTGAAAATAAATTGAATTAATTTAGTGAAAATTCTTAGTTTTTCCTTTATATTGATATTTTATTTAATAAAAATAATTTCATTGCCAAATTGATATTATTTATTGATATAATTTTTATTGACTACATAAATCGAATGTTATATTTACTAAGAAAGCGAATTTCTGTGTTTTAACATGTGTACATATTTATAAGTAATTATTTAGACTTAATAGTAAATTTCTTGTTGTGAAAGCACATTTCTTGAAATTAATTACTTTGTAGATTTTGTAATGTTTTATAACATTTTCGGGTTATTAACTGGAAATTTGATTAAAACTGTTCAAAAATTTTGAGAAATTAAATGCTTACGGGACGTATTTAAATACGCTTAAAATTTGTGCACAAAAATTTTTCGAAAATCCTTAGTGGTTTAGCAGGACTTCACATATCCTTTTCTTATAAAATTTTTTATTTTCTTTTTTCTTAGTAGAAATTTTTAAATATTATAAATTTACACATTCCGTGTAAATAAATTTATCAAAACTTCTTGTTATATATTATAACATTAATAGAAAATGGTTTAAATGGTTCAAATATTTTGAGAAATAACATGCTTACGGGACGTCTTTAAATACACGCGAAAATTGTATTAAACATTTTTTAAAGATCTTTAGTGGTTTAGCAGGACTTTATATATCATTTTCTTACATAAAATTTTCTATTTTCATTTTTTTAGTTAAAATTTTATTTATTCACACACACATTTTATAAGTAAATTTTTATAGAAAAGAAGCCCTAAAGTAGGCTATGAATATTTAGAAATTATTGTAATTACACCAACAAGAGAAATTACTTTCTTAGTCTAACTACTTAATTTTGATGTACAAAAACCACAAAAATTTGAAATTCTTTGGATACGATTTTTTAACAAAATTGTTTTTTCTTTTATTATGGATTCCCACAGAGGTCGTTCCATTGACTTTATCATATCATGGGAATGGCTTATCTAAATTCGTTGAAAGAAACACTGGCAGATTCACCACAAAATTTGTTCTTTAAGCCTTGATAAGATAATTTTTTCATATGGTCAACGGCTGTGGAGTTTTTTACATAAAAATGTAAAAAAACATACAAAAACTTACCAGTTTTACTTTATAATCTTATTGACAATGAAGTTAAAATATCCAATTACAATAAAAAATTTGATTATAATCGGATGTCGTTAACCCTTCTATTACCAGGGACAAAAGTAAAATTTTTAAAATATTAAATTTTTCCAAAAACGTACTCGAAATAACATGTTTTTATTGTTATATTTTCATGAAAATTCAGAAAATTCAGAAAATCGTTCAAAGTCACCTTTAGTAACATTTGTATATAAATTAACCCTTGCGTGCCCATGGACTAAGCATTTGAGCTATTTAGAGCCCATAGAGCCATGTTAGAGCCCATGGGTAGTTTTTTATTAGCAGTTTTTTACAAGAAGATCTGAAATTATTATTGCTTCAATGGAGAGATTTATATATTAGACATTTGTTTGAAATCGGATGTCGTTAACCCTTTATTACCAAGATCAAAAGTAATTTTTTTTTTAAATATTCAGTATTTCCAAAAAGTTATCGAAATTAAATGTTTTTATTGTTATATTTCCTTGAAAATTGAAAAAAAAAAATCGTTCAAAGGCGTCTTTAATTACATTTTCATCCAAATTAACCCTTGCGTACCCATGGGCTAAGCACGGGAACTATTTAGAGCCCATGGAAAGAGCCATGTTAGAGCCCATGGGTAGTTTTTATTAGCATTTTTTTAAAAGAAGATCTGAAATTATTATTGCTTCAATGAAGAGATTTATATATTAGACATTTGTTTGAAATCGGATGTCGTTAACCCTTTATTACCAAGATCAAAATTAATTTTTTTTTTAAATATTCAGTATTTCCAAAAAGTTCTCGAAATTACATGTTTTTATTATTATATTTCCTTGAAAATTGAAAAAATCGTTCAAAGGCGTCTTTAATTACATTTTCATACAAATTAACCCTTGCGTACCCATGGGCTAAGCACTGGAACTATTTAGAGTCCATGGAAAGAGCTATGTTAGAGCCCATGGGTAGTTTTTATTAGCAGTTTTTTATAAGAAGATCTGAAATTATTATTGTTTCAATGGAGAGATTTATATATTAGACATTTGTTTGAAATCGGATGACGTTAACCCTTTATTAAAAAGATCAAAAGTATATTTTTTTAAATATTACATTTTAATACAAATTAACCCATGCATACCCAGGGGCTAAGCATGGAAGCTATTTAGAGCCCATGGGAAGAGCCATGTTAGAACCCATGGGTAGTTTTTATTAGCGGTTTTTATAAGAAGAACTGAAATTATTATTGCTTCAATTGGCAGAAATATTTATTAGAAATTAGTTTGAAATCAGATGTAGTTAACCCTTTTATTACCAGAAACAGAAGTCAAATTTTTTAAAGTATTTAATTTTTTGAAAAAGATTCCCGAAATTACATGTATTTATTGCTATATTTCCATTTAAATTGAAAAAAAAAAACAATCATTCAAAGGCGCTTTTAATTATATGGATATTTGTTTAAATTAACCCTTGCGTACCCATAGGCTAAGCATGTGAACTATTTAGAGCCCATGTGTACGCAAGGTTTAATTTGTATACAAATTTATATAAAAAATTGAAATATGTAATGTTGGGAAAATAACATTTATGCTTGTAAATTTCATTTTTTAGAATATTTTAAAATATTGCTTAGAAAGGATATATGTAAAACTTTTTAAGCTTTATGATCCTAAGAAAAATATTGATGTTAAATAATTTTATGTCATAGCTTACGTAATGTAAACTCAAAAAACTTTAAAAAACTAACACCAAATTCATAAAAAAAAACTATTAAAAAAATTTGGCATAAATTTAAAAAAAATTTAATATTTTTAAGCCTATTTTGAGGTGTTCCTTTATCTATGACTTTTTTCAGAAACAAATTTGTAAAGTCGTTTTTTTTTAATTATTCAAACCCGTTAGCCATAAAACCTGACCTATAAATTAACATCCTTTTGCAATATTCATGCAGGAAGATAAATAAACGAACTCAACCCCTTTTTTATATGAGACATATAAGTTGTAGACCTTAAAAACATTCATGTTGAAACCTAAAACAATTTTATGAATGAAATGACACAAAACCATAAAAAAACAAGAGCTACGAAAAAAATCAATATTTAGCAAAAGCTAAATAAGTACGTAAATAAAATGCAATCATGTGATACAACATGTAGTTAGATACTTACATATGTTAAATGATGTATGTTTAAGGATTTTCAGTTGTTAGAATAAACTTTAATGAATGACTTTTACTTATGTGACTAAATGTAACATTAGACATAGTAGTTCTAAATTTATATCAAATGAGCCTAAATGTCTAAAGAAGATAGGTTATATTGCATCATCACCAACTTTATAGCCCAGCAACCAACCAACTCACATCAACCCAACAGTCACACAGACAACATCAACCACACACAGCAGTGGCTAGTGTGTGCAGCAGCTAGAGTAGGAACACAAAATCTAACCATAGTTTTTGTATATACGGAAAATTTGCTAAGGCAAATAACTATGAGCCTGTGTTTGTGTTAGTTTCACACAATGAACGTCTGAAAAATCCTTGATGCTTCATTGACTAAAAAAAAAAGAAAAACTAACTAAAATACAAAAAAAAACTGTTGGCTTTTACGTGCAGACAATCAACAGCGTCATCATATTTAGTTTTCATATAATATTTTTGGTTTTAAATGATTTTTTTTCAGAAAGAGTAAAAGGATGTGAATCCTTTCATTCTTACTTTCTTGCAAAACTAAGAGAAAAATCAACAAAACTAAAACACTGATTTCATAATCAATGAATGAAATTTCTTGGTCTCCCAAAAAAGAAGAAAAACCTACACACTTTAAAGAAAAATCAACTATATTTTCTTTCTAAATAGTGATTCATACTTAAGATTTTTTTCTTAAATTTTTGTTGGGTTTTCTGTGTACATATGCAGTGAGTGTGTAGCAACAGCATATGCTTAAGCTTAAGTCAATGAATTGTTGCTGTAAAACTTTTGCAAATAGTCTAAACTATAAGTTTATTTTTCTTTTTTTGTAAAATATATTATAAAGTTTGTTATTCATCTAGCAGACATTTGGTATTATTTTTAAATGCTGTCGTCAGTGTGACTGAGTGGGTCATACATTGAAAATTATATACTAGCACTAACAATTAGGGTAGATCACTATTTAAATGTATATTTTTTTCATTTTAGATAGATTTGTGTAGAATATCAACAGGAAATGAGCAAATAGTTAGTAATTATTGTTTATTTTTAGGGTAATTAAAATTCTTTATTACATTTTTGATTTTTTGAAATGTTTGAAAATTTTTCTAAAAAAAGGATATATGACCAAGTTTTAAGGCTTGACTCGTAAAAGACTAAAACTGATTTTTTTATGTTGTCAAACATAAGGGACATATTGTTAGCATAAATAATCTGAAAAAAGTAAAAATTCCAATATTTTTAGAGAATTTTAAAAATTCAAAAAAAAATTTTTTTTAAAAAAATACAAAAAAATTAAATATACTAAGAATACCAACAGGCAATGATAAAGTAATTAAAAAAGCATTTTTTTGGTCACAAATCTGTACAAAAATGTATCTATTTTAATATGTATTAAAATATTAAAAAAGGATATTTGAGTAAGTTTTTATGTTTTACTCTTGCATTACTAAAATTGAAGTCATTTTTTTGCTTAAGATTAAGCACGTAATGTTAGTAGAAAAAAATCATAGAAAAAGTCTGAAATTTTATATTTTTAGGAGAATTTCTAAAATATGGAAAAATTATATATAAAGATTCAATGAGAGACTTACAAAGTTAACTGGAAATAAATGAGTAATTAATAATTGTGTTCTTTTTTATTTAAATAGCTTTTCTACATTGTTTCTTTTACTTTTTTAAATATTAAAAAAAAAATTCTAAAAAAGGATATATGGGAAAGTATTAAGCCTTATCTTTTATACGACTTGAAAAGATGCTAATCCATTACTCAACACTAAAAGCGTAGTTTTGGAAAACAAAATTTACGAAAATCTCAAAAATTCAATATTTTTATGAAAACTTTCAAAATTTGAAAAAAAAAATTAAAAAAGCAGAAGAGAGTAACAAAATCCATAAAAAATAAATAATATTAGTAATTGTTTTTAATTTAATGATCAGTAATGATTCTACATTGTTTTTTTAACTTTTAGAAATATTTGAAATTCTTTACAAAAAAAGGATATATGACAAAGTATTAAGTCTTAAATCGTATATCATTAAAATAATTGCTATTATATTACTTAGCAGTAAGAGCATATTGTTAGCAGAAAAAAATTTGAAAAATGCAAAAACTTTGATATTTTGAGTAAAATTTAAAAATATTAAAAAAAAAATTTATAAAAAAAAAATTTATAAAAAAAAAATTTATAAAAAAAAATGTTTAAATTTCACTGAATTTCGCCAGATTTAATGTCAATTTTAATTCAGTTTGTTTTCTTTAGCTGTTTAACATATTTTAAAAATTTTGCCAAAAATGGATTTATAAAGAACTTTTTTAATTTAATACTTTTAATCAACACGTCATGTTATTGTCATGTTATTGCTTTACATGGAAGTTATCACAAAGAATACAAAAGTTAAATATATACTTGTTTTTTGATCATTTAAATCGTGTTTCAAAAATATTTGTTTAAATACGAATGAATGTTCGTATTGTCTTTTTAATAACAAATTTATTTCATTGAAAATACCAACCGGTCCTGTAGAATTTTTTCAGAAATTTAAAAGGAAATGCATAAAAAATTATTTGTTATAGCTTATTTTTGGGCATAAATTATACATCAGTATCATTAAAAAGGTTTTTTTTTAATAATTTTAAAATTTTTTTAAAAAGGATGCAAGTCACGCAAATTACTGTCCCATTGTTTTAAGGTGTTTACTAATATAAGTGTAACTCAATCTCTCTGATATTTGTTATCATTAAAAATTATCATTGTGATACCAACCGTTATAAAAATCAAATAAAACAAAAGCAAATTTTTATTGGGACAGTTTTTTGACTTTAGATTTATTTATATTAAAATCTTATTTTTTTAATTTAATATTATTCTTTCTTCTTGGAGCAATGCCCCTCCAAGCTTAGTTTATCTAAATTACCAGGGGTTCCGACAACACCTCTCTTAAGAGCGCCACAGGGATGCACAATCGGTTTAAGATCGGGTGGCTGGGGCGGCCAGTCAAGGTCTTTGTATCCGTTGTCATTTAGCCATTTTTGTGTTAGTTTGGCTGCATTTTTGATGTCTTTGTCCTGTTGGAAAATTAACTTTTTCTTCTCAAATCCAAATTTTTGGCAGGAAGCAGGATGATTTGTGGCTAAAACGTTGACGTGGGAAAGTGCAGTCAGCTTACAAACAATTTTGTGAACTGTTCCAAGCTTTCAATTTTGTGAATTTTGTGAATTTAATAAGAAAATTATGGCAAATACTATATTTTTGTAAATACTAAAAATTATTTGCTAAATTTTGCTTACTTTAGGGTATGTTTAAACCATATTTTCAAAATTTCCCCAAAAAGGATATATGTGAAACTTTTTAAACTTGATTTTTATAATAAAAATAATAATTGTTTCTAATTGCTAAATATCATTTACGTATCGTCAGCTGGAAAAATCGGACAAAATTTCATTAATTTCTTATTAAAATAAATCTTCATAATTTTATAAAAAATTTTAACAAAATGACCTATTTTTAAGTAAATTTAATGCTTATTTTGAAAATTTCTTAAACAAGGATATATGAAAAACTTTCTAAATGTATTAGCTAGGATAAAAAACCTGATAGGATCATAATGGGAAACATTAAACACATGTCGTAAGCAGAAAAAAGACAATATACCAAAAAAACGTAATCAAGAAAGTTCGTTGGAATATGTAAAAATATGGCATTTTTAAACAAAGTTCTTTCTAATTGTTTCAAAATTGGACAGGACAATGTACCTTCTAATTTAGGTATTGTAAACAAAATAAATTAGTAAAACAAAAATAATTTGAATTTTTTTTTACAAAAATCTTCAGAAATTATCAAAAAAAAAAAAAAAATAAAAAAATACAAAAACTTTATTTTTGTGTAGGCAGTGCGAAAAGTTTCTGATTTTTGACAATTTTTTTTAGTACATTTTAATCATATTGTAAAAGTTTCATAAAAAAGGATATATGAAAAACTTTTTTAATTTAAAAGATATAATTAAAAAATTAGTTGGAGCATAATGGGAAACACAAACATAGTATCGCTATTTGAAATAAATGTTAATATGAAAAAATGTTAGTCTTAAAAATTTTAAATTTGACTATAAAAAATTAAAAGACTACAAATTTAGTTAACGTGCCTACTTTTAGGTAAATTTGAGAAATATTTTAAAAATTTCCCAAAAAAGGATATATGTAAAACTTCTTTAATTTTAAAGTTATAATTGAAAAATTGATAGGATCATAATGGGTAACATAAACTACGTATCGTAATCGGAAAAGAATAGTCAAAATACTAAATTTTTTCAAAATTTTCAAGAAAATTAATTAGAAATTGACAGAAAATAATTATATAAAATAAAACTTTTATTATTTTAAACAAAATTTTTGGAAAATGTTTCGAAGTCAGAAGAAACCTAATAAAGATTTTCTTTATGATTTAAGTTCTATACAAATTTTGTTGTTCATAAATATTTTAAAAGATATATTTATACTCTCCTTTAAAAGCACATGACAACACTTATTTTTAACCTGTTTTCTTGAAATAAGCTCGAGGAGGAGTATGCCCGCTAGTGTCTGCAAAACATTTAACATCGTTTTATTTTTTACAGTTGCTAATGCTACTATATTTAAACTGTTAAACTGTGTGACTCATAATTATACAACAATATAAAGTGTTATTTTATTGTTTTGTTGGTGTAAAAACAGAAATCAGCAAAAACAAAAAAAAAAACTTACAGTGTCGAAATGACATTTACATTCATGTAAATATACAGAAAACACACTTACATAGACACTAAAACTAAATATGTGTTGAAGTGCAAGAAAAAATTTACACATACTCAGGATTCATTCATTTTTGTTGAAGAAACAAAAAAATATACATGTAGTATTTGCATTTAGTTAAAAATCATATGAGCCAGATTGTATGTGTTTATAGAGCTGCTGATGATGACGATGATGTTTTGTGATGACGACGGCAATGATGATAATGATAATGATGATGCCAACAACAGCTAGTGCTCTAGCAGCCAGCCAGCTAGCACCACATCCGGTTTCCGTATACTAACAACGAGCAAATCTGTATAAATATAATAAAAAAAATATATGTGACAAATAAACAACAGGGTAAAACAATAAACCTACCAAAAACATGTACAACAAGAACTGTAACAAAAAAGAATTCTGGGGAAAAGCTTAACAAACCGCACGACATCATAATTCATATATAGTCTATGACAAGTCTATACTTATATGCATTCACACCATAAAATAAACAGGGGGTAAATCCTGGTTTGAGTGGGCAGAAGCTGGAAATTAAAAAAACAGAAATTTCTGATAAGAAATTTTACAAAATGTAAACAATTTTATAATTTATTGCCTTCTTTTAGGTGAATTTCTTATAAGAAATTAAGCAAATTGATACAAAATTTATGTTTTTGTACATATTAATAATTTGTTTCTAATTATTGCCTACTTTTAGGCAAATTTTTGCTATTTTAAAAATTTCCCAAAAAAAGGATATATGGAAAACTTTTTTTGCTTTGGACTTGTAATTCCCAAACTAATATTATCTAATTGGTCGATATTAATTACGAATCGTAAGCTAAAAATGAAACAATAATTTTACATTTTTCTACTTAAAAATCTTTAGAATTTAAATATATTTTTACTTCAACAAAAATCTGTTATAAGAGATAACAAATTAATATGAAATTTATATGTATGTACTTATATTTAACTAGTTGCTAATTATTGCCTACTTTTAGGCAAAATTTTGCAAATTTTTAAAATTAATCAAAAAAGGATATATAAGAAACTTATTCAATATTGAAATTGTTGTTCCAGAACTAACATTATCTTGCTAGTTAATATAATTTACGTATTGAAAGCAGAAAAAAAATAATTTTCAATAAATTTAATTATGTTAAAAAAATCTTTAGAATTTTAATAAAATGTTTCAGCAACTAAAAATTGGTATAAGAAATGATAAAAAAAAACGATAAGAAATTGATATATTTGTTTAAATTAAAACAAAGTTATTAATTATTGTCTACTATTAGGCACATTTTTGCAAATTTTTAAAATTGATTAAAAAAGGATATATGAAAAACTTATTCAGTATTCAAATTATTATTTCGGAATTAATATTATCTTGCTAGTTAATATAATTTACGTATTGTAAGCAGAAAAAAACAATAATTTTCCAATAATCTCAACAAATTTAATTATGTTAAAAAAATCTTTAGAATTTTAATAAAATGTTCCAGCAACTAAAAATTGGTATAGGAAATGATAAAAAAACGATAAGAAATTGATATATTTGTTTAAATTAAAACAAAGTTATTAATTATTGTCTACTTTTAGGCACATTTTTGCAAATTTTTAAAATTGATCAAAAAAGGATATATGAAAAACTTATTCAATATTCAAATTATTATTTCGGAATTAATATTATCTTGCTAGTTAATATAATTTACGTATTGTAAGCAGAAAAAAACAATAATTTTCCAATAATTTAATTTTTTTCTGCAAAAAAAATGATTTGAATTTAAATAAAATGTCAATAAAACTAGTAATTGTAAGAAAACGATAAGAAATCGATATATTTGTTTAAATTAAAACATAGTTATGAATTATTGTCTACTTTTAGGCAAATATCTTACAAATTTTTAAAATCTCACAAAAAGGATATATGATAAACTTTTTTATTTTTGAACTTAGAATTCTAAAATTATTAACATGTTATAGGTTAACAGAAACAACGTATCGTAAGCAGAAAACAAAAAATAAAACTATAGTTTAAATTTTTTTTAAATAAAATCTGTAGAAATTAAAAAAATTCTTTGCCAAAGAAAATCTGTAGAAAGAAATTCGGCAAAATTTTGACAAATTTATATTTTCGTATATATTGTTAGTAATTATAGCCAATTTTAGGTACATTTTAATTAAATTTTTAAAATGTCTCAAAAAAGGATATATAAAAAACTTATTTATTTATTGGCCTATAAATTCAAAATTAAGACCATCTTATTAGCTTGTAAAAATAACGTATCGTAAGCAGAAAAAATCAACAAATTTACAATAATTTAAAATTTGTATGAAAGGAAATCTTAAAAGTTTGGTTAAAATATGCCAAATTTTTGTCCACTTGCTTTGGGACTTACCCACAAACATTTTCCTGGTCATACTTTCACACTTTTTATATCTGGAATAAATAAAAAATATGCCTGTATATGTTAGTTGGCCTGGGAATTAGTTGCCGAGCCATCTTTCTCTACATACAAATAATAAATAACAAAAAATAAAATAGAGAAAAAACTAGGGAGAGCCTGACAACAACATCTTTTTTCTTATATAGTGTTAATAATGATGGCAACAGCTTTTTTTTTGTTTTTTTTTCTTCTCAAATGCCACGCTTTTCCTGGTTGCAAAAGTTGTCTCTAGGCAAACAATAATATTTTCTTTATTATCATCCTCGTTTTTCTCTCCTTTTTGAGTTCCCATCATCTTTGCTATCCTTCATCTGCTGCTTTGTGTCTGGTATCATACAAAATTCTACTTTCAAAGGACATTGCATTACGGACGAGGGGCTTAGTAAAGTTATAGTGGAGTAAAATGTCTACAATACTAACATATTTATGTATGTGGTTATCCTGTCTAACTGCCTAAGCAAACGAATGTACATATTTATCTATGATTGTGTTTTCTAATTTGTTTATTTGCGAAAGTATTGCTTTTAGTTGTGGGTATTTATGTTAAGCTAATTTGTTTGATTATTTGTTTGATTATTTGTTTAATAGTTAATAAATAAAGAGGGAGCCTTTTAATAGAATATTTATTTTAGTTTAGAGGTTGTTAAACTATTTAAACTAATTTACACTTTAAATAAATGATTTCTACTAAGACTCACAAAGACAGCCTAAGGCATATATGGGACTGAGACGTAAACTAAAAGGTAAATATGAGATTTTTTTTTTAATTTTGTTCAAATTTGACAAAAATTTTGTGTTTTTTTATAAAAAAAATAAAAATTAAGAAAAAAGGATATATTGCAAAGTCAGCCAGGACTAACTTTTTCAAGAATTTTTTAAAAGTTAATTATTCTAGAGCATTAATTTGAAATTGTAGTAATAAATTTTTTGCGGATTCATTAATAATTAAGAGATTTTTTGCGATTAAAATAAAAAATTGTTCCTTATTTTTTTTTTGGCTTTATGATATATTGGACTGAGACATAAACTAAAGCGTCAAATGCGTTTTTTTTAATTTTGATTTAATTTGTGAAAATTTTTGTATTATTTTACAAAAATGTTTTGAGTTTAGAAAAAAGGATATATGGCATAGTCTTCTAGAACCCACATTTTCAAGAATTTTTAAAAAGTAAATTATTCTAGAACATAAACTTGAAATTGTAGCAGTAAATTTTTTTCGTGTTTTTAAATAATTGGGAGATTTTTTGCGATTAAAAAAAAAATGTTTCTTATACTTTGGCCTAATGATTTTTTTGATTAAGACGTAAACTAAGACTTATATTTTTAAGATTTGATTTATTTTGAGAAAAATTTTGTGATATTTTATACAAAATTTCAAAATTTAGAAAAAAGGATATATGGCCAAGTCTCCTAGGACTAACTTTTTCAAGAATTTTTTAAAAGTGAACTGTTCTAGAGCATCAACTTGAAATTGTAGTAATAAATTTTTTGCGGATTCATAAATAAGTGTGAGATTTTTTGTGATTGAAAAAGATTTGAGTCTTACACTTGGGCTTTATGATATATTTGTTAAACCTCTAAAGGTTTTATAAATTTTATTCATTTTTAGCACTTCGTAACATTTCATTCATCTTTTATTTTGCCATCCTACACGTTTCCCCTTTTATACTCAAAGGATATTTTTCTATTTGAGATGATGTCATTATTTATTGATTTATTTTGAAAAAAAAAAACAAACTGCACATAAACTCAAGCAAACAATTTTATATATTTTTCTATAATAAACTGCATCCTACTCTCTCTTTGGGGTACAAAAAAAAAAAAACTCATCAGCATCCTTATTTTCCACCATTTGTTTAAAAGTGTCTAATATTCTATTATAAAACACGTGTCTTAGTATTTATACTACACTTATATTTATACTAAGTTATAAATAGTTTTATTATACATAATGCATATACATACATATCCACATATAGGTATCCTTACATACATGGCATATTTATTATTTATAAATTTTCCACATTTAACCGCATAATATTAGATTTTCTATTTAATACAATTTTTTTACGTGACAGTTTTATAGAAGCTCTATTTAAATTTTTATATTAAAAGGTCATTAACTCTATTAGAAAAAAATATAAAATAAATCGGTTTAAAATCATTTAACTAAATTATGTGGCCGCTGGTTATGTTAATATCAGTAATATTCGAAAATGAGAAAAATTTATAACTTTTAGTTATTCAAATTTCATTATAATTCTAATTATTGGATACTAGTTTAATTTATGGCGTAAAATTGATATTTATTTTATTATATTCAAAGCTAATTAGAATTAAAACCGCAGTTGCTATGGTTAGAATGGTTTTAAGCTATGTAGAATTTTGAAATGTTAAATGAAATTATGAATTACGAGTATGATAAAAAACAAATTATCAAATTTTAAATTCTAAAAAAATGTTAAAAATTATATACTTCGAGACATTTTTGTTTTTACGATATGTAGTTTGGTGTAAAATTTCATTTGGCATCAATTTTTTGCTTTAAGTATTTTCCATTAAAAAGTTTTCTATATATCCTTTTTTCTAAGATTTCAAAAAAATACCTAAATTTTATAAAAGATTGCTTTAAACTCACTGTTATTAAGAAGGATTTTAAATACAAAATTTATAAAATTGATGATACGATATGTAATTTAGTGTTTACTTTCATTTGGCGTGAACGTTTTGTTTTAAATATTATTAATACAACAATTTTCCATATATCCCTTTTTAAGGGAGTTCACATAAATGCCTTTATTTGAAAAAATTTTGCTCTTAACTGATTGTTATTGATTGCCGATATGAAAATATTTGGTTAAAAAAAAAAAAAAAAAAATCAGTAATAAATTATTTTAATCAAAAAATATTGTAATATCCTTAAAATTTTTTAATTTCTTTTAATCTTTTTTATTGCTACGATATGCAATTTTGTCGACACTTTGATTCAGCATCAGCTGTTTCTTTAAAATATTAACCCTTTAAAAGTTTTCTATATATCCTTTTTTCAAATATATAAAATAAATGCCTTGGCTTTTATAAAAATTGCTGTGAAGAAACTTTAATTTATTAAACATAGAAAATATTTAGTTTTAAAGAAAATTTTCTAAAATAAATGATTTTTATTAAAAATTTTTGTAAAATCTAGAAAAACTTTGAAATTTATAAAGCTTTTTTTATTGCTACGATATGTAATTTGGTGTAGGCTTTAATTTGGCGTTAGTACTTTTTTAAAAATATTAACCGTTTAGAAGTTTTCTATATATCCTTTTTTAAAAGATTTGAAATAAATGCCCTAATTTTATTAAAAATTGTTCTAACTGTTTATTAAGTGAAAATTTGATAAAGAGTTTGGTTTTTGAAAAACTTTTTCTGAAAATTTTCCGAAACAAATAGTTTTTATATTAAAATATTTCAAAATGTTTAAAATATCTGAAATTTTTTAATAATTTTTATTACTACGATATGTAAGTTGGTGCAGCCTTTGATTTGGCGCCAATACTTTGTTAAAAATATTAACCATTAACAAGCTTTCCATATATCCTTTTTCAAGAGATTTTAAATAAATGCCCTAATTTCATTAAAAAAGTAAGTATTAAGTATTAATAGTATAAATGATTTCATTTTTGAAAGAAATTTTCTGAACATTTTCTGAAACAAATGGTTTATATATAAAAATATTTCAGTAGCTTAAAATGTTTGAAATTTCTTAGTATTTTTTTTATTGCGATATGTAATTTGGTAAAAACTTTAATTTGGAGTTAAAAATATATCCTTTTTCAATTTTTTTTATTTAAATGGCTTAATTTTATTAAAAATTGTTCTAAACTGATTATTAAGTTGTAAATGTATAAAAGGATAAGATTTTTTTTTAACATTTTTTGCTTAAAATTTTCGAAAATATTTCGGTTTTTATATAAATAAATTTAAAATGTTTAAAATTCTTAATAATTTTTATTACTACAATATGTAATTTGGTATAGCCTTTGATTTGGCGACAACACATTCTTAAAAATATTAATCATTTACAAGTTTTCAATATATCCTTTTTCAAATTATTTAAGTTAATGCCTAAATTTTATTAAAAATCGGTATAAACGGATTATTGAGTATTAATATTATAAAAGGATTTGGTTTTTGATGAAATTTTTTCGAACCTTTCTAAAAAAAGGATCTTATACAAACATATTTAAATATATTCAAAATGTTGAAATTTTTTAAGCATTTTTATTCCTACGATTTGTAATTTAGTGTAGACTTTGACTTGGAGTCAACACTTTGTTAGAAATATTAACCATTTACAAGCTTTCCATATATCCTTTTTCAAAAGGTCTTAAATAAATGGCTTAATTTTATTAAAAATGTCTATCAAATGATTATTAAGCTTAAAAGGTATGATTGCATTTGGTTTTGAAGAATTTTTTTTTAAATTTTCTTATAAAAATATTTATATCTTCGAAAAAAAATAAAAAGGCTAAAAAGAAAATTTAGATATGTTTTTTTATAAATATGCTTATGCTAACGGTACAGTGATTAGTCTGGGCATTTCTTTGGCATTATAATTTTTCTTCAAACATGTATACCACAAAAGTCTGCCATATATCCTTTTTTTGAAAAGTTTTTAAAAATTAGTCTAAAATAAAAAGTGTTATAAAAATAACGTAATTCAATATAAAATTGCAACTTTTTCAAACAAAAATTATAGTTTTCTTAGTTTCTGAATGAGTTTTGCTTAGCTGCAATCATCCATCAAACCCACACACTGTTCTAAAAAGAAAGAAAGAAGAAAAAAAAAAAACTGCAATACAAATGGAAAATTTAACAAACCTTAAGTGACCAATCAATAAGGCGTTAGTGGTTCTCTAACAGGAAAAACTGACAGCAAAACAAATTTGTTCTCTTTTAAACTTCTCAACAACTTTTCCGACAAAACTGAAAAACAATTTTTTTTCTAAAAAAATTGAAGCAAAAAATGAAAGAATTTATGTACAGACAGGGGAAAAATTATGATTGATGTTAAACTGTCAACTGACAAAGCATTTTTCTTAGTTTGGTAAAAAAAAAATTCTAATAAAAAGGAAGAAGATTACTTTACACATTTTTTTCTAAAACATGTTTTCAGATTAAAAATAAAAAAAAAAAAAACAATATACAAAAATATTTACAAAATATTATTTAGCAAGTCAGAAGTTAAGAGAGCAAAACGTTAAAAGTCTTTTAGTTCAATTTTTCTTTCTTGATTTTTTTTTGCAAAATTTTCATTTTAAAGTAGATTTACAAAAGAAATTATGCATTTTACACATTTTTACAGGAAGAGAAGTGTAAGTTTTATGATACAGTCCTATTTAGTTGAATTTACCCAACAAAACGACTTAAGTAAAATGATTTTATTAAGCAAATTCATTATTTTTGTAATACTACAAAAATTTTCAAAAACTTATTTTACATATGAATGGGTATATCTTTTTGAACAGGACTGTATGTATGTGTTGGAACAATTGCTATAACACGTATGACTTTGAGTATGAATAACAATAAATGAACAATAACATGGCATGCAACAAACTGCTCAAAATTTTGATGAAGATTAATGATAATAGCAGGACTAAATTTTTATTCATTCTAACTTACAAACTTTCATCATGAATTTTAAAATTGCAAAAAGAAATCCATTATTTAAAATATGAAAATACATATATTTTAATTTGGGAAAAATGTTTTAATACATCTAACAAGAAAACTAAATTATGAAAAATATACAACCAAGTTGATGATGATATAAAGGAAAACATTTATTTTATTGAAAAATGTATTTTTAGCCTGCCAAAAATTACTTTTATACATATCTGTCTTAAATTTAGCTTGTAAAAAGCAAATGACGAGAAAAATTGTTGATGACAGCTGCTGAAATGATTAATTTAGAGTAAAACAAGTGAAATTCTTAGAAGTATATTTTAAAACAGCGCAAAAGTTAGCTAAATTTTTAATATATTACAAATTTGTTTATGTACAGGTTGAAATTTATAGTGGTTTTAATGAAGATATAAATATTTTTTAGAAAACCTTCATTTTGAAAATAGTTTGCCATATATCCTTTTTTAATATAATAAAATTGCTTAAAATTAAGTGCTACTGGAAATTGAGTACAAATGCCCTGAAAACTTTATAAAAATTAATTTTTTTTTCTTAAAGTTAGTTATTTTTTCATGTTATAAAAACTTAACCTAATGTTTGAAATATCCCAGTAAATTTATCACTACAAGTCAGCTCTAGAATAGTGTTTCTGCAATAAATTTTGAAATTTCTTAAAACCAAAATAGTTTGTCATATATCCTTTTTTTCAAATTTATTTTTTTTTTGAAAATGCGTAAAATTTTTGCTTTTACTTTAAAATGTTAGGAAAATTGCACAAATATTTTAATTATTCAAGAAAATTTATCAACACAAGTTATATTTTATGATTTATATTCATTAAATTCTCGAATTTTATAGTTTCAATATAGTTCTCCATATGTCCTTCTAAAAAAACTCTCTAAATTACTTGAAATCCAATACAAATTCCTGGCTGCACTAAAATATTTAAAAAACTTTTTTTGTTTAGTTTTTCTTGAAAAATTTATTTAAAATTATACAAAGATTAAAATTTTTGAAAAAAAATTAGTAGTACAAGTTGTAATTAAAGCCCCAGAATAGTATGTTTTCAACAAATTTTCAAATTTTTTGACACCAACAAAGTTTGTCATATATCCTTTTTCCGAAGCTTTTATTAAAAGGAACTTAGTAAAAGTTTCTTACTAATCTTGATATTTCCTTAAAAAATTAAGTTGTTTCTTTAAAATATTTCCATTAAATGACACAAATATTTTCAATTTTTTTCTACCATAATTTTTTTTTTGAAAATTTTGTAATTTTTCTTAAAAATGGTTTTTTAAGTTATACAAAGATTTAAGTTATTGATGTAAATTTTTCACTACAAGTTGTTTCTTTAAAATGTTTCCAATAAATAACACAAATATTTAAAATTTCTTTCCACAATAATATTTTTTTTTTGAAAATTATGTAATTTTTCTTTAAAATGTTTTTTTAAGTTATACAAAGTTTTAAATTAATGAAGTAATTTTCACACTACAAGTTGTATTTAAAGTACCAGAGTAGTATGCTTTCTACGAATTTTCGAATTTATTGATACCAACAAAGTTTGTCATATATCCTTTTTCCGAAACTCTTTAAATTATTTGGAATTAAGTAAAAATTTCTCACTATACTTAAAATTTCTTTAAAAAATTAAGTGTTTTCTTTAAAATATTTTCAAAATGCCAAAAAATATTTGAATTATTCAAGAAAATTTCACAATACAAGTTGTAGCTTATGGTCTAGAACATTTTTTAATCAATAAATTCTCGTTTTAAATAGTTTTAATTAGGTCTTCATTATATCCTTTTTCAAAACACTTCAAATTAATTCAAATTGCATACAAATTTCTTGCCGCACTAACATTTTTAGCAAAAATATGTAATTTTTCTAAAAATGTTGTTTAAATTTATTCAAAGATTTAAATTATAGAAGAACATTTATGACTACAACTCGCAGTTTTTGTTCCCTAAAAACATAACGTAAAATGTTTTTAAAAATATTTAATTTTGTTAAAATTTTTCAAATATCCTTTTTTTTAAGATTCTTAAAATGAAGTCAAATTTTAAGAAATAAACAAAAAACTATTGATTTTGTCATATAATTTTATTTTTCATAAAAAATTTGCATTTTTACTTATTTTTAATAAAATTTTTTCTAAAAATGTTTCACAAGTTTATATTTAAAAAAAAATTAAATTAAAAACATGATTACAAGTCACAATTTCTATTCCTTAATAGTTTTCTGTCAACTTTTATTATAAAATTTAAAATCTGTTAGAGTTTGCTATATATCCTTTTTTAGGTTTCAAGAAGTTAATACGAATTTACAGCAAATTTTAAAAATTAAAATTGATGCTATTTCAAGTTTTATTTAATTCCACAAAAATTCCAGCAAATAGCTTAAATGAAATTTAAGATAAAATGCTACCAAGCATTTTATCTTAAATAATTTGTCTTTAAATCACTAATATCCTTTTTGAGATATTAAAATTTCTTTGAAAACATGATGTTTTTCAACAGTTCTAAGTAGTATAGTGGTCTGTTGCTGATGTTTGTAAAGCAAAGTGAAAGGAAAAAAAATATTTTTTTACAAAGTTAGCACAAATTTTTTTTAAATATTTTCCTTTTTTTAATTTTTGAACTGTTAAGGTAAAAATTTGTCTAAAAAAATAGAGTACAAGTCGTAGGTTCTACCTCTTAATTGCTTTCTGCAAAATTTTCATAAAAAATCATCTTGGCCAAAAAGTTTGTCATATATCCTTTTTGTGCAAGAAATCAAATATTTTGTAAAAATGTAATAAAACGTACAAATACACACATAATGAATTCAAATAGTTAAAATATTTGTAAGAACTATTGTTTAACATAATTTTTTCTGTTCTTATAAATATTTTGTAAAAATTTTATTTACAACAATAGTAAACAAATATGATCACAAGTCGTATTACTTATTTCAGAAAATTTTGCCATACAAATATTACAAGATTTCTCATTCCTGTCAAAGTTGTCCATATATCCTTTATGGGTGGTACTAATAAAATTTACGAAAATCCAAGTTATTTAACGGAAATAATTTTTTTTTAGGAGTTAAGTTAAAATTCTATATTAATCAAATTTTTCAGTTCTTTAAAAATTTATGACAATTTATGCGAAAATTTATTGACAATAATAGTCAAAGAATATGATCACAGGTCGTAAAACTTTTTTCAGAAAATTTTGCCATAAAAGTTTAATATAATTTCTCAATTCTGTCAATGTTGCTCATATATCCTTTTTAGGTGGAACTAATAAAATTAACAAAAATAAAAGGAGTTTATTAGAAAATATATTTTCTTTTAAGAGTAAAATTAAAAATGCATATAAATCTAATTTTTTAAGGTGCTTTAAGTTTTAAGTGAAAATTTATTTACAACAATAGTAAAAAAAATAAGTTTACAGGTCGTATTACATATTTCAGAAAATTTTGCCATAAAAATTTTACAAAGTTTCTCAATTCTGTCCATGTTGTCCATATATCCTTTTTGGGTGGTACTTATAAAAATAACGAAAATCGAAGGAATTTAATACAAAATAAATTTTATTTTAAAGGTAAAATTAAAATTGTATATTTATCTATTTTTTTCAGTTATTTTCAATTTTTGGAAAATTTATTTACAAAAATAGTAAAAAATATGATCACAAGTCGTATTATTTATTTCAGAAAATTTTGCCATAAACATTTAATATAATTTCCCATTCCTGTCAAAGTTGCACATATATCCTTTATGGGTACTACTAATAAAATTAACTAAAATCGAGGGAATTTATTAGAGTAAAATTAAAAATGTATATAAATCTAAGATTTATTAAATTTAAAGGCCCACTTTACATCCTTTTCATGAAATTGAAAAAAAAGAAATTTTCCTTTAATAGGCCATAAATCCAAAAAAATGTGTCATAAAATTTCATAGAATTTCTGTTATTTGTAGCAATAAATTATGTGCTTAAAATCTTCCATAAATCAATCATTTGTATAAGAAAGGTCCTGTTATTCTTCCTCAAAAGAAATATATTTTTCTAAAAAATTATTAGCAAATAGCTCCTAAGCTATGACATATTTTCAATATGTTTACTGTCAGGATATGCTTTGATAGCATAAGCCTTGATGGTTGTTTTTCTCTAAAAATTTCTTTAGAAAACTCATAATTTATTTAAAAAGAAACAAACTAAAAAAAATATGCCAATAAAATATATATTTATTGCGCTTTAAAAACTTTCCTAGAATAATCGTTAAAAAATATTATACATAAAAAAAATGCGAAAAGGCAGGGTCTGTTTAGTCCTTATTGCTGTTATTTTAATATTCCAAGAAATGTTAATAATTCCTCGGTGTATACAACCTTTGTCATACAAATGTCAGAAATACAGTCAAATATTTTAACGTATTAATGTTTGTAAATTGTAGAATTATTTATTATACAAAAACAAAAAAAAAAAAATGTCCAAAAATTTGCGACAAGAGATTGTGTTAATAATGATTTAATGTTGCCTTAAGGTAGGCTACAAAAAATTGTCTGCTTTTAATAAATTATTTTTAGATTTTTATTTAGTTATTATTTGCTAACAAGGCGCACTGTAATTTCATTTCGTAATTTCATATAATAAGGGGCTTAAAATAGTGAAGAAGATAACTTGAATCGTAAGCTTTTAGTAAAAAATTCAAGTGCCACGCCCACTTTCCATATTAATCACATTGATTTCATCAAATGAAGGGAAAAACAAGGGATAATCTTTATAAATAAGTTAAATTTAACACTCATAAATCATAACCGTAAAATATTATGAGGCGATCAATATATTTAAAAGTGGGCGTTAGACGAATATTTCTATGCGTTATAAACATCAGTATACCCAAAGGGTATACCTTGTATACCCTTTCCACTTATAACATTATAATAAAAAGTGACACGTCCATGCAAAAAAAAAAAGAGAAAAAAGCTACTAAATAACAAAAATTTACTTCTTTTTGAAAACTTTAATCATTTTGGCAGTATTTGAAAGAATTTAAACAAGTGCCACGCCCACTTTTAAATATTCCAAAAGAAATAATTCATAAATCTGAAAGTAAATATCATACAAAAACAAAATTGGTTAATATATTTTGTTTTGGTGGATATATCCAATAGACACTTACTCCTCTGACTTACATTGTTACACATAAAAATGTGCCACGCCCACCGCAAACTAATATATTTTGAAATATCAAAATATGTTCATAGCGATTTAATGAAATGTGTGGTCAACAAATAAAAGAAGCTAATAAATAACAAAAACTTACTTATTTTTAATCATTTTGGTGATATTTGAAAGAAGTTTACCAAGTGCCACGCCCACTTTTAAATATTCCAATAGAAATAATTCAAAAATCCGAAAGTAAACATCATACAAGAACGAAATCTGTTGATATATTTTGTTTTGATGGATATATCGAATAGACATTTACTCCTTTAACCGAATTTGTTACAATAAAAAAAGCGCCACGCCCATCACAAAAAAACATTTTTAAAAATACCAGAATAGGTTCATAGCTACTTTATGAAGTATGTACTAAATAACAAATATGTTCTTCTTTTTGAAAACTTTTGTCATTTTGGCGATATTTTAAAGAAGTTAATATGTGCCACGCCCACTTTTAAATATTCTAATAGAAATAATTCATAAATCAGAATGTAAACATCATACAAAAACGAAATTTGTTAATGTATTTTGATTTTGTGGATATATCCAATAGACACCTTCTCCTGTAACTATTTTTTTACAATAAAAATGGTGCCACGCCCACCACAAACCAGAATATATTCATAGACCTTACCTTTTTTGCTCGTGACAATCTGAAGGCGTTATTATTCCAATTTGTCTATATTTTTATTTTTTGCTTAATACATTCATTGTAATTATCTGATGTTGATTATAAACATAGACAAAAACACACGAGTCCTTTTTGATTTCAGTAATCATGTGTTTTAATAGCAAAGCACAGTGGGGCTATTGTATACAAAATTAAATAATGGAATGAGTTTTGGTATTTAATGACAGTTGTTTAGCAAAATAATTATTTTTTATAGGCAAGATTAAATGATTATAAGAATGAAAGTGCCACGCCCACCTTCCACATATGTATATTGTTATAAAATTCTAAAATAGTTCTAAACATACGAGTTTTATCTAAACAAAAACTAATTTGGATAGAAATTTAAGAAAACGTTAACTAAAATATTGATTAGTTTGGGGGAAAATTCTATAAATGCCACGCCCATGGCCACTAATGAAGTTCTTAATAACAAATAATTTAAGATTATGATCTAATTTTAAGTATAACACAGAGAGTTATAATTGAAATCATGAAATTTGATTTATATAAGAAGAACTATTAAATTTGACTTAAATCAGAAGAATAACTGAAATTTGGAATTATAAGCAGGTCAAGTTTAATGTTTACTTTAATGTACTCTAGAGAATTGAAGTAACTGAAAATAAAAGTCCTATACTCCTTAAAGAAATCAAAGGATTTTATATAAGGTAAAGTATGTAAAGTAAAATGTAAAGTAAAGTAAAAATGTTTGCCAACTCTTTTGCAAAATTGTATTTTTCAAAAAAAAAAAAACATTATCAAATTACAATTATTGGTCCACACTCCCGACACTGTGCAGCGCAACAGCACAATAACAAACCCCACAACAAAGAAAAAAATAATAATAATTATAATTTGGGGAATTGTAAATATAAAACGAATATAAAAATATAAAATTTTATATACAAACAAATTTTCGTTTCATTTATATGCGTGTTTTTCTGTTATATTTTTATCTCTTAGATATATTTTTTTGTTCGTCCTTTTTTTTGAATTGTTATTATTTACTTTTGTTTTTGGTTTATTTTTATTTTCGTTATTTTTATGTGTATTTCTCTTGCTTCGTGTAACATAATATAAAAACATGATAACACAAGCTTACCGAAAGGACGAGAAATTGTGTAAAAAACAAATAAACATTTCGAATAATATGAAAATATAACAATTGTTTTGAAATAAAGACAAAATAGAAAAGTTTAATAAAAACACAAGAAACGAAAAATATTCTATGAATACTTATATAGACCAAGTGATAGCATAGGCTATAAACGACACAATTCAAGGACATTTTATTTAATAATCATAATAAAATGCGTGAGTTTTTTTAGAGAGTTTTTTTCGTTTCTAGTTATTTTTTGCGGGGAATTGTACGAAAGTGTTAGGAAAATGTGGCCAAAGGTTGTAGTTTGTTTTAGAGATAATGTTGACCCAAAAAAATTTGGAAATATTTAACTCATGGGTGTAGTTTCCTATATATCCTTATTTTATGATATTATAAAATGTTAAATTTTTTTTAATTAAACCATGACTTATAGTTTTTACTGCATTTTTTAATTTTCTAAAACGGTTTTTCTATTATTTGGCCGTATGTCCTTTATTTGTGTTCTCTGAAAGATGTCTTTTATTTGAGAGAAATTCATCAAAAACTTATTAATCAAAGTTTTTACTTAAAATAACAATTTAAAACCAAAAGCTATAGATTTTTCAATCAAATCTTTTGAAGCCCATTTCTCAAGTCATTTTTGTATATCTTTGATCGTTAAGAAGTTGGTGATATATCCTTTATTTTGTGTTTACAAAAAAAAAATGATTTCTACGTTATACAAATCTGCTTTATTTTTTTTAAATTTGTCTGAAACTTAAATAAAAAAAAATGAATTTTTCTTCATTTTTTTTTTTTATTTTCTTAACAAATAAAGTTTCAGCTGTTCTTTAATTTTACTTTATTTCTGCTCACAACTTGTAGTTGTTAATCTAGTTTTCATTTTCTAAAACAAATTTGAAAAATCTTTGATCCTTCAAAAGTTTTTCATATATCCTTTATTTTCGTTTTCCTTAAATCTGTTTAAAATTCAAGACCAACGCTCAACAGATCTTTAAATGTTATTATAAAGCCAAATTACTTCATTTTTTTTTATTTTAAGCTAAATATAAAATTTTTCTTATCAAAAGTATCGAAAACAGCTGCACCATTTTAGACAAAAGTAAGTGACATTTAAAAGTTTTTGAAACAAAGATCTTATTAATAAGAAAAAAGACATCCTAAATTGAAGAAAACTACATTTATTTTATTTTAATTTGTCTAAAATTAGTTTGATTAAAATTTTCTCTTATTTTCTCTGATTAAAATTTTATCTTAACAATAAGTGTCCAACCATTACTTGATTTTTAATTTAAAAGCGGTCACAACTTGTCTTATTTACACTAGATTAATTTCACTAAAAATATGTTTGAAAATCCTTGATCCTTTAGAAGTTTGTCAAATATCCTTTATTTTCGGTTCCATTAGAATTAATTTAATGTTCAAGAAAAATGTTTAGCAGAATTTCTAATTGACTTTTTTAATTAAAATACCTTTTTGAATTAAATCTTGCTTTTACGACAACTTTTTATATTTCTCTAAAAAAAATATGGCCAATAAGTTCTTAATTATTATTTTTTTTTTACATGCTCAAAACTTGTAATTTTTACTCTTATTGAATTTTACTAAAAATATTTTTTTAAATCTTTGATCCTTTAGAAGTTCGTCATATATCCTTGATTTTCAATTCAATAAGAATATATTCAAAGTTCGAAAAATATGTATAGACAAATTTCCTATTTATTGTTCAAGTGTAATACCTCCGAACCTTTACATTTTTCATCTATTACTTTCTTTTGTGTCAGTTTTTTATATATCTCTAAAAAATAAAATATCAGTTCATTAGAATATATTCAAAATTCAAGAAAAATATATAGAAAAGTTTTCAATTTAGTTTTTAAGGTAAAATACCTCCGAAATTTAACATTTTAGATCTAAATCTTGCTTCAAGGCAATTTTTTATATTTCTCAAAAAAAAAAAAGAAAAAATAGTGCTAATCTGTTCTTGATTTTTTATTCAAACATGCTTACAGCTTGTAGCTTTAAGTCTTGTTTAATTCTACTAAAAATTTTTTTTAAATCTTTAATCCCTTAGAAGTTCGTCATTTATCCTTTATTTCGATTTTCATTAGAATATATTCAAAGTTCACGAAATATGTTAAGCAGAATGTAGAACTTATTTTTTTAAAGTAAAATACCTCCGAATCTTTAGATTTTAGATCTAAAACTTGATTTTATGGCAATTTTTTATATTTCTCTAAAAAATTAAGGCTAATCAATTCTTGATTTTTTATTCAAACATCCTCACAAGTTGCAGATTTTACTTTAGTTTAATTCAACAAAAATTATTTTTGAAAACAGTTGATCCTTTAGAAGTTGTTCATATATCCTTTATTTTTGTTTTCTTTAAAATTAATATAAATAAAAAAAATACATATCAGACTTTAAAAAAAAATTTCCTTTCTTCAAAATTTCTTTATATATTCAATAATTAAGTATCATTTCATGATTTTCTTAACAAAAAAGACAAAATAGCTGCAAAGTAAGAAAAAAATGTATATCAGACTTTCCAATCTTATTTCAAAACAAAATTCCTCTACATGTTTTCATTTTAAAAATTTATTTATATGTTTTATTTTTAAAAATTTCATACATATAAAACTTAAAAAATCTTTATTTTTAATTCTAACTTGCTCACAACTTGTAGCCTTTACTCTAGTTTCATTTACTTAAAATATTTTTCAAAATAAGTGATCCTTTTGAAGTTGCTCACATATCCTTTATTTTTGTTTTCTTAAAAATTAATTTAAATTTCAAAGAAACTACACAACAGACTTTTTAAACGTATCTTAAAGCTAAATTTCTTTATATTTTTTATAATTTATATAACATTTAATTTTTGCCGTGTTTTTTTAGTTTTTCTCACAAATAAAGCTGAAACTGTTCTTTATTTTAAATTCTAATACGCTCACAACTTGTAGTTTTTACTCTAGTTTAATTCTATTAAAAATATTTTCGAAAAAATGTGATCCTTTAGAAGTTCCTTATATATCCTTTATTTTCGTTTTCTTAAAAATTAATTTAAATCTCAAAATAAATACATAGCTGACTTTTTAATTTCATTTTACTTTATATTTTCCTGTTTTAAGCAAGATTTTTTAAAAAAGAAACCTTAACAGCTGCATGATTTTGCATAATAAATGTAGACATTTTCTTAATTTTGCTTAAAAATGATATCTACGAAAAATCTTGTTAAAAATTGGCCATATTTCCTGTTTTTTATTTGTAACACGTATTTTAACATATATTTATTATTAATAGCTCTTAAAATTTCGTTTTGATTTCAGAGAATTTTATGAAAATATCTTTCAACATTTTAAGGATACATAATAAATGTTTTAATATTGGCAGGCGTTGACATAATGAAACATATTGCAATGAAATCAATATCATTAAAATTTTATAAAGGATATATGTATTTTAAATTTCAATATTTTGAACGTTTGAGTAAGTTTTTATATTCAAATGTGTAGGCCATAAATTTATGTATGCCTTTAACTTATTTTATTTATTATGAAATTATACAAATACCACAATCAACAATTATTTTGAGGTTAGTTATTTATTGTGGGTGTGTGTGTGTGTATTTTATTTTTAAATTAATTGATTGATTTGTTTTACTATTTGTCTAACAATTTCCAAAGCATATTTTTAGGTGACATTTATATACATATGTATATAAAAACTAATACATTTATAAGTTTAGAAAAATATTTGTTTAATATCGATATGTTCTTGTATTTTCATACCCGAGTTTTTGGTTGTTATAGAAATTTTTTGGTGACAACAAAAATAATTGATAATTTGTCTACCAAAATAACAAACAAAAAAAAAACTAAATATATATGTTCATATTTTTATAACAAAAAAAAAGCAATTAATAAAAAAAAATTTAGTAACTATTATTAGCCTTTTGTTTCGACTTAATTACTAAAGTGTGGGCGAAAATATGTAAGAGTCCTTGAATGACACTAATTAAAATACAATTTTTTTCTATATTTTTCTCAATCAAAGGCAATTAAATTACAATAAAAGCCACATAAAGGATATGTGTTTATGTAATGGTTAATTTGGTAATTTAAAAGCAAATATTTCAATGCTTTTTCAAACGTGCAACAAATTATAGCACGAAGGTCAGCTACAGGATTATGTTGCTGGTTTCGAAAAGAGAACTCAACAATTAAGAGCTTTAGCAAATGAAATGTTCAATTTTAAGCTAAACTATTAATAACTTGTTTGAATAAAAGTATGATATTTCAATACAAATTATTCGAAGGAAAAAAATTCTATTTTCAAAAAAAAGGATATATAGCTAGCCATTAGAAGGATTCTAAATTTAGGACTATTTTCAAGGGCGATATATTTTAATGTGGTAAAAGCAACTTGTAAGCGTATTTTTTGTTCAAATTTGTAGGTCTTTCCTTTTCATAATTCAATAAAAATTTTAGAAATAAAAAAAAAAAATTGAAAAAATAGTTGAGTTGTCATTTCGAATCAAAAAAGGATATATGACAAACTTTTTAAAGTGTAAGAATTTTGTTCAAAAATAAGTCATATATAAAATGTTCTTAAAAACCTCAGAACTTAAGAAAGTTTAGATTAAAACAATCGAGGACTTAGCAGGTTAATTGCAATATTTTATCATAATTTTTACTTAGTTCTTAAACTAGAATTATTTACTTTTAATAAAAATCATTTGAAGTGAAAAATTAAAAAATCCCAAAAAAGGATATATAGCTAGCTATTAGAAGGATTCTTAACTAAAGATTTTTTTCAAGACCAGCACATTTTTGGAGGGAAACAGCAACTTGTAAGCCAATTTTTTGTTAAAAAATTTATTTCTTTGTTATTAAAATTTTTAAAAATTTAAAAAAAATTCAAGAATTTTTTTTTATTTTTTTTTTAATTTAACAAAAAATTAAAAAATATTTGAAAATTTCCTTTGGCAAACCTTTTCAGAATAATGTGCTTGCATATAAAAACCATGGATAGTTTTGATAAGCAAAAACATTTAAAATTTTTATAGTTTATTTCAAAAAAAGGATATATGACACACTTTTTGAGAATAAAAGTTTATTAAACAAAATGAACAGATACTTCAATTTTGATAAAAATTTCAAACTTTAAGAGAGTTTATATAAAAAAAAAAAAATTGGTACAATTTTAAACAAAAGTTTCAAAAAGGATATATGGAAATTTCGAGAATGAAATGTTATTGCCGATTATTTTTAAAGGCACCAGCAGAAACTAGTAGTTGTAGTTTCGTTAATTTTTTTTAGATTTTTACACTTTTTTATTTGAATCATCAAAAAACGTTCATAAGGTTTTTAAATATTAAAAGGTTCACCTTAGCAAACATATTCCACAAAGTCTGTAAGCAAAATTTATGAATTGAAAATATTTTCTAACATATTTTCAAAAAAGGATATGTGGCAAGCTTTTAAAAGATTACAATTTTTTTAGAAAAAACTTATAGTAAATAAAACTTTTAATAAAACCACAACCTTTTTAAGAGTTTTGAGATTCTAAGACTTTGCTTAGGTCCTTAAAAGACAGGGAAAATATTTGGCTGCAAGATGACCCAAAACTGATCTATGTTTTAAGGTGTGATATAAAAAACCATAACACACTGTTAAAAAAAAATATAAAAGTAAACCAAATTTATGAATTGAAATTTTTTTCAACATATTTAAAAAAAAGGATATGTGACAAGCTTCTTAAGGATAACAATTTTTTGGAAAAAAATTATAGTTAATAAGATCTTAATTAAAACCACAACCTTTTGAAGAGTTTTAAGATTGTAGGACTTTGTTTAGGTTCTTAAAAAAATGGGTATATTTTTTGCAACAGAAAGGACCAAAATTGATCGATAATAAAAGGGTATATATTTAGTTATAAGAAGGACCGAAATTGGTCGATATTTATTTGGTGTAATATAAAAAAAAGTATAATATAGTGTTAAAAAATATTAAAGTAAACCAAATTTATGAAACCAAATTTATGAATTAGTTTAGCACATTTTCAAAAAAGGATATGTGGCAAGCTTCTTAAGAATAACAACTTTTTTGAAATATTGTATAAAAAATCAAATTTTAATTAAAACCACAACCCTTTGAAGTATTTTAAGATTGTAAGACTTTGTTTAGGTCCATAAAAAATGGGTATATATTAAGCCACAAGTACGACCAAAATTGGTCAATATTTTCGGTCTGATATAAAAAAGTATAACATAATGTTATAAAATATTAAATAAACCAAATTTATAAAATAAAAAATATTTTTATTAACTTATTTTAAAAAAAAGGATATGTGACAAGAATCTTAAGGATAACAATTTTTTGGAAAAAATGTATAGTAAATAAAACTTTAATTAATATCACAACCTTTTGAAGGGTTTTGAGATTGTAAGACTTTGTTTAGGTCCTTAATAATAACAGGGTATATATTAACCTACAAAAAGGACCATGATTGCTTAATACTTTTTGGTGTGATATAAAAAAGTAAAATATACTTCTATAAAATATAAAAAAAACAGGCTTCAATAAATCCTTTTAAGAATAACTCTTAGTTTTTTGGCAGTTTTTTCACAAAAGGATATATGAACAACTTTTTTATTAATCAAATTAAATTCGAAAAGAGTATATAAAATAATATTTGTTAAAAAATACAGCCTTTAAGAGTTTTTTAAGCATTATGCAAATAAAGGATATATGTCAAGCTTCCTTAGAATTATATATTTTTGAAAAAAGACGATACATAATAGTTCTAGAAGGAAAACTGCAACCGTAAACAAAATTTCCAGTTAACAAAAGTTCTTTATTAATAAAAATTTGGTAACTGAAAAAACCAACTTTTTTAAAAAATATAATTTTCTATGTAAATTAAAATCATTTAAGAAAAAGTATATACAAATTTTATTGTTTTAAAAGAAAAATTTGAATTTTTTTAAAATAAAGGATATATGAACAACATTTTAAGGACACTTAGAAACTTAGAAAAACCAAAAGAAAATGAAACTTTAATATAATCTACAAATCTTTAACATTTATTTAACAAGATTCTTCTATACTTTTTTAATTAAATCCTATTTTTGTTTAAATAAATTTCGTTCTAATTTTCTTTATTCTCTCTTCTCTTATTTCAGGTAAGTCAGCTTGAAAAAATACTACAGCATCTAAAAATAGTTTCACTTATTCGTACAAGTGAGTGAGTAAGTGGATTCTTTATGTAAATATTCACATTATAAATTCTAATTAAAATTTTATTACTCTTATCTATGTTTTTTTGTGTGACATAAATACATTCAAGCATTTGGAAAAAAGTTTTTAATAACAATTAAATGTTAATGAATATAATAGTTATTGAGTTAATGAAAATTACAAACTGGAACTTGTTTTTAAACTTTGAAAAGGTAAAAATATTGTAGTTGATTATAATAAGGATTAAGCCAGTTTTCATTTGCAAGGATAATTTTGTTAGATATTTTTCTAAACACAGGAAAGTTATTATAATAATTGTTATTGTACGACTGATTAAAGAGAATTCTAATAGTTTGAGTTTACATATTAAGTAAAAGATCTCTAATGTCCTTACGGAATTTGAATATATAAGTTTTTGAAAAAAATCTTCTTATCATTATTTTTTCTATAGAAAAATCTTCCTATCGTCATTTTTTCTATAGAAAAATCTTCCTATCGTCATTTTTTCTATAGAAAAATCTTCCTATCGTCATTTTTTCTATAGAAAAATCTTCCTATCGTCATTTTTTCTATAGAAAAATCTTCCTATCATCATTTTTTCTATAGAAAAATCTTCCTATCGTCATTTTTTCTATAGAAAAATCTTCCTATCGTCATTTTTTCTATAGAAAAATCTTCCTATCGTCATTTTTTCTATAGAAAAATCTTCCTATCGTCATTTTTTTTATAGAAAAATCTTCCTATCGTCATTTTTTCTATAGAAAAATCTTCCTATCGTCATTTTTTCTATAGACAAATCTTCCTATCGTCATTTTTTCTATAGAAAAATCTTCCTATCGTAATTTTTTCTATAAAAAAAATCTTCCTATCGTCATTTTTTCTATAGAAAAATCTTCCTATCGTCATTTTTTCTATAGAAAAATCTTCCTATCGTCATTTTTTCTATAGAAAAATCTTCCTGTCGTCATTTTTTCTATAGAAAAATCTTCCTATCGTCATTTTTTCTATAGAAAAATCTTCCTATCGTCATTTTTTCTATAGAAAAATCTTCGTATCGTCATTTTTTCTATAGAAAAATCTTCCTATCGTCATTTTTTCTATAGAAAAATCTTCCTATCGTCATTTTTTCTATAGAAAAATCTTCCTTTCTTCATTTTTTCTATAGAAAAATCTTCCTATCGTCATTTTTTCTATAGACAAATCTTCCTATCGTCATTTTTTCTATAGAAAAATCTTCCTATCGTAATTTTTTCTATAAAAAAATCTTCCTATCGTAATTTTTTCTATAGAAAAATCTTCCTATCATCATTTTTTCTATAGAAAAATCTTCCTATCGTCATTTTTTCTATA
Organism: Stomorhina lunata; assembly: GCA_933228675.1. Lineage (NCBI taxonomy): Eukaryota > Metazoa > Arthropoda > Insecta > Diptera > Rhiniidae > Stomorhina > Stomorhina lunata. Next base: position 92,788,886 of record OW121744.1, read on the forward strand.
GAAAAATCTTCCTATCGTCATTTTTTCTATAGAAAAATCTTCCTATCGTCATTTTTTCTATAGAAAAATCTTCCTATCGTCATTTTTTCTATAGAAAAATCTTCCTATCGTCATTTTTTCTATAGAAAAATCTTCCTATCGTCATTTTTTCTATAGAAAAATCTTCCTATCGTCATTTTTTCTATAGAAAAATCTTCCTATCGTCATTTTTTCTATAGAAAAATCTTCCTATCGTCATTTTTTCTATAGAAAAATCTTCCTATCGTCATTTTTTCTATAGAAAAATCTTCCTATCGTCATTTTTTCTATAGAAAAATCTTCCTATCGTCATTTTTTCTATAGAAAAATCTTCCTATCGTCATTTTTTCTATAGAAAAATCTTCCTATCGTCATTTTTTCTATAGAAAAATCTTCCTTTCTTCATTTTTTCTATAGAAAAATTTTCTTATCGTCATTTTTTCTATAGAAAAATCTTCCTATCGTCATTTTTTCTATAGAAAAATCTTCCTATCGTCATTTTTTCTATAGAAAAATCTTCCTATCGTCATTTTTTCTATAAAAAAATCTTCCTATCGTCATTTTGTCTATAGAAAAATCTTGGTATCGTTGTTTTTTCTATAGAAAAATCTTCCTAACGTCATTTTTTGTATAGAAAAGTACCTTTTATAAATAAAAGTACTCTTTAGAAATAAAAGTACCTTTTAGAAATAAAAGTACATTTTAGAAATAAAAGTACCTTTTAGAAATAAAAGTACCTTTTAGAAATAAAAGTACCTTTTAGAAATAAAAGTAACTTTTTAGAAATAAAAGTACCTTTTAGAAATAAAAGTACCTTTTAGAAATAAAAGTACCTTTTAGAAATAAAAGTACCTTTAAGAATTAAAAGTACCTTTTAGAAATAAAAGTACCTTTTAAAAATAAAAGTAACTTTTAGAAATAAAAGTACCTTTTGACAATAAAAGTACCTTTTAGAAATAAAAGTACCTTTTAGAGAAAAAAAGTACCTTTTCGAAATAAAAGTACCTTTTCGAAATAAAAGTACCTTTTCGAAATAAAAGTACCTTTTTGAAATAAAATTACGTTTTCGAAATAAAAGTACCTTTTAGAAATAAAAGTACTTTTTAGAGATTAAATAACATCTTAGAGATAAAAGTACCTTTTCGGAAAATACTTAAATAAGTGAATTTATTATTGATTGAAATTTATTATTTTTTGGGACTTAAAAAAATGGTGTACATGCGTATAAACTATTGTTTTTATGTGTTTATAGCTTAAAGTTCCTCTTATGGAAGAAGTTCCTTTTTTTTTTTTTTTTTTTTTTTTTTTTTTATTAGGACCAGCACTCAGGGGATGACCCCTACTTATGCAATGCATTGTGTTGGAACTAGGAAAATAGGTTATGGGAGGGTGGATAGATGGAGTAGTGTTTATGGACATTTGATTTGAACTTTCCTATATTGCAACTGGCAGGAAAAATTTCTGCGGGAAGTAAATTCCACATACGAACTGTACGGCTAAAGAATGAATTTTCTCTGTAGTGTGTTGTTCTGTCTACTGGCCAATCGACTACGAAGGGATGAGCTCTAACAGATAGACGTGTATTGCGTAAAAAAATTCTAGTTTCGGGAACGAGTTCCCTGATTTCATTAGAGCACATTCCAAAGTAGTAACGATAGAACAGTGTGACACAACCCACATTGCGACGGTGCTCCAGTGAATCAATAGAGTTGGATACCCTACTGTCACCAATAAGCACCTTCGCCCTCTCCTGTACTCGGTCAAGAAGCTCCAAAATAGACTTTGAAGCACCGGCCCATACATGAGAGTTGTATTCCATTTTCGGTCGGATATAGGTGGTATAAATAGTAAGGAGATCAGATGAAGTGAAGTATGTCTTGCACCGTTTTAGAAAACCGAGACACTTGAATGCTTCTTTCGACACTTGAAAAATGTGTTCAGTCCACCGGACATCACATTGAATTCTCATGCCCAGAACATCAAGAGTATCTGATTCCTCGATATTTTCACCACCCATTAATACAGATGAAGTAACATGATCCGCCGTGCGTTTATGCGTGAGCATACAACATTGAGTTTTCCGCGCATTAAAATCGACTCTATTCGCACGACCCCATTCTGAGATTGCTTCTAAATCGCGGTTTAATGATTCATTCATGTTTTGCCTCATAGTACCAATCTCTAAAGGGTTTGGTCTATGATTGAATGAATACGAATGGCAAATGTTACTATCATCTGCAAAAGAGTAGATAGGATTGGAAGTTTGACGTAGAAGGTCGTTTATAAAGATAAGAAATAGAGTAGGAGAAAGAACGGAGCCTTGCGGTACCCCTGAATTTAGCTTGAACTCGTTTGATGAGATCCCATCTACAACAACTCTTATAGTGCGATCTCTGAGGAAGCTCGATATAAATCGAGAGAAGATATTACCGACACCAAAAGCAATAAGTTTTGATAGAAGTGCTCCGTGCCACACTCTATCAAACGCCTTGGAAATATCCAGAGCCACAACTTTACTTTCGCCAAAACGGTGTATTGAATGACACCATTTTTCCGAAAGGAAGGCTAGCAGGTCTCCCGTAGAGCGTCCCCTACGAAATCCATACTGGCGGTCGCTTAGTAGGTTGTTAGATTCCAGATATTTCACAAGATGGTGGTTTACCATACTCTCCAAAACTTTGGAGAGTGCAGAACAAATTGCTATTGGGCGGTAATTTTCAGGGTTGGTAGCCTCACCCTTTTTAGGGATTGGCGTTACATTAGCAACCTTCCAACACCGAGGAAATGTACCAGCTTGGTACAAGGTGCTGAAAAGGTTGGCTAATGGACGCGAAAGCGTCGAACAGCACTGCTTCAAGACCAGTGCTGGAATGCCATCCGGCCCTGAAGACTTGTTTATGTTGAGATCTGCTAAAACCCTTTTTACAGCACGGACGCGAAAGAATATCTTTGGCATAGTTACAGATACTCTTTCGAGCTCGGGCGGAGGTTGAGTGCTTTCCGGCAAGCGGGAATTGCTTGCAAATAATTCAGCTAAAAGGTTAGCTTTGTCAACCGGGTCAGTGAATGTTTGACCATTCTTTAAAAGAGAAGAAATTGAAGAACTAGCATTATTCTTAACTCTTTTAACGAATGACCAGAAACTCTTGCTGCCCCGAGGAGCAGCAAGAATTTTAGTACGAAGACGCTGCTCGTACAAAGCTTTTTCACGTCTTAATACTTTGGCACATGTAAGCCTTGCACGTTTGCGTTGCAAATCAGTAACTGGATTTTGGTTATTGCGCCAGTTTCTGAAAGCTTCCTCTCGGGATCTGACTGCTTGTTTGCACGTCTGATTAAACCAAGTTTTTACCTTTGGTTTAATCGAAATGTTTTTCACTGGGATAAACATTTTCATTCCCAGCTTAATAACATTAGAAACCATTTCCGCCGAGGCATTGACATTACTGTCGAGGAAACACAGTTTCCAGTTAAAATGCCTATAGAATTCGTTGAGCTCTGCCCAACGACCTTTTTCGTATAGAAAAATTGAACGTTTCGTAGCTGTTTGCGAAATGCTGCGAAGTGAGGAGAGCGAAAAAGAGGCGGAAATGGTACAATGATCGGAATTTCCGAGAGGTGCAAGAACCTTTACTTCATACTTATCAGGGTGTGAAGTAAGGAAAAGGTCAAGGATGTTTTGTTGGTGCCCATCAACACATGGAATATGTGTTGGCTCATTCACCAGTTGCGCAAGGTGATTGTGCGCTGCAAATAACTCAACATATTGGCCTTCAGGAGTTGTGTGGCTCGAATGGCGAAGCCAGGACGAGTTGTGAACATTGAAATCACCAGCAATAACGATTTCACTGCTCGGACAACTCTCGAGGATCTTCGAAATTGAATCGGAAAGGGCATCGAAGCCAGATAAAGTTGTGCCCCTTTCCGCGTTTGGACTTCTATAAAGAAACCCGAAGTACAAAAGATGCGCCCTGATTCTGAATTTAACCCAGAGACAGCTAAATTCGTTATCATGCGTGCCTAATGATTGCTGGCACTGGTACGCAACTTCATCGCGAATGTACATTGCAATGCCCCTATGAAGGTTAAAAAGGGATAGGAATTGATACCCAGGTATGTGAAAATCCTGTGGATCAGCATTTTCAGATACCTGGGTTTCAGATAAGGCGAAAACATCCGGCCGATGGAGACAAATGTGTGCATAAACAGAGAAGAAATTCGCTCTTAGCCCACGTATGTTGCAGAAGTTTATGCTAAAACGATCTGCCATTGCAATATATTGAAAAAAACTAATCAATTGTCTATTTATAGTAAAAGTCTCAAAGATGTTAATTGTTGTCTGCGATACTAATTAATGGTCAGTGTTATGCCTTCACCATTAAATAGTTTGACAACAATTAAATCAGTGATACTTTTACTATAAAAAGGAAAAGGAAAGAAAACACAATGACAATTGCTAAAAGGGCCATAAAAGCCCTGATCTGGTCATTGTTATGGCTAGGTGCCAACACTGATATATTTTTGTTGAAGTTAGGTTGTTGATGTAATGATATTAATGTTTGTAATGATGAGTGATGTTTTGTAGATTTGTTTGTTGTTGTAATAGAGTTATTGTGTTTGTTGTATTAAAAATAAAATAAGAGAAAAACTGGTTTGGAGAGTTTGTTTATTGTTGGATGTTATTAATTTTGTGTTATTTCCACTGTTTGAGTTTATTGTTTGATTTTTAATTATTTCAATTTTTTGTTATTTTGGTTTTAATGTTAATATGTTTTTTTTTTTTTTATTTATTTATTTTATTGCACGCGTTTAATTTATTAATTATATATTAATTTTGTTTATCTTGTAGTGAAATACCAGAATAACATAAAATTCCTCTCTCTTTCTCAGAGACTTTTCCTAAGGACCATTTATTGTATGGGAGTAAAATATCAGGAAAATTAATATAAAAAATAAAAAAAGTCATTCATTATTTACGCACTCTTTGTTAAATATGTTAAATGTTAAATATAATTTACAATTTATTAATGTTTTTTTCTTGAAATGCATTTAACAGTAATTTTACTATTCATCACACCAGGATTTACATTTTATTAAATCATCCTTTTTTTCAAACACACACACACACATACATACAATAACAGAACGACTGAATAAATGAATGAATGAAAATGTGACTACATTCATGATTTTAATAAAAAGGGTAATTTCCTGCTGCAGTTAAGAGTTGAGTTGATGACGATGACGAGGACTATGAATGATGTTGTTCAAAGTAATTCTTTTTGTTGTTGTTGCATCCTGTTACACCTAGAATTTACCCCCGTCTTAAACAAAAAAACTCTGTATAAATTTTCTCTAGTTGAATAAAATCCTGTTTGGCTGCTGTTTGTAAAAAACATGAATGAATGAATAAGTGACTGAATGAAAGACTGAACACATGAATGAGTAAATAAGTAAGTGAGTGAGTGTCTAAATGTTTGACGAACTGACTAAATGGTGAGACTTAAAGTTTGACTGTCTTTGGTTGCCAGCTTTCATAATATTTGTCTTCAGTTTCCATTTTTTTTTACTTCGCTGTATCTTTTTGCTCTATGGTCGTTTATGTAACCTGCATTCAAGGGTAACAAAGTTCATTTTCTTTAAAGCCCAGAAGTATTAAGCACATATGCATGTGTGTGTGTGTGTGTGTGTGTATAGGCATGTGTTAGAGTAAGTGTCTTTTTTCTTATTTAGGTTCCCCTCATTCTTGATGGTGTGATTTGAAGTATTTTAAAGGTGAAGTTGTTATTATTTTTTCATACATTTCCATTATTGTTGCTGATACATGTTGTACTGAACTTAGTAGCTCTGTTCTCAAGTGTCCCATAGTCTAGGTTGGCTGGTTGGTTTCTTTCTGGAGTATTATTGCATTTAGTATCTAAGTAACTTTTATTGTACTAAAGAAAAATAAAGTGATTTTTTTCTTGGTTTCTTGTTCCTGTAAATTCTTTTCTTTTTTTCTTCATTTCTTCACAAAAAGGTTAATCATGTAAATTTTATGCTTTTTTCTTTCATTTGCCTTCTTTCAACTGTTTTTGCAAATAATATTGTGTTTCTTTTTTTCTTGCTAAATTGTCTGGCTTCAAGACAAGTAAGCACACACAAAAAAAAAGTAGGAAAAAAAGTATCTTTTCAATGCGTTCATTTGACAGTTAACAGATACATACATCTAAATGCCAAGTATCTGGATGTCTCTGGTGGGTTAGACCTAATCGTTGATGGGGTTGAGCACCCTACAACGAATAAAAATTTCCTATAAAATCAAGAAATTTTGAAAAAATTTCCTATAAAAATACAAAGTTTTTGAAAAATTTCCCATAAAAATAAGAAATTTTTAAAAAAATTCCTATAAAAATACAAAATTTTTGAAAAATTTCCTAAAATAAAAAAGAAGTTTTTGAAAAATTTCCTAATTTTATAGGAAATTTTTCAAAAAATATCTTATCAAATAGAAAATTTTTGAAAAATTTCCTATAAAAATAGAAAATTTTTGAAAAATTTCTTATAAAAATAGGAAATTTTTGAAAAATTTCCTATAAAAAATGAAGTTTTTGAAATATTTCCGATAAAAAAAGGAAATTTGTGAAGAATTTATTGTAAAAATAGAAAATTTTTTAAAAATTTCCTAAAAAAATCGTAATATTTAAAAAATATCCCACAAAAATAGGAAATTTTTGAAAAATTTCCCATAAAAATAGGAAATTTTTGAAAAATTTCCCATAAAAATAGGAAATTTTTGAAATATTTCCCATAAAAATACAAATTTTTGAAAAATGTCCTATAAAAATAGAAAATTTTTGAAAAATTTCCTATAAAAATAGGAAATTTTTCAAAAATTTCCTATCAAAATAGGAAATTTTTCAAAAATTTCCTATAAAAATAGGAAATTTTTCAAAAATTTCCTATAAAAATAGGAAATTTTTCAAAAATTTCCTATTTTTATAAGAAAATTTTCAAAAATTTCCTATAAAAATAGAAAATTTTTGAAAAATTTCCTATAAAAATAGGAAATTTTTGAAAATTTTCCCATAAAAATAGGAAATTTGTGAAAAATTTCTTATAAAAAATGGGAAATTTGTGAAAAATTTCCTATAAAAAACAGGAAATTTTTGAAAAATTTCCTATAAAAATAGGAAATTTTTGAAAAAATTCGGATTAAAATAGGAAATTTTTGCAAAATTTCCTATAAAAATAGGAAATTTTTGAAAAATTTTCTATAAAAATAGGAAATTTTTGAAAATTTTCCTATAAAAATAGGAAATCTTTGAAAAATTTCCTATAAAAATAGGAAATCTTTGAAAAATTTCCTATAAAAATAGGAAATCTTTGAAAAATTTCCTATAAAAATAGGAAATCTTTGAAAAATTTCCTATAAAAATAGGAAATTTTTGAAAAATTTCCTATAAAAATAGAAAATTTTTGAAAAATTTCCTATAAAAATAGGAAATTTTTGAAAAATTTCTAATAAAAATAAGAAATTTTTGAAAAATTTCCTATAAAAATAGGAAATTTTTGAAAAATTTCCTATAAAAATAGGAAATTTTTGAAAAATTTCCTATAAAAATAGGAAATTTTTGAAAAATTTCCTATAAAAATAGGAAATTTTTGAAAAATTTCCAATAAAAATAGGAAATTTTTGAAAAATTTCCTATAAAAATAGGAAATTTTTGAAAAATTTCCTATAAAAATAGGAAATTTTTGAAAAATTTCCTATAAAAATAGGAAATTTTTGAAAAATTTCCTATAAAAATAGGAAATTTTTGAAAAATTTCCTATAAAAATAGGAAATTTTTGAAAAATTTCCTATAAAAATAGGAAATTTTTGAAAAATTTCCTATAAAAATAGGAAAATTTTGAAAAATTTCCTATAAAAATAGGAAAATTTTGAAAAATTTCCTATAAAAATAGGAAATTTTTGAAAAATTTCCTATAAAAATAGAATATTTTTGAAAAATTTCCTATAAAAAATAAAAATAGGAAATTTTTGAAAAATTTCCTATAAATAATAAAAATAGGAAATTTTTGAAAAATTTCCTATAAAAAATAAAAATAGGAAATTTTTGAAAAATTTCCTATAAAAAATAAAAATAGGAAATTTTTGAAAAATTTCCTATAAAAATAGGAAATTTTTGAAAAATTTCCTATAAAAATAGGAAATTTTGAAATCTTTGAAGATAGGAAATTTTTAAAAAATTTCCTATAAAGATAGGAAATTTTTGAAAAATTTCCTATAAAGATAGGAAATTTTTGAAAAATTTCCTATAAAGATAGGAAATGTTTGAAAAATTTCCTATAAAGATAGGAAATTTTTGAAAATTTTCCTATAAAGATAGGAAATTTTTGAAAATTTTCCTATAAAGATAGGAAATTTTTGAAAAATTTCCTATAAAAATAGGAAATTTTTGAAAAATTTCCTATAAAAATAGGAAATTTTTAAAAAATTTCCTATAAAAATAGGAAATTTTTGAAAAATTTCCTATAAAAATAGAAAATTTTTGAAAAATTTCCTATAAAAATAGGAAATTTTTGAAAAATTTCCTATAAAAATAGGAAATTTTTGAAAAATTTCCTATAAAAATAGGAAATTTTTGAAAAATTTCCTATAAAAATAGGAAATTTTTGAAAAATTTCCTATAAAAATAGGAAATTTTTGAAAAATTTCCTATAAAAATAGGAAATTTTTGAAAAATTTCCTATAAAAAGAGGAAATTTTTGAAAAATTTCCTATAAAAATAGGAAATTTTTGAAAAATTTCCTATAAAAATAGGAATTTTTTGAAAAATTTCCTATAAAAATAGGAATTTTTTGAAAAATTTCCTATAAAAATAGGAAATTTTTGAAAAATTTCCTATCAAAATAGGAAATTTTTGAAAAATTTCCTATAAAAATAGGAAATTTTTGAAAAATTTCCTATAAAAATAGGAAATTTTTGAAAAATTTCCTATAAAAATAGGAAATTTTTGAAAAATTTCCTATAAAAATAGGAAATTTTTGAAAAATTTCCTATAAAAATAGGAAATTTTTGAAAAATTTTCTATAAAAATAGGAAATTTTTGAAAAATTTTCTATAAAAATAGGAAATTTTTGAAAAATTTCCTATAAAAATAGGAAATTTTTGAAAAATTTCCTATAGAAATAGGAAATTTTTGAAAAATTTCCTATAAAAATAGGAAATTTTTGAAAAATTTCCTACAAAAATAGGAAATTTTTGAAAAATTTCCTATAAAAATAGGAAATTTTTGAAAAATTTCCTATAAAAATAGGAAATTTTTGAAAAATTTCCTATAAAAATAGGAAATTTTTGAAAAATTTCCTATAAAAATAGGAAATTTTTGAAAAATTTCCTATAAAAATAGGAAATTTTTGAAAAATTTCCTATAAAAATAGGAAATTTTTGAAAAATTTCCTATAAAAATAGGAAATTTTTGAAAAGTTTCCTATAGAAAAAAGGAAATTTTTGAAAAATTTCCTATAAAGATAGGAAATTTTTGAAAAATTTCCTATAAAGATAGGAAATTTTTGAAAAATTTCCTATACAAATAGGAAATTTTTGAAAAATTTCCTATATAAATAGGAAATTTTTGAAAAATTTCCTATAAAGATAGGAAATTTTTGAAAAATTTCCTATAAAGATAGGAAATTTTTGAATTTCCTATAAAGATAGGAAATTTTTGAAAAATTTCCTATAAAGATAGGAAATTTTTGAAAAATTTCCTATATAAATAGGAAATTTTTGAAAAATTTCCTATAAAGATAGGAAATTTTTGAAAAATTTCCTATAAAGACAGGAAATTTTTGAATTTCCTATAAAGATAGGAAATTTTTGAAAAATTTCCTATAAAGATAGGAAATTTTTGAAAAATTTCCTATAAAAATAGGAAATTTTTGAAAAATTTCTTATAAAAATAGGAAATTTGCGAAAAATTTCCTATAAAAATAGGAAATTTTTGAAAAATTTCCTATAAAAATAGGAAGTTTTTGAAAAATTTCCTATAAAAATAGGAAACTTTTGAAAAATTTCCTATAAAAAAGGAAACTTTTGAAAAATTTCCTATAAAAAAGGAAATTTTTGAAAAATTTCCTATAAATATAGGAAATTTTTGAAAAATTTCCTATAAAAATAGGAAATTTTTGAAAAATTTCCTATAAAAATAGGAAATTTTTGAAAAATTTCCTATAAAAATCGGAAATTTTTGAAAAATTTCCTATAAAAATAGGAAATTTTTGAAAAATTTTCTATAAAAATAGGAAAGTTTTGAAAAATTTCCTATAAAAATAGGAAATTTTTGAAAAATTTCCTATAAAAATAGGAAATTTTTGAATAATTTCCTATAAAATTAGGAAATTTTTGAAAAATTTCCTATAAAAATAGGAAATTTTTGAAAAATTTCCTATAAAAATAGGAATTTTTTAAAAATTTTCTATAAAAATAGGAAATTTTTGATAAATTTCCTGTAAAATTTTTGAAAAATTTCCTATAAAAATAGGAAATTTTTGAAAAATTTCCTATAAAAAAGGAAATTTTGAAAAATTTCCTATAAAAAAAGGAAATTTTGAAAAATTTCCTATAAAAAAAGGAAATTTTTGAAAAATTTCCTATAAAAAAAGGACATTTGTTTTTAAAGTTTGTCATAACTTTAGTTTTCGTTTATGAAAGTTTTTTCGTTTATGCTAAGTTTTGCAAAATAAACAACAGAAAGCAAGGGCATTTCTTAGGCGACTTAACCACTTTGAAGCATTTAACATTTCTTACACTTTTTCCAGTTTTAAATGGGGGTTATGTTTTTTTATTGTTTATTTAAACTTTCTGTTGTATTTATTTTTTTAAGTAGGCTGCTTGCTTTTTTTTCTTCTTGCCACATCTAGTGGTACTGGGGTATTCACTTTATCGTATTTTGTTAAAGGGTCTATCGCTCTACTATCTGGTAAACTCATGTATATGAAAATGCTTCAACCGTTCTATTGGGGTATTAATATGTTGTCCCCTAAGGTTAAAACATAAAAGGGGTAAAAAAATTCAAGTATTGCTTACGTTCGTACTTAGTCGTAAAATGTTGGACGATTTTAATAAAAATAACAAAACGGGGAAATCTTCATTTAAGGTATACCCGCTTGTTGTTACTTGTTCTTTCATAAAATTATTATTGTCTTTTTGTCGAGTGTTATTAATTTAAACAATAAGAAAGAAACACATATAGCCTTTTTGTAATTGGATAGTGTCTTAATTAGATTTGAGTTTAAGGACACTGTCTAGTCAATGTTTGGGGGAGTTCTATTTTTATTTTTACTAATAGTTAAAAATAGCTATTTTGTTAGCATTTTGGGGAAAGAATCAAGGTCAAATAAGGAAACATTTTAATTTTCTTATATATTAAGCAAAATCCTTAAAATACGCAACATTTTTTTATTACCAAAATTTGCTAATTATCCTTTGTCTTACACAAAAAGCTAAATTATCATTTCCCTTTAGGTATTTTTTAACATTTTAAATTTTTTCTAAACCTTTTTCTTCCTCCTAATTATGTCTACATTTCACTTTTCTATTTTTACCCCTAAAACTATACTCGACAAATTGTTTTAATTTTTAAACATTACTTTTCTTTGGCTCATAACTACTTGCCCGCCCATTCCTCATATCCATTAGCAAAATAAATTGCAAAAGCTTCCTGTAATTACTTTAATAAACCGAAATTTTCCTGCTTAAACACAAGTCATATATTTTTCAATTAACTTTCCTCACAAGAACTTAAATACTTATGACGTTTTGGGTATTAAGGCAAAGGAAAAAAATACAAAAAAATGTGAAAAAGAAACAAAATTCTCTAGCGCCATAAAATAAATTTGAAATAATTATAAAGTGTAGAAAGAAAGTATTTTGTAATCGTCTGTGTTAAGCTTTCTACGCCAACAAAGAACTAAAAAGAAAGCTCTTTACCTAAGACGTCTTAACATTTTGAACCAAGAACTCTAATTTTATTTGTGCATGTTTAAATAGAATTTTTTAGGTCAGCGAAAAAAATTTAAGCGCGGAAATAGTTGTTATTTCTATCACTGGCCTTTATTAGGGGACTAGCAAAAGCTAAAAGATACTTTTGTCTTTAAAAAGTACTTTTATCTTTAAAAGGTACTTTTATTTTTAAAAGGTACTTTTATCTTTAAAAGGTACTTTTATCTTTAAAAGGTACTTTTATCTATAAAAGGTACTTCTATAGAAAAATCAAAATATCACAGTCAGTGAAAAATTTTCTTTAGAAAATATCACAGTCAGTGATAAATTTTCTATAGAGAATTTCACTGTCAGTGATAAATTTTCTATAGAAAATTTCACTGTCAGTGATAAATTTTCTATAGAAAATTTCACTGTCAGTGATAAATTTTCTATAGAAAATTTCACTGTCAGTGATAAATTTTCTATAGAAAATTTCACTGTCAGTGATAAATTTTCTATAGAAAATTTCACTGTCAGTGATAAATTTTCTATAGAAAATTTCACTGTCAGTGATAAATTTTCTATAGAAAATTTCACTGTCAGTGATAAATTTTCTATAGAAAATTTCACTGTCAGTGATAAATTTTCTATAGAAAATTTCACTGTCAGTGATGAATTTTCTATAGAAAATTTCACTGTCAGTGATAAATTTTCTATAGAAAATTTCACTGTCAGTGATAAATTTTCTATAGAAAATTTCACTGTCAGTGATAAATTTTCTATAGAAAATTTCACTGTCAGTGATAAATTTTCTATAGAAAATTTCACTGTCAGTGATAAATTTTCTATAGAAAATTTCACTGTCAGTGATAAATTTTCTATAGAAAATTTCACTGTCAGTGATAAATTTTCTATAGAAAATTTCACTGTCAGTGATAAATTTTCTATAGAAAATTTCACTGTCAGTGATAAATTTTCTATAGAAAATTTCACTGTCAGTGATAAATTTTCTATAGAGAATTTCACTGTCAGTGATAAATTTTCTATAGAAAATTTCACTGTCAGTGATAAATTTTCTATAGAAAATTTCACTGTCAGTGATAAATTTTCTATAGAAAATTTCACTGTCAGTGATAAATTTTCTATAGAAAATTTCACTGTCAGTGATAAATTTTCTATAGAAAATTTCACTGTCAGTGATAAATTTTCTATAGAAAATTTCACTGTCAGTGATAAATTTTCTATAGAAAATTTCACTGTCAGTGATAAATTTTCTATAGAAAATTTCACTGTCAGTGATGAATTTTCTATAGAAAATTTCACTGTCAGTGATAAATTTTCTATAGAAAATTTCACTGTCAGTGATAAATTTTCTATAGAAAATTTCACTGTCAGTGATAAATTTTCTATAGAAAATTTCACTGTCAGTGATAAATTTTCTATAGAAAATTTCACTGTCAGTGATAAATTTTCTATAGAAAATTTCACTGTCAGTGATAAATTTTCTATAGAAAATTTCACTGTCAGTGATAAATTTTCTATAGAAAATTTCACTGTCAGTGATAAATTTTCTATAGAAAATTTCACTGTCAGTGATAAATTTTCTATAGAAAATTTCACTGTCAGTGATAAATTTTCTATAGAAAATTTCACTGTCAGTGATAAATTTTCTATAGAAAATTTCACTGTCAGTGATAAATTTTCTATAGAAAATTTCACTGTCAGCGATAAATTTTCTATAGAAAATTTCACTGTCAGTGATAAATTTTCTATAGAAAATTTCACTGTCAGTGATAAATTTTCTATAGAAAATTTCACTGTCAGTGATAAATTTTCTATAGAAAATTTTACTGTCAGTGATAAATTTTCTATAGAAAATTTCACTGTCAGTGATAAATTTTCTATAGAAAATTTCACTGTCAGTGATAAATTTTCTATAGAAAATTTCACTGTCAGTGATAAATTTTCTATAGAAAATTTCACTGTCAGTGATAAATTTTCTATAGAAAATTTCACTGTCAGTGATAAATTTTCTATAGAAAATTTCGCTGTCAGTGATAAGTTTTCTATAGAAAATTTCACTGTCAGTGATAAGTTTTCTATAGAAAATTTCACTGTCAGTGATAAATTTTCTATAGAAAATATCACTGTCAGTGATAAATTTTCTATAGAAAATATCACTGTCAGTGATAAATTTTCTATAGAAAACTTCACTGTCGGTGATAAATATTCTATAGAAAACTCCACTGTCAGTGATAAATTTTCTATAGAAAACTCCACTGTCGGTGATAAATATTCTATAGAACACTCCACTGTCAGTGATAAATTTTCTATAGAAAACTCCACTGTCAGTGATAAATTTTCTATAGAAAATTTCATTGTCAGTGATAAATTTTCTATAGAAAATTTCACTGCCAGTGATAAATTTTCTATAGAAAATTTCTATCTGCCAGTGATAAATTTTCTATAGAAAATTTCACTGTCAGTGATAAATTTTCTATAGAACAATTTACTGTCAGTGATAAATTTTATATAGAAAATTTCACTGTCAGTGATAAATTTTATATAGAAAATTTCACTGTCAGTGATAAATTTTATATAGAAAATTTCACTGTCAGTGATAAATTTTATATAGAAAATTTCACTGTCAGTGATAAATTTTCTATAGAACATTATACTGTCAATGATAAATTTTCTATAGAAAATATAACAGTCAGTGATAAATTTTCTATAGAACATTATACTGTCAATGATAAATTTTCTATAGAAAATATCACAGTCTGTGAATAATTTCTATCTGTGATAATTTTTTTGAGAAATTTGTAATCGTTACCAAATTTTCCATTGAAAATATTAACCCGTGATAAATTTTCTATATAAAATTTTAATCTGTGATTAATTTAATACAGAACATTTTTGATCTATAACACTTTTTTTATAAAAATCTGTAATAGTTTCCTACAAAAAATTTTAATCTGTGATAAATTTTATAAAGAAAATTTCGATCTGTTATCAATTTGGTTTAGTTATTTTTAATTCGTGGTTGCTGTGATACATTTTTTAGGACAAATTTCTATCTGTGATAAATTTGTTATAGAGAATTTCGTTCTGTGATAAATTTGTTATAAAAAACTTCTATCAGGGATAAATTTTCTACAGAAAATTTCTATCTGCTATAATTAATAGAAAAATTTCAATCTGTAATAAGTTTTTTAAAAAAATAATATGTAAGTAATTTCTATAATAAAATTAAATAAATAAAAATAAATTTTTGTTTTAACAATTTTAATCTATGATAAGTTTTCTAAAGAAAATGTCTATCTGTGATATATTTTATATGCATAATTTCAATCTGTGATACATTTTCGGGTAGATATTTTTGTGATTTGTGATAAATTTTCTAACAAAATTTTATTTTTATGTGATAAATTTTCTATAAAAAATGTTTATCTTTGATATGTGATGATTTTTTGTATGTGATAAATTTTGTATATGATATTTCAATCTGTAATAAATTGTCGCTGGAAAATGTTATTCTGTGATAAATTGACTCTGGAAAATTTTAATCTAACCCTAAATTTTCTATACAAAAATTTCAATCTGTGATAAATTTTGTATAGAAAATTTTATTCTGTGATAAATTTTTTATTTGCTATTTTCTTCTAAAAATATTTGTCCCTTAAAATTTTTCTATAAAAAGTACTTTTTCTTTAAAATGTACATTTCCGATATTCGTGCCTTGATGTCTTCTGTTTTTGGAAAATTTTGCAAAAAAAATTATTTCATATTAAAATTATTTCCCTACCTCAATATTTTCCTGTGAACTCATTTACCTATAATTTAATATTCATTACTATTTTTATAACTTTTGTATACACTTCTTTCAGTTGGCGCTTGATTTATAGACATACCAAAGTCTTTTTTTATTTTATATGAAAAAGAAAAGTTTAAAAATACCTCGAAAAATGTATAAACGGCCTAAACGTTGTATAAAAATAACAGCCATTAATATACAAATTTATCTAACTACATATTTACACACACTTAGACGAAAAAAAATATAAAAAATAAAATAATAACTGAAAAAAAACGTTTAAATAATAAGAAAATTCAAAATTTGTGCACGCCATTTTGTAGTAGAAGAACTAGGTTAAAAAGGTAGTAGTTTTTCGCATAAACATTTGAGCTGGTAGGTCTCCTTAGCTCTAGCGCTAGTAGCTAGTCCGTCAAAAGATTTTCACAATGTCTACAAAATAAACAAAGTCTTGAGGGATAAATTAACGACAGTCTTCTCTACTCCCACTTAGTAGACAAAAATATGATATTTAAAGCTAATGACTGTCTGTTTTACTAAATATTAAAGTCATTAACTGCCACCATTTGGATAATAATGGAGCCAATTGTCACCTTATTGACTACTAAGTAGTTAGTTTACAAATTTTAGTTAAATTCGTTTGACTACTCGTACTCTTCTTTCATTCTTGAAATAAGGCACAGAATGATGGAACTGTAAAACTGTTGGATCTCCTGGTACACAGTCTATTAAACTTACCACACACAGACACATAAAGAAAAACGTAAAATAATTTTGTGTTAAACCACAATGACCATATACATATACACACATGCCCACACACAAATATAAAGTAAGTACTCACTATTTTCTATAATAATGAGTACCTTTTTTCTTGTTGTTGTTAAGAAAATAATTTTTGGTCCTTTTTTCGTTGTTGTTTTGGAAAGTATGTATAAGTGTTGGTATCAATGTTACATTGTATGTGTGAAAATGTGTATGTCTAAGGGTTTTTCTAACTCGGTCTAAATGTCCTTCAACCTTTTGCTTATACCTAGAAATTATAATTGCTCTAATAGTTAACATCCATATATGTTTGTGTGTGTGTATGTGTGTGTGTTTTCAATCCTGCCTAGAAAAATTAAATGAATGTGATTTAGTTTTTTTTTTCCCTTTTTTTCAAATTAAATGGTTTTGTTGTATTTTTATTCTATATTTAAAGATTTCTTGCTTTTGACTTCTACACTCAGAATATTATGTAAGTAAAATTAACTTAAAATGTAATTTGAAATGAATGAATATTCATTTAAAAACCGGTCAACTGATTTTTCATTCAAATTCAATAAATATTTCATTTAAATTTAACTGACAAATATTTAAACTACATTTTCAGTTTTAAAAACGGAATATTCAGTTGTTTTCAAAAAAATTATTGACAAAAATTTAAACTACATTTTTAGTATAAAAAACGGAAATTTTCATTTATTTTTAAAAAAATTGAATGGTAAAAAACTACGTGAAATGTCCATAAAACGGACAAATGAAAATTTGTTTTTGTAATTAACGTAATATAAAAGACGAAACCATAAAAAGGGTATATCCTTTAAGGCATCAAAAAACCAAACAGACAAAACAAAGTTTGTTGTTTGCTTAGGCCATACCCCGTGATAGGCGGCCAGTATTATAAAAAGTTTCTTCAGTAAGCAAACCTAAGATACTTAACGAAAACCAATAATTAAACAAATACGAATTATATTTGATACAATAATTTAAAAAATATATAAAAACTAAACAACTGATATTTTCAAATGTTACGGATTTTCAGTATTTTTTTGTAGGTTGTTTTTTAAACAAATGTATAAATATGTTAAAAATCAATTTTCATATAAATTTAAATGAATATTCATTTGAAAACAACATAACCGAAAATTTCCTAAACAACATACAATCAGTTACTGTAATAATTTCCTGAGTGTAATAGTTGGCCCCTAGTTTAAACTATTTTTGATTTAGTTAAAATGTTGTTGGTTTCAGAACAACAAAAAGCTAAAGCTTTTTGATAGAAACAATAAAAAGGGGTCATTTAAATATAATTAACTAATAATAGAATGAAACTAATTTTAAATATATTAAATAATTTATTGAAATTCTTATATATTATTAGATATTTTGAATGTGATTATACCAAATTAAGAATCAATATTTTAAAATAAATTTGTATTAATTTAAAGATATTTTAATATACTTAATTTACCATTAAGGCCCTATGCTCCACTGGAAGTCAAGGATAACAGAAGAAGAAGAATTTACCATTAATTTTCTTTAGTTTCAATATATGATAAATTTCCTAAAGGAAACTTTAAACTAGTGATAAATTTTCTAATTTTCTCTAGTTTCAATCTGTAATAAATTTCCTAAAGAAACTTAAAGTTGGTAATAAATTTGCTAATTTTCTCGTGTTTTAATCTGGAATAAATTTTCAATAAGAAACTTTTAGTTGGTAATAAATTTTTGTTTAATTATAAATTTTCATAGAAAGTCAGTCACAAGTATTCTATGGAACTTTGTAAGTCAGTGATAAATTTTCTGAGATCTTCTTTAGTAACAATATATGTAATTGTCTGAAAAATATTTCATTGAAACTTAAAAGCAGACTGAAAGGCTCTCAAGCGAATTTATCACAGACTTAAAATTTCTTTAAAAAATTCAAAAGATTGTACTTTTTTTCAGAAATTAATAAACTTTTTAAAGAAATTTAAAGTTTGTGATAAATTTTGCTTCAGAAACTTTCAGTCTGTAATATTTTCTATAGAAAATTTATCACTGACTGTAATATTTTCTATAGAAAATTTATCACTGACTGTAATATTTTCTTTAGAAAATTTATCACCAACTGTGATATTTTCTATAGATAATTTATCACTGACTGTGATATTTTCTAAAGAAAATTTATCACTGACTGTGATATTTTCTAAAGAAAATTTCTCACTGACTGTGATATTTTCTAAAGAAAATTTATCACTGACTGTAATATTTTCTATAGAAAATTGGTCACAGACTGTTATTTTCTATAGAAAATTTATCATTGACTGTGAAATTTTTTAGAGAAAATTTATCACTGACTGTGATATTTTCAATAGAAATTGTAACTTTGGCTGTGATATTTTCTATATAAAATTAATCATTGACCTATAAATTTTTTCTACAAAATTTATAATAAGCTAAAAAAATTTCTGTAGAAAATTTATCATTGACTGAGAAATTTTCTATAGAAAATTTATCACTGACTAATAATTTTCTTATAGAAAATTAATCATTAACTGGGAAATTTGATATAGAAATTTGTCACTAACTAAGAATTTTTCTACAGAAAATTCATCACTGACCGAGAAATTTTCTATAGAAAATTTATCACTAACTAATAATTTTCTTTTAGAAAATTTATCATTGACATAGAAATTTTCTATAGAAAATTGATTGATTATAGAAAGTTTATCACTGACTGAAAAATTTTTAATAGAATACTCATCACTGTCTTATAATTTTCTTATAGGATTTCATCATTGACCGAGAAATTTTTATGGAAAATTTATCACTGATCAAAAAATTTCTACAGCAAATTTAGCACTGACTGAGAAATTTTCTGGAGAAAAAGCAGTCAGTGATAATATTACAATCAGTGATGAATTTTCTGTAGAAAATGTCACCGTCGGTGATAAATTTTCTATAGAACATTTTTTTCTATAGAAAATTTATTAGTCAGTGATAATTTATAGAAAATTTATCAGTCAGTGATGAATTTTCTATAGAAAATTTATC
Organism: Stomorhina lunata; assembly: GCA_933228675.1. Lineage (NCBI taxonomy): Eukaryota > Metazoa > Arthropoda > Insecta > Diptera > Rhiniidae > Stomorhina > Stomorhina lunata. The sequence continues at coordinate 92,808,484 of OW121744.1, forward strand.
AGTCAGTGATAAATTTTCTATAGAAAATTTATCAGTCAGTGATAAATTTTCTATAGAAAATTTATCAGTCAGTGATAAATTTTATATAAAAAATTTTTCAGTCAGTGATAAATTTTCTATAGAAAATTTATCAGTCAGTCAGTGATAAATTTTCTATAGAAAATTTATCAGTCAGTGATAAATTTTCTAAAGAAAATTTATCAGTCAGTGATAAATTTTCTATAGAAAATTTATCAGTCAGTGATAAATTTTCTATAGAAAATTTATCAGTCAGTGATAAATTTTCTATAGAAAATTTATCAGTCAGTGATAAATTTTCTATAGAAAATTTATCAGTCAGTGATAAATTTTCTATAGAAAATTTATCAGTCAGTGATAAATTTTCTATAGAAAATTTATCAGTCAGTGATAAATTTTCTATAGAAAATTTATCAGTCAGTGATAAATTTTCTATAGAAAATTTATCAGTCAGTGATAAATTTTCTATAGAAAATTTATCAGTCAGTGATAAATTTTCTATAGAAAATTTATCAGTCAGTGATAAATTTTCTATAGAAAATTTATCAGTCAGTGATAAATTTTCTATAGAAAATTTATCAGTCAGTGATAAATTTATCAGTCAGTGATAAATTTTCTATAGAAAATTTATCAGTCAGTTATAAATTTTCTATAGAAAATTTATCAGTCAGTGATAAATTTTCTATAGAAAATTTATCAGTCAGTGATAAATTTTCTATAGAAAATTTATCAGTCAGTGATAAATTTTCTATAGAAAATTTATCAGCCAGTGATAATTTTTCTATAGAAAATTTATCAGCCAGTCATAAATCTTCTATAGAAAATTAACCAGCCAGTGATAAATTTTCTATAGAAAATTTATCAGTCAGTGATAAATTGCATATAGAAAATTTATCAGTCAGTGATAAATTGCATATAGAAAATTTATCAGTCAGTGATAAATTGTATATAGAAAATTTATCAGTCAGTGATAAATTGTATATAGAAAATTGATCAGTCAGTGATAAATAGTATGTAGAAAATTGATCAGTCAGTGATAAATGTTCTATAGAAAATTGATCAGTCAGTGATAAATTTTCTATAGAAAATTGCTTAGTCAGTGATAAATTTTCTATAGAAAATTTATCAGTCAGTGATAAATTTTCTATGGAAAATTTATCAGCCAGCGATAAATTTTCTATGGAAAATTTTTCAGTCAGTGATAAATTTTCTTTAGAAAATTTGTCAGTGTGTGATATTTTTCTATAGAAAAATATTTATTTAGGAAAGTTTCGATTGGTGATAACTTTTTTATATTGAATTTGAATCAGTGATAAGTTTTATTTTTTAAATTTTTATCAGTGAAAATTTGTTTTTTCTTTATATTTTAATAAGTGGTAGATTTTCGTTATGAGTGTTTGGTCAGTGATAAGTCGTTTATATAAAGTTTCCATCCGTGCTCAATTTTCTTTACAAATTTTCGATGAGAGATAAGTTAAATGTATGCAATTTGAATACACAAATTTTGTTGTACTCTATTCCCTCAGTTCGATTTTGTGGTTCTTCTCAGTAAAACATGAAAACATGACAATTTGCATACGTTTAAGGACATTTTTCTTTGGCCAACGGAAAATCTAAAATATTTTATCATAATTATTTATTTTCATCTAAAATGTGGGTTTTTGTTAATTAGTTTTATTCTTCCATTTCATTCTTGACTAAATTATAAATGTTTGCTTCAGTAAATACAAAAACAATGTAGCTACCTTTAAAATCATGTATAAATATGAAGCACGAAAATTGTATAAGAACAAAATATTAAGGACATTTAAAACAAATTCTGGGAAAAGAGAAGGAATCCCTTTAGAAAACTAACTTTAACTACTTTATAAAGTAAAATAAAAAAAAACTTTTAAATACATTTTAAACTAAGGAAAGGAATCCATGGGAAAAATTACGGAAAAATTGACTTGAATTAATAATATTTGCTATTTAGCATACCTTCCCCTTTAATATTTGTTAGCTGTAATTGTTATAGTGGGCGTTATTACAAAAAATTTGTCCCATTTCAATTTTTTTTAATGTTTTTTGGGTTTGTTGTTTTTTATTTCCAGTATATTTTAATTAAGTTTCAAAATGATAATATTATATTTAAAATTACATTATAATCGAAAGTTTTTCCTTTCTGTTTTTCTTCTTTATTTCGTTTTTATAAAGTTTATTTTTAGTTACTTGTGAAAGAACAGTAGCAAAATTCTCGAAACACTTATACAAAAATTATTTAAGATGAAAAGTTTTTGGTGAAAAGTTCTTAATTTTATTCATAACAAAACAGAAATGGTCGAAAAGTTCTTGAAAAATAAGAAATTATGATGGAAAACACTTATACAGTAAGTGCCTGAAGTTGGAGGGAATACTTCAAGGATATTTTCATTAATACGAAAATATTTAAAAGTTTGAGAAAAAAATTTGAATCTAAATAGAAAATACGAGTATCATAGTCACAGATAAATTTTCTGTAAAAAATATCACAGCGACTGATATTTTTTTATAGAAAATATCACAGACTATGATTTATAAAGAAAATGTATCACCGACTGTGATTTTTTCTATAGAAAATTTATCACTGGCTGTGATATTTTCTATAGAAAATGTATCACTGGCTGTGATATTTTCCATAGAAAATTTGATCACTAACTGTGATATTTTCTATAGAAAAATTTTATAGGTAATTTATCATTAACTGTTATATTTTTTATAGAAAATTTATCACTGGCTGATATTTTCTATAGAAAAATTATCACTAACTGTGGTATTTTCTATAGAAAATTAATAACTGATTGCGATATTTTCAATAGATTATTTATCACTGACTGTGATATTTTCTATTAAGAATGTATCACTGGCTGATATTTTCTATAGAAAATGTATTACTGACTGTGATATTTTAAATAGATTAGTTATCACAAACTGATTATAGATTATTTATCACTAATTGAGAATTTGTCACTGGCTGATATTTTCTATAGAAAATTTATCACTGACTGTGATATATTCTATAGAAAATTAATTACTGACTGTGATATATTCTATAGAAAATTTATCACTGACCGTAATATTTTCTATAGAAAATTTATCACTGATTGTAATATTTTCTATAGAAAATTTATCACTGACTGTAATATTTTCTATAGAAAATGTATCACAGACTATGATATTTTCTATAGAAAAATTATCACTGACTGTGATATTTTCTATAGAAAATTTATCACTGACTGTAATATTTTCTATAGAAAATTTATCACTGACTGTGATATTTTCGATAAAAAATGTATCACTAATTGTGATTTTCTATAGAAAATTTACATTGACTATGACATTTTATATAGAAATTTGTCACTGGCTGTTTTATTTTTTTTATAGAAAATTTATCACTGACTGCTATATTTTCTATTATTACTGACTGTGAAGTTTGATTATAGATTATTTATCACTAATTGAGAATTTGTCACTGGCTGATATTTTCTATAGATATTTTCTATAGAAAATTTATCACTGACTGTGATATATTCTACAGAAAATTAATCATTGACTGTGATATATTCTATAGAAAATTTATCACTGACTGTAATATTTTCCATAGAAAATTTATCACAAACTGTGATATTTTCTATAGAAAATTTATCATTGACTATGAAATTTTCTTAGAAAATTTATCACTGACTGACAAATTTTCTTTAGAAAATTTGTTATTGACTGTGATATTTTCTACAGAAATTTTATCACTGCCAGTGAAATTTTCTATAGAAAATTTATCACTGACTGTGATAGTTTCTATAGAAAATTTATCATTCTTATCAATAGATTATTTATTGGATTTTCTAAAATTGCTGTTGATTGTTGCAAAAGACTAATTATATTTAAATATTTATCTAATGACTACCCCATACTAACTTTAATATATTTTGGTCTGTGATATTTTTAGTTTAGCTCTGTTGTTCTTTTCTATTTTCCGGATAAACGATTAAATAATTTTATTGTATGACATTCCATAATTACGCCCATACATGAGGTCATGTAATTCTATAGTTAAAATAGTTGTTTTAAATAACATAAAAAGTTTAGATATTTATAGATTGTCATAGAACGTTATCAGATACATATGTATGTAGGCTTTATGTAATTATTCAAAACTTTATTATTAGAAATATTTGACAAAGTTTTTGTAAATAATTTGGTTTTATTATACATGTTCCATTTAATGTTACAATCTGTGATAAAATTTTAATACAAAATATCGTTCAGTAATATTTCTCTTAAAACAAGTTTAGTTGGTGATAATTATTATACTAACCTTTAATTTATTTTTAAAATCAAAATTTCGTTGCGTGATAAATTTTTCTGTATAAAGTTTATCACTGACTAATATCATAGTTAAACATTTTCTATAGAAAATATCACAGCCGGTAGAAAAACTTTCAAAAGAAAATATCACAGTCAGTGTTAAGATATCTATAGAAAATATTAATTTCTCTAAAGCAAATATCATACTCAGTGATAAATATTTTCTATAGAAAATGTCACAGTCAGTGATAAATTTTCTATAGAAAATATCACAGTCGGTGATATATTTTCTACAGAAAATATCACTGTCAGTGATAAATTTTCTATAGAAAATATCACTGTCATTGATAAATTTTCTATAGAAAATATCACTTCAGTGATAAATTTTCTATAGCAAATATCACTATCAGTGATAAATATTCTATAGAAAATACCACTGTCAATGATAATTTTTCCATAGAAAATATCACAGTCAGTGATAAATTTTCTGCAGAAAAGACCACTGTCTGCGATAAATTTTCTATAGAAAATATCACCGTCAGTGATAAATTTTCTATAGAAATTATAACTGTCAGTGATAAATTTTCTATTGAAAATATCGCTGTCAGTGATAAATTTTCTATAGAAAATATCCCTGTCAGTGATAAATTTTCTATAGAAAATATCACCGTCAGCGATTAATTTTCTATAGAAAATATCACCGTCAGTGAATAATTTTCTATAGAAAATATCGCTATTAGTGATAAATTTTCTATAGAAAATTTCGCTGTCAGTGATAAATTTTCTATAGAAAATATCGCTGTCAGTCATAAATCTTCTATAGGAAATATCACTGTCAATGATACATTTTCTTTAATAAATGATAAATTTTCTATATAAAATATCACAGTCAGTGATAATTTTTTTATAGAAAATATAACAGTCAGTGATAAATTTTCTATAGAAAATATAACAGTCAGTGATACATTTTCTATAGCAAATATCACATTCAGTGATAAATTTTCTATAGAAAATCTTACAGTCAGTGAAAAATTTTCTTTAAAAAATATTACAGTTATAAAATTTCTATCGAAAATCTCACAGTCAGTGATAAATTTTCTATAGAAAATATCAAATTCATTGATAAATTTTTAATAGATAATCTCACAGTCAGTGATAAATTTTCTATAGAAACTGCCTAAGTCAGTGATAAATTTTCTATAGAAAATATCACAGTTGGTGATAAATTTTCTATAGAAAATATCATAATTTGTGATAAATTAAAAAAAAAATAATATCACAGTCAGTGAAAAATTTTGTATAGAAATTTTCAATAGAAAATTGTCACTGTCAGTGATGAATTTTCTATAGATAAATTTTTAATAGATAATCTCACAGCCAGTGATACATTTTCTATAGTGATAATAGAAAATATAGAAAATATCACAGTTGGTGGTAAATTTTCTATAGAAAATATCATAATTTGTGATAATTTTTTTATAAAAAAGATCACAGTCGGTGATAAATTTTCTATAGAAATTTTCTATAGAAAATTGCCACTGTCAGTGATAAATTTTCTATAGAAAATATCACAATTGGTGATACATTTTCTATAAAAAATATCACAGCCAGTGATAAATTTTCTATAGAAAATATCACAGTCAGTGATAAATTTTCTATAGAAAATATCACTGTCAGTGATATATTTCTATAGAAAATATCACTGTCGGTGATAAATTTTCTATAGAAAATATCACTTTAGTGATAAATTTTCTATAGAAAATATCACTTCAGTGATAAATTTTATATAGAAAATATCACTTCAGTGATAAATTTTCTATAGAAAATATCACTTCAGTGATAAATTTTCTATAGCAAATATCACTGTCAGTGATAAATTTTTTATAGAAGATATCACAGTTGGTAATAAATTTTCCATAGAAAATATCACATTCATTGATAAATTTTTCATAGATAATTTCACAGTCAGTGATAAATTTTCTATAGAAATTGCCACAGTCAGTGATAAATTTTCTATAGAAAATATCACAGTTAGTGATAAATTTTTTATGAAAAATATCACAGTCAGTGATAAATTTTCTATAGAAAATATCACTGAAAGTGATAAATTTTCTATAGAAAATATCACTGAAAGTGATAAATTTTATATGGAAAATTTGTCAATCATTAATATATTTATTTCTGGAAAAAATTTTGAATATTTTGAACTATGATAAGTTTTCAGATGTTTTAATATTTTTTTTATATAAACAAAGTGCGTAAAGGCAAATAGCCATGAACAAATGAAAGAAAATATTTATAATTATAGGTCGAGACATAGAACTATCCATGTTATAGACTAGAGCTATCAGGAAAGATGATATCTGAAAAATAATAAAAATTATAATTGACAAATTCCACCTACAAGCCAAGACAACACAGCTTTTCCTCACATTCGCTTTCATATATCGTGAGCCTATATTCAATACCGACTATGAACCAAATGGAATATTTTTAAGGAGAGGCAAAAAACTGTTTAATATCTAAAATATTTAAATAGAAATCAATATTTCTTCCACAATATATTTAAGCCATGTTTACTGAATCATGTTGATGAAAATAAAAGAAAATTTGACGTTCCTCACGGTGCTATGGTTGATAGAAGGTAATGCAATTGTAAAATTAAAATTTTGTTGGCTCATAGACGGTATTGCAAAGTTAAAATGTATGGTATAATTTTAAATTTTTTAAGTTTTATCACTAAAAAAAAATAAAAAAAGCAAGAAAAGTTGATTTGATACATATTTATTTATATATTCTGCTATGATTTTATATCATCTGAACTATATTATCATAAAAATAATGATATTCTGATGGTATAACTGGCTTCAAATCCTGTAGATGTTTCCATTTGTTTTGCTGAATAGGAAGTTGCTTGTAGTATAGGGGTTTTGGCTCTCTATGTTCTGTATATTGTCTAATTCGGTTTGGTAAGTTTTCGTATTCTGCGTCAAAATTAACTTTAAACTTAACTTCACCATTTGGTAAATACTTTAGAGATCTTAACTGCGCAACGGTAGGATCGTGTTTCGTTTGACCAGGTCTTATGCTCTTAAAGCGAATTAGTTTTTCATCGTTGTAGTTTTTAAAAAAATCGTAATTTAAATACATTGCATCAAATGGTTTGTTGATTACGATGTTGTTAATTTTTACTGTTCTCCGTGCCTGTTCTGTTATTTTGACATAGTCTATAGGCAAGTATATTGATTGATTTTTGAGTTTGAGTTCTATTTTTGCATGTGCACTATCACACTCCATTTGCGTATGTCCTTTCTCCAAGTACTTTTGTTCAATTATCTTGTTGTTCTCAATTGCAAGAATTGACAAGGCATTTGACAAAATATGGTTACGGTTTTGATATCCACAGCCATCCGAATAAATTATGATTGGCAAATTGTCTGATAAGCAATGTATTTTTAGGTGGTGTACTATGATGGATACAAATGTTGAAGCAGACAGATCACCATTTGCTTCATTCCACCAATAATTGGTGCATTGATGTGTTGCAAGATTATAAAGCGTGAAGTTGTGAACTTGTAGGCGCTGTTTAAAGTAAATAGCTGAAGCATTAATATTTGGACAGAGCTTCACTCCTTGCACATCCATAGTAAAAACATGACACTTTTCTTCTACCGCCGCGACTTTGTCTATATTCTTTTCATCTTGGGCTCGCTGTTTGTTTAAAATGTGGATATTGTATTCTTCGACTGTAATTTGTTTGGCATTATAAGAAACACATAAATCACATTGATCCTTACGAGGCATGTACAGAGCATAATTTTGGTCATCAAAATATTTTGCAAAGGTAAAACTTGAAACAGTGGGAACTTGCTTTTCGGCACAATACTTTACGTAGTCTCTGTAAGTATCAGCTTTTGTCTTAAATGTCGCAGCAATGTAGATTTTTTTAGTTGTTTTGCGACAGTAATGGCTCTCTACTTTGTCCAATTTTTCGAAATATTCCTTTAAGTGTATCTTACAATTACTACTTTTACAAGCAACATTCGATTGTTTATTTGTTGTAAGTGACACGCTTTCTTTATATTTATAATTAGAATTAAACCAACCTTTAACCATAGCTTGCTTTATCGACAAAGTTGACAAGAACATGGATCGACAAACTTGCAGGGATCCATGCTTGTGTGGTAGTTTATATATAAAGCTATTCTGTTTTTTTGAATCTATAACTCTTGTTCTTTTTATTGGTATCTGTGATAAGTTGTTATTAACAAAAACTTTTTTAGATTCCCAGTTTAGGTCCCAGAACATTTTAAATATATTTGTTCTTCTTTCTTCATCAAACTTTTGGCAGTGTCTTGTGGAAACTTTCTTACAATATGCCGATGAGCACATTGGACCAATTTTTTTCATAGATTTTGGTGAGTTTTGCTTAAACATTCCTTCAGATTTTGAAAATCCCAAATAATTTTGGCCCTTCATTCGTTTTGTTGCGTTTAAAACTCGACTAGATGATTTAGGATTATGTGCTCTCTTAGATCTACGACGACCCATTGCATAAAAATTGTTGCATTCTTCATTTTCGGAATCTAGTAAAAACAAATTTAATGTTGTAGATTATAAAAATAAATTAACCAACTAACCTTCTATTATATTATTTTCATCTGCTTCATTTGAAGAGGAATAATCTATTGCAATAAGTTTCAATGCACTATGAGACATTTTATCTTATTATTACAATTTTTCGTAAGCAAAAAAAACACGAGCTCTGTAATTCAACTTATTTTTTTAATGCAAAAACCAAACGTTATTTTTCAGATGACAGATTTTCAAATGAATACTTAACAATGTTGTTGAACTAATAGAAACACTTTGTTTAATATAATAAGTTTATAAAATTTATTTGGTTGATAGACGGTATTGCATTTAAAAACAAATTGTGTGGTTGATAGATACATTTTAAATTTTGAAAAAAAAAGTTCTAAAATAGATTTCTTCTCTCTGATTTTTATTAAAAAGATGTAACTATTATCAAAAAACAGTTTCCCAATAAAAAGTGATTTTGAAAAAATGGTTCATAGACGGTATTGAATATAGGCTCACGATATGTATGTATCTATGTATAAACATTATATTTAAAGGTATTTATTTATTTGTTATAAATATGAAATATTGCTAAAAGCTTGTTTGGCTTACCATATAAGAAGTGTCCTAACCAACGAACCATGATTATAAATACGCAAACGGTCTTTAACCTGTCGCGACAGACAACAAGTAGAATTAAAGACACACGGGCATTTAGAAGACAATATAACAAAGAAACGAAAAAACAACGTAACTTAAAAAATTACCAGTTACAAGTTAAAGATAGAAAGAGAAAGACAGCCATTCGAAATGAAGGTAAAAAGCGAGTAAGAAAATTAAGAAATAAATAGGACGCGCAAAACAACGAAATTTATTGTGCGGAATAGTATAGAGAGTACTTACATCAACAAGAGGCTTACTCTTAATTTATTAAGTATATTTTAGGGCGTATTATACTGTTTTTCTTGACGAAATTCGTCGAAAGCAAAGACAACAACAAAGCAACATGTGTTCATTTTTAAATGTTAAATGTCTGATCCCTTAATGGCACTAAATTTGAGTTGTTGAATATTTTAATAAATCTGGTAATGGAAAATTTTGCCAATGAATTAATATGGCAAAAAACTGCCTAAAGGTAGGCAACAGAATTTGAGTTGTAAAGATAGTACAAGAAATATCCAGATTAAAATATATTTTATGAATTTTTCATATTAAAAACTTTTTAAATCATTTTAATATTGATTTAAACTCTAACCCATTTTACTTACTCAATCTCCCCTATACAATCAAAATTTCCATCTTTTTTTATTAAATGTTTTCACCACATTTTCCATTTTATTTATTGCAATTTCTTATTATTACAGTACTTTTCCTTATTTTATTGTAATAATAAGAATTTTATGTTTATATTGTTATTAAAAAGGAATTTTGTAAGACATTAAATTGGATTTTACATGCATGTGACATATTTTAATATGTTCAATTTTACCAGGATAAGACAAGGAGTAAGTACAACAATGGTATTCATTCTTGGTACTTGAAACAATGTCAATTGGAAAATTTTAATACAAAAATATTAAACTGTGACAATAATTCTATAAAAAATTTCGATCTGTGATATATCTTTTATCTAAATTTATGATGTACAAAATTTAATCAGAACAAAATTTATAAAAATTTTAAGCTGCGATTAATTTTCTCAAGATTATTTCAATCTGTGATAAGTCAGTGAAAAATTTCTATAGAAAATGTCACTGTCAGTGATAAATTTTCTAAAGAAAATTTTACTATCAGTGATAAATTTTCTATAGAAAATATTACTGTCAGTGATAAATTTTCTATAGAAAATATCACAGTCAGTGACAAATTTTCTATAGAAAATATCACAGTCAGTGATAAATTTTCTATAGAAAATATCACAGTCAGTGATAAATTTTCTATAGAAAATATCACAGTCAGTGATAAATTTTCTATAGAAAATATTACTGTCAGTGATAAATTTTCTATAGAAAATATCACAGTCAGTGATAAATTTTCTATAGAAAATATCACAGTCAGTGATAAATTTTCTATAGAAAATATCACAGTCAGTTATAAATTTTCAATAGAAACTATCACAGTCAGTGATAAATTTTCTATAGAAAATATCACAGTCAGTAATAAATTTTCTATAGAAAATTTCACAGTCAGTGATAAATTTTCTATAGAAAATTTGACAGTCAGTGATAAATTTTCTATAGAAAATATCACAGTCAGTGATAAATTTTCTATAGAAAATATCACAGTCAGTGATAAATTTTCTATAGAAAATACCACTATCAGTGATAAATTTTCTTTAGAAAATTTCAGTCCGTGATAAATTTTCTATAGAAAATACCACTATCAGTGATAAATTTTCTGTAGAAAATATCACAGTCAGTGATAAATTTTCTATAGAAAATATTACTGTCAGTGATAAATTTTTTATAGAAAATATTACAGTCAGTGATAAATTTTCTATAGAAAATATCACAGTCAGTGATAAATTTTCTATAGAAAATAACACAGTCAGTGATAAATTTTCTATAGAAAATATCACAGTCAGTGATAAATTTTCTATAGAAAATAACACAGTCAGTGATAAATTTTCTATAGAAAATATCACAGTCAGTGATAAATTTTCTATAGAAAATATCACAGTCAGTGATAAATTTTCTATAGAAAATATCACAGTCAGTGATAAATTTTCTATAGAAAATATCACAGTCAGTGATACATTTTCTATAGAAAATATCACTATCAGTGATCAATTTTTCTATAGAAAATATAACTGTCAGTGATAAATTTTCTGTAGAAAATATGACCGTCAGTGATACATTTTTTAAAGAAAATATCAATCTGTGATATATGTGCCATACAAATTTTAACCTGTGATAAATTTTTGATATAAAATTTCAATCTGTGATAAATTTTTTTTATATAAAACCTCAAACTGTAATAAATTTTCTTTAGAAAATTTAATTTGTACTAAATTTTCATAAGAAAATTTTTATCTGTGATGGTTTTTTAGACAAAATTTGAATATGTGATAAATTTTAGAAAGGAAATTTATATATGCTTAACTGTGACACTTTTTCTAGAGAAAAATTTTATTTGTGATAAAATTTACAGGATAACATTTTAACCTACGATAAATTTTCAATAGAAAATATTGAATCTGTGATAAATATGTTTGAGAAAAAACAATCTATGATATACCTTTTATCTAAAGATAATTTCAATCTGCGATAAGTTATCAATAGAAAAAACTAGTCTGTGCTATATTTCCTATAAAAAAGATCAATCAATGATACATATTTTTTCGAAAACAAAAATTTTTATAGATAGTTATAATCTGTGATAAATTTCTTATAAACAATTTCAATCTGTAATAAATGATCTGTAGAAAATTTTAATTCGTCTAATTTTCTACAGAAAATTTCAACAGTTTATAAATTTTCTATATAAAATTTATTTGGAAAGACATTTTGAAAAGAAAAAAATATCAATCTGTGATAAATCATCTTTACAAATTTTAATCTGTTAAATATAATTTTTTCATATAAAATTTCAAACTGTTATAAATTTTTTATACAAAATTCAATTTGTGATAAATTTTCCGAATTTCAAATGTGATAAATTTCAATCTGTGATAAATTTTGTATAAAAAATTTCGATCCATGATAAATTTCGTTTAAAAAAGCTTAATCTCTGATTAAATTTTCAAGAAAATTCTATAATAAATTTTCTTTAAAATACATAACCCCCTAAAAACAATATCGAAATTTGCCCTATATTTATGGCTTCATAAATATTTAGCACTCAAAAGTACCAAATGTTTCCACAGTAAAAAAAAACTCACTCATAAATTGATAACATTTGTGTAACTCAAGTATTAATTTTCCATATTAGCTTTACGTCAAAATTTCTCCCTGGGGCTTTAAACGCATGTTCCTTGGCTTTTGTTTTAAAAGTATTGAAAGGAAGACATTCGAAAATAACTTTTGTACAAAGAAATTCCAACCAAAATAACAACCAACATGTCCGTTATTTTTTATGGATTTGCCTTTTTAACTGACATGTTGTAAAAAGTTACTTTAATATTGTTTTGATACTCCAAATAAAGTGCATGTGGCTCACACACACACACAGACACACATACTCATATACATATATGTTGATCCTTAAATCCCAGAAACATGAGTAGAATGAAAAGTAGCTGCTAAGAAACAAGTAGGGAAAAAAGGAAAAAAAACACGAATAAACGTGTCTATGCATGTCACAAACGCACAGAATAATTTTACATATAAAAATAAACGTATTTCTGGTATAAGCACACACATACATTGAAATATAAGCAAAAGGATACCGATATTCCCTTGTATCTTCATTCACATATTTTTACATTAAAAGAAAATACTAATATTTTAATGCAACTTTGGTTAGTTCTTCGTTTTTCTCTTCCCTTTTTTTTTTGATTGTTCTTTATTGGAAAAAACATTTTCTTGGTTTTGGGGAAAATAAGAAAGTTCTTCTATATATACTTATAAATAAATGCACATGTCCCATGTTAACATATACATATTTCCACATATAAATATATACATAAGTACACACTTATGTATCGAAAAGTTATGTTTGTTTTTAAGCTGTCAACATGTTTTTTGGTCCTTTCGATGTTGTTGTTGTTGTTTCATGATTATTTTGACTTATTTTTAGCAAGGAAGAAATTTTCTTGGCATTACCTAAATGTTTAAGAAAGGATGGATATCACTTAGAACGGGATGATCATTTCATTACAAAATTAAATTTTCTATATAAAATATATTACAATTTTCTTTAAAAAATTTTATCACAGATTAAAATTTTCTGTAGAAAATTTATCACAGAATAAAATTTCTTATAGAAAATTTATCACAGATTGAAATTTTCTATAGAAAATTTTTTCACAGGATAAGTTTTTCTAAAAAAAATTATCACAGAATAAAATTTGTTATTAAAAAATTATCACATATTGAAATTTTCTATAGAAAATTTATCACAGAATATTGTTGAAATATTATTGAAAATTTATTACAGATTGAAATTTTCTATAGAAAATTTTTTCACAGGATAAAATTTTCTATAAAAAAAATATCACAGAATAAAATTTGTTATAGAAAATTTATCACAGAATAAAAGTTCTTAAAGAAAATTTATCACAGAACAAAATTTCTTAAAGAAAATTTATAAGAGAATTAAATTCCTTATGGAAAATTTATCACAGGATAAATTTTTTTATAAAAAAATTATCACAGAATAAAATTTTCTAAAGAAAATTTATCACAGTATAAAATTTATTTTTGAAAATTTATCACAGATTGAAATTTTCTATAGAAAATTTATCACAGATTGAAATTTTTTATAGAAAATTTATCACAGAATACAATTTTTAATAGAGAATTTATCACAGAATAAAATTTTCTATAAAAAAATTATCACGGAATAAAATTTTCCATAAAAAAATTATCACAGAATAAAATTTGTTATAGAAAATTTATCATAAAACAAAATTTCTTAAAGAAAATATAGAAAATTTATCACAGATTGAAGTTTTCTATAGTAAATTTACCACAGATTGATTTTTTTTATAGAAAATTTATCGCAGATTAAAATTTTCTGTAGAAAATTTATCACTAATAGTAATTTTCTATAGAAAATTTAATACAGAATTAAGTTTCTTATAAAAAATTTTTTTTACAGAATATAATGTCGCAAAGAAAATTTACACCAGAATAAAATTTTTTATAGAAAGTTTATCACAGAATTAAATACCTTATGAAAAATTTATTACAGAATAAAATTTTCTCTAAAAAATTATTCACAGAATAAAATTTTTTATGGATTATCTTATGGATTATTTATCACAAATTAAAATTTTCAATAAGAAATTTATCACAGAATAAAATTTTTTATAGAAAATTTCACACTGAATAAAATTTTCTATGGAAAATTTATCACAGATTAAGATTTTCTATACAAATATTTTACAGAAAATTTGTCAAAGATTCAAATTTTCTAAAAAAACAATTTATCACAGATTGTATTTTTTTTAGTTAATCACAGATTGAAATTTTCTATAGAAAATTTATCACAGAATAAAATTGTTTAAGAAAGGATGGATATCACTTAGAACGGGATGATCATTTCATTACAAAATTAAATTTTCTATATAAAATATATTACAATTTTCTTTAAAAAATTTTATCACAGATTAAAATTTTCTGTAGAAAATTTATCACAGAATAAAATTTCTTATAGAAAATTTATCACAGATTGAAATTTTCTATAGAAAATTTTTTCACAGGATAAGTTTTTCTAAAAAAAATTATCACAGAATAAAATTTGTTATTAAAAAATTATCACATATTGAAATTTTCTATAGAAAATTTATCACAGAATATTGTTGAAATATTATTGAAAATTTATTACAGATTGAAATTTTCTATAGAAAATTTTTTCACAGGATAAAATTTTCTATAAAAAAAATATCACAGAATAAAATTTGTTATAGAAAATTTATCACAGAATAAAAGTTCTTAAAGAAAATTTATCACAGAACAAAATTTCTTAAAGAAAATTTATAAGAGAATTAAATTCCTTATGGAAAATTTATCACAGGATAAATTTTTTTATAAAAAAATTATCACAGAATAAAATTTTCTAAAGAAAATTTATCACAGTATAAAATTTATTTTTGAAAATTTATCACAGATTGAAATTTTCTATAGAAAATTTATCACAGATTGAAATTTTTTATAGAAAATTTATCACAGAATACAATTTTTAATAGAGAATTTATCACAGAATAAAATTTTCTATAAAAAAATTATCACGGAATAAAATTTTCCATAAAAAAATTATCACAGAATAAAATTTGTTATAGAAAATTTATCATAAAACAAAATTTCTTAAAGAAAATATAGAAAATTTATCACAGATTGAAGTTTTCTATAGTAAATTTACCACAGATTGATTTTTTTTATAGAAAATTTATCGCAGATTAAAATTTTCTGTAGAAAATTTATCACTAATAGTAATTTTCTATAGAAAATTTAATACAGAATTAAGTTTCTTATAAAAAATTTTTTTTACAGAATATAATGTCGCAAAGAAAATTTACACCAGAATAAAATTTTTTATAGAAAGTTTATCACAGAATTAAATACCTTATGAAAAATTTATTACAGAATAAAATTTTCTCTAAAAAATTATTCACAGAATAAAATTTTTTATGGATTATCTTATGGATTATTTATCACAAATTAAAATTTTCAATAAGAAATTTATCACAGAATAAAATTTTTTATAGAAAATTTCACACTGAATAAAATTTTCTATGGAAAATTTATCACAGATTAAGATTTTCTATACAAATATTTTACAGAAAATTTGTCAAAGATTCAAATTTTCTAAAAAAACAATTTATCACAGATTGTATTTTTTTTAGTTAATCACAGATTGAAATTTTCTATAGAAAATTTATCACAGAATAAAATTTCTCATAGAAAACTATCATAAAAGAACATTTTTTATAGAAAAATTATCACAAAATACAATAAAATTTCGTATAGAAAATTTATCACAGAATAAAATTTTTATCACAGATTAAAATTTTTTATATAAAGATTTCACTGAAAATTTATCACAGATTAAAATTTTCTATAAAAAAAGTAATAAAAATTTAATTTTTTATCACAGATTAAAATTTTTCTGAAGAAACTTTCTAAAGAAAATTAAGCATACAATAAAAATTTCTATAGAAAATTTATCATAGATTGAAATTTATATACTTTCTACTGAAAATTCATAAAATTTTCCAAAAAAAAAAAAACAAATTATCACAGATTGAAATTTTTTATCACAGAATATAGAATATTTATTTATATTTAAAGAAAATTTGTCACAGATTAAAACTTTCTAACAGAAATTAATTACAGATTGAAATTTTTATATAGAATTGTTGATAGAAAATGTATAAGATGATTATCACAAATTGAATTTTTTATAGAAAATTTATCATGGAATAAAATTTTTGTAGAATATTTATAAGAGATTAAATTTTTTTTGGAGAAATTGTCACAGATTAAAATTTGTTTATAAATCTTCTTTGGCAGATTAAAACTTTCTTTTCTTTAGCATATTTATCTTAGATTGAATTTTTATAGAAATTATTTATCACAGACTAAAATTTTTTGTAAAAAATTATTTACAGATTAAAATCTATATAAAATTTATCTGTAGAAAATTTATCCCAGATTTAAACTTTCTATAGAAAATTTATCGCGCAATAAAATTTTCTGTAGAAAAATTATCACGGATTAAAGTTTTTTATAATTTATTACAGATTCTAACAAAGTTTGATTTTATTTATAAAATAACTTTTCAGGTTTAAATATTCTTTAGAAAATTTATCACAGATACGAAATTTCTTTAGCTAATTTATCACAGATTGAAATATGGATTTTTTTGTCACAGATCGAAATTTTTTATAGAAAATTTATCACAGATTAAGATTTTCTAGGGAAAATTTATCACAGGATCCAATTTTCAATAACAGATAGAATTTTTATGGATAATTTATCACAGATTGAAATTTGTTATAGAAAATTTATCTCATATTGAAATTTTTAATAAAAAATTTATCACAAATTAAAATTTTCTATAGATTATTTATCATAGATCAAAATTTTTTATAGAAAATTTTTAGCAGATTAAGATTTTCTAGAGAAAATTTTTCACAGATGAAAATTTTCTACCACATATACAAGTTTTTAATAGATTATTTATCACAGATCTAAACTTTCTACCAAAAATTTGTTACAGATTGAAATTTTGAATGAAAAATTTATCACAAATTAAAATTTTCTATGGATTATTTATCATAGATCAAAATTTTTTATAGAAAATTTTTAACAGATTGAGATTTTCTAGAGAAAATTTTTATCACAGATTGAAATTTTCTATCACATATACTAATTTTTAATAGATTATTTATCAAAGATCTAAACTTTCTATCGAAAATTTGTCACAGATTGAAATTTTGAATGAAAAATTTATCACAAATTAAAATTTTCTATGGATTATTTATCACAGATCAAAATTTTTTATAGAAAATTTTTAACAGATTGAGATTTTCTAGAGAAAATTTTTATCACAGATTAAAATTTTCTATCACATATACTAATTTTTAATAGATTATTTATCAAAGATCTTAACTTTCTATCGAAAATTTGTCACAGATTGAAATTTTGAATGAAAAATTTATCACAAATTAAAATTTTCTATGGATTATTTATCATAGATCAAAATTTTTTATAGAAAATTTTTAACAGATTGAGATTTTCTAGAGAAAATTTTTATCACAGATTGAAATTTTCTATCACATATACTAATTTTTAATAGATTATTTATCAAAGATCTAAACTTTCTATCGAAAATTTGTCACAGATTGAAATTTTGAATGAAAAATTTATCACAAATTAAAATTTTCTATGGATTATTTATCATAGATCAAAATTTTTTATAGAAAATTTATAACAGATTGAGATTTTCTAGAGAAAATTTGTCACAGATTGAAATTTTCTATCACATATACTAATTTTTAATAGATTATTTATCAAAGATCTAAACTTTCTATCGAAAATTTGTCACAGATTGAAATTTTGAATGAAAAATTTATCACAAATTAAAATTTTCTATGGATTATTTATCATAGATCAAAATTTTTTATAGAAAATTTTTAACAGATTGAGATTTTCTAGAGAAAATTTTTATCACAGATTGAAATTTTCTATCACATATACTAATTTTTAATAGATTATTTATCAAAGATCTAAACTTTCTATCGAAAATTTATCACAGATTGAAATTTTGAATGAAAAATTTATCACAAATTGAAATTTACTATATATCATTTATCACAGACCAAAATTTTTTATAGAAAATTTTTCAAATATTAAGATTTTCTAGGGAAAATTTATCACAGATTGAAATTTTCTATCACATATAAAAATTTTCTTTAGATTATTTGTCTCAGATTGAAATCTTTATGAAAAATTTATCACAGATTGAATTGTTCTATATATCATTTATCACAGATCGAAATTTGATTGATCATAGATTGAGATTTTCTAGGGAAAATTTATCACAGATTGAAATTTTCTATCACATATAAAAATTTTCTATAGATTATTTATCACAGATTAAAATTTTTATAGAAATTTTGTCTCGGATTGAAATTCTTTTATGGAAGATTTAATACAGATTCAGTTCGAAATTTTAAATACAAAAATTTGAACAAGTTCTTCGATTGATCTCAGTCCTTAAGCAGCAAAAAGTTTATACCTATAAGAAAATGCATAAAAACATTAAAAATACATATGAACGTTTGTATGTACTTGTGTTTACATGTATGTAAATATGAATTTATGCTTATACATATTTATATGCTATAAAAAATACATCAAAATGTTTTTCTCTTTAGTAAAATGTTTTCAATATTTTTTTAATGTTTATAATTTATGAGTTCTGATATAGTTTTTTTTTGTGGTTGTTTACCAAAAGATGTTTTTTGTTAAGTTAACAATAACTACAATAATATTTATGCAATAATAGTTTTGTCCTTCCTTCCATCCTTCCTTCCGTACGTCTGTCTGTCTGTCCTATGCGTTTTTCTGTTTTTAAAAAGATTAAGCTCATTTTATGCACTTTTTAACTTTTACCTTCTTTTAAATGGGCTTTAAAAAAACTAAGTGATTTATGATATTTTTCAGTGAAACTAATATTTATACAGAAAATTTTGTATTTTATTTTAAAATTATATTTTTTTTAATTTTTAAAGAAATTTTACTTTATATCGAAATTGCAAAATTTTTACACAAATCTAAAAATATTTTTATTGAAATCATTCTTTTGCTAAAAATGCTAAAAATTTCATTGTAAAACCAAACAATTTAAATGATATACATACAAAATTTGATGTAAATGTTGTGGCTTGTAATTCAATACAAAATAAATTTAACTGCTTTGAGTGTAATGTTATCTCAAAAACTAACAAAAGAATTTTCAATATTACCTTGTTTATTTTTAATACTTTATGCAAACTTAAAATATATATCGAAAATCAAACGTTAGAACCCAATATCTTATATACTCAAACAATTTAAAGTTAACAAAGACAATGACAATATAACACCCAATAGAACACACACAACCATTCCTACACACACACACACACACACACTAACATACAATAAAGAAAATCCTGTAAAGCTTTAACTTAAACATTTATTGGCTTAATTTGCCAGAGAGTGTGTGTTTCTTGTTCGTTAATATTAAAAACTCATATCCCTAAAAACATACAACTATATTTTCAACTATGTTAGCATATTTACATACAAACACATACCACCTTACCTTTGTCTATCTTTACCAACATTTGTGTACACGTAATAAAATACAAAACAATAAAATGTTACAAAAAAGAAAAAAAAAAAGAAAAACAAAAGCCATTTCTTTTTTGTTTAAGTTATAAAAGAAAAATAATAAAAACTGTGGCATATAAATTTATTGCTTTTGCTAAAAATAGAAATCTTGTTAAGCTAACAAACACTCGTATGTATCCTTAATACAGTGTCAAACATATACGAGGAGAAAGGATATTCCAGTAATATGACATCGACGAAGATATAACCTAATACATACACTAAGACACAGATTAAAACAAACACTAAGACACAGACAAAGTTATAGATTAAGACTAAGTCATAGACTAAGATATAGAATATATAGTCAAAAAAGTAAATTCCTATAGAAAATCTTTCTACAGAAAACTTTTACTATTGCAAAATTTTCTATAGAAAACTTTAAATATAACAAACTTCTCTAAAAAAAAACTTTTACTATCGGAAGCTTCTTTATAGAAAAGCTTGACTATCGTCAACTTTTCCATAAAAAACCTTGACTAAAGTCAACACTTCTTTAGAGAAAATTGACTATCGTCAACTTTTATATAGAGAAAATAGACCATCATAAACTTTTCTATAGAGAAAATTGACCATCGTCAACTTTTCTATAGAAAAAATTGACTATCGTCAACTTTTCTATAGAAAAAATTGACTATCGTCAACTTTTCTATAGAAAAAATTGACTATCGTCAACTTTTCTATAGAAAAAATTTACTATCGTCAACTTTTCTATAGAAAAAATTGACTATCGTCAACTTTTCTATAGAAAAAATTGACTATCGTCAACTTTTCTATAGAAAAAATTGACTATCGTCAACTTTTTTATAGAAAAAATTGACTATCGTCAATTTTTCCATAGAAAAAATTGACTATCGTCAACTTTTCTATAGAAAAAATTGACTATCGTCAACTTTTCTATAGAAAAAATTGACTATCGTCAACTTTTCTATAGAAAAAACTGACTACCGTCAACTTTTCTATAGAAAAAATTGACTATCGTCAACTTTTCTATAGAAAAAATTGACTATCGTCAACTTTTCTATAGAAAAAATTGACTATCGTCAACTTTTCTATAGAAAAAATTGACTATCGTCAACTTTTCTATAGAAAACTTAGCCTTTTCTCAACTTTTCGATAGAAACTTTGCCTTTCGTCAACTTTTCTATAGAAAACTGTGCCTTTCGTCAACTTTTCTACAGAAAACTTTGCCTTTCGTCAACTTTTCTACAGAAAACTTTGTCTTTCGTCAACTTTTCTATAGAAAACTTTGTCTTTCGTCAACTTTTCTATAGAAAACTTTGCCTTTCGTCAACTTTTCTATAGAAAACTTTGCCTTTCGTCAACTTTTCTATAGAAAACTTTGCCTTTCGTCAACTTTTCTATAGAAAACTTTGCCTTTCGTCAACTTTTCTATAGAAAACTTTGCCTTTCGTCAACTTTTCTATAGAAAACTTTGCCTTTCGTCAACTTTTCTATAGAAAACTTTGCCTTTCGTCAACTTTTCTTTAAAAAACTTTGCCTTTCAACAACTTTTCTTTAGAAAAATTTGACTTTCGTCAACTTTTTTTTAGAAAAATTTGCCTTTCGTCAGCTTTTCTTTAAAAAACTTTGCCTTTCGTCAACTTTTCTTTAGAAAACTTTGCCTTTCGTCAACTTTTCTTTAGAAAACTTTGCCTTTCGTCAACTTTTCTTTAGAAAACTTTGCCTTTCGTCAACTTTTCTTTAGAAAACTTTGCTTTTCTTCAACTTTTCTTTAGAAAAATTTGCCTTTCGTCAACTTTTCTTTAGAAAACTATCATCAACTTTTCTATATAAACTTTGTATATCGTCAACTTTTCTATAGAAAACTTGGACTATCTCTAACTTTCCTATAGAATTTATTTTTTTTTTAATTTTATTTTCTTCGAGCCGGTCTAATCTATTACATTGTTTCTTTGTTTTTCTATATTTTATTAATTAACCACAATGTTCTGATCTGGTTTGTTTGACATGAAGTTTATTGAGAAAATGTTAGGTTTTACAATTTATATTAACAAAATTGTGGAGAATAATTTATTCTAAATTTAAAAGGTTTTATGTTGTGGTAAGATCTATGTTTATTTTTGTGGTTAGGTCAATATTAGTTTCAATAATCACAAATTATCACTCCTGAATTGAATGAAAATTAATCAAATTTTGTGTAAAATTATCTAGCATACTTTAAGGATGTTAGAAATATATTATTAATTTCATAGGGTATTTAATCTTATCTTGTGTTTCGATGTGATAAATGGGTGAGATTATGTATACACAATTGTATACTTTAAGAAACATATAATGGTCCTTTAGTTTTAAAATTTAGGATAACAAAAGATGTATACATATGTAAATGATGACCCAAAATGTATGCAATACAACTTTGAGAAATATTGTTATTATAGTTTTGAATTGCGTGAAGGAATTTACCTACTAAACTTTTTAGAATTCTTTTATTTCCTTTCTGGATAAATATATATTTTGTTTTAATTTAAGGATAGTCGTATTAATTGTTTAATTATTGCAATACCAGTATAACTCACAAATCATAATTTATTATAAAACGGATTTCAAACTATCAAATTTACTTCTATTAAATTAGAAAAAAGAAGAAATTGTGTGTTGTACCGATGTATCGGCAAAGGAGCCATAAAATAAGAATTTTCATTAGGATATTTTTAGCACAGACAGTTAATTTGATTTTGATGCTAGAGTCAGCAAAAGGTAATGAACAGTAAAGTTAAATAGAAAAACCTAATTAAAACATGTTGCTAGCATAGCAGGTAACTCCCCCCAACATTAAGGGTGGGGAAGGTGAGTTGGTCAATTGAGAATGGACTTCTTAGATGACTTGACAATGTACGTATGTCTAGAGGGTAAATTCATCCAACAAACAAAATTTCTAAAGAAAGTCATCACTTTTCTATAGAAAAATCTTATTGTCATCCACTTTTTACACAAAACATTTGCCAATCACAAACTTTTTAACAAAAAACTTTAGATATCGTAGTTTTTTTTTCTCTGAAAAACAATTTTAGTCAACTTTGGTAAGGAAAACTTTTCGTCTTTTTTCAACTTTTCTTCGTCTATAGAAAATCTTAACTATTGTCAACTTTTCTATAGAAAATCTTGACTATCGTCAACTTTTCTATAAAAAATCTTGACTATCGTCAACTTTTCTATAGAAAATCTTGACTATCGTCAACTTTTCTATAGAAAATCTTGACTATCGTCAACTTTTCTATAGAAAATCTTGACTATCGTCAACTTTTCTATAGAAAATCTTGACTATCGTCAACTTTTCTATAGAAAATCTTGACTATCGTCAACTTTTCTATAGAAAATCTTGACTGTCGTCAACTTTTCTATAGAAAATCTTGACTGTCGTCAACTTTTCTATAGAAAATCTTGACTGTCGTCAACTTTTCTATAGAAAATCTTGACTGTCGTCAACTTTTCTATAGAAAATCTTGACTGTCGTCAACTTCTCTATAGAAAATCTTGACTACCGTCAACTTTTCTATAGAAGATCTTGATTATCGTCAACTTTTCTATAGAAAATCTTGACTATTGTCAAATTTTCTATAGAAAAGCTTGACTATCGTCAACTTTTCTATAGAAAATCATGGCTATTGTTAACTTTTCTGTAGAAGATCTTGACTATCGTCAACTTTTCTAAAAAAAATTTTGACTGTCGTTAACTTTTCTAAAGAAAATTTTATCTAACGTCAACCTTTCTATAGAAAACTTTATCTATCTTCAACTTTTCTATAAAAAACTTTAATTAATGTCAACTTTTTTTAGAGAAAACATTATCTAACGTCAACTTTTCTATAGAAAACTTTATCTAACGTCAACTTTTCTACAGAAAACTTTAACTAACGTTAACTTTTCTATAGAAAACTTTAACTAACGTTAACTTTTCTATAGAAAACTTTAACTAGCGTTAACTTTTCTATAAAAAACTTTAACTAACGTCAACTTTTCTATAGAAAACATTATCTAACGTCAACTTTTCTATAGAAAACTTTGTCTAACGTCAACTTTTCTATAGAAAACTTTGTCTAACGTCAACTTTTCTATAGAAAACTTTAACTAACGTTAACTTTTCTATAGAAAACTTTGTCTAACGTCAACTTTTCTATAGAAAACATTATCTAACGTCAACTTTTCTATAGAAAACTTTGTCTAATGTCAACTTTTCTATAGAAAACTTTGTCTAACGTCAACTTTTCTATAGAAAACTTTGTCTAACGTCAACTTTTCTATAGAAAACTTTGTCTAACGTCAACTTTTCTATAGAAAACTTTGTCTAACGTCAACTTTTCTATAGAAAACTTTGTCTAACGTCAACTTTTCTATAGAAAGCTTTGTCTAACGTCAACTTTTCTATAGAAAACTTTGTCTAACGTCAACTTTTCTATAGAAAACTTTGTCTAACGTCAACTTTTCTATAGAAAACTTTGTCTAACGTCAACTTTTTATAGAAAACTTTGTCTTACGTCAACTTTTCTTTAGAAAATCTTGACTATAGTCAACTTTTTTATAGAAAACTTTATCTGACGTCAACTCTTCTACAGAAAGCTTTCTCCATCGCCAACTTTTCTATTGTGAACTTTATCATCGAGATATTTTTTTATAGAAAACTTTATCTATCGCTTACTTTCCTATAGAAAACTTTATCTATCGTCAACTTTTCTATAGAAAACTTTGTCTTACCTCAACCTTTCTATAGAAAACTTTGTTTAACGTCAACTTTTCTATAGATAACTTTGTTCTCATCAAATTTTCTATAAAAAAATTTGCCTTTCGTCTACTTTTCTAATGAAAACTTTGCCTTTTGTCAACTTTTCTATAGAAAACTTTGCCTTTCGTTAACTTTTCTATAGAATACTTTGCCTTTTCTATAGAAAACTTTAAGTAACGTCAATTTTTCTATAGAAAACTTTTAGTAACGTGAACTTTTCTATAGAAAACTTTAACTAACGTCAACTTTTCTATAGAAAACTTTAACTAACGTCAACTTTTCTATATAAAACTTTAACTAACGTCAACTTTTCTATATAAAAATTTAACTAACGTCAACTTTTCTATATAAAACTTTAACTAACGTCAACTTTTCTATAGAAAACTTTAACTAACGTCAACTTTTCTATAGAAAACTTTAACTGACGTCAACTTTTCTATAGAAAACTTTAACTAACGTCAACTTTTCTATAGAAAACTTTAACTAAAGTCAACTTTTCTATAGAAGACTTTAACTAACGTCAACTTTTCTATAGAAAACTTTAACTAAAGTCAACTTTTCTATAGAAGACTTTAACTAACGTCAACTTTTCTATAGAAAACTTTAACTGACGTCAACTTTTCTATCGAAAACTTTGAATTTTTCTATAGAAAACTATGTCTATCGCCCAGTTTCAATAAATTAAAGCCTAATCAGAGATTATGCCAAAAATACATAATAGCTTTCTTTTGGGATTTCAAAAGATTTGTGATGAATTAGAAGCATTTGACGAAAGAATAAATATTGTCTTTTCTACACATAATAAATTTATGTTGGTAAAACTTAGATCATTCATTACATTTTTGCTACATAAGCAATAAATTATTTTTAATGAACAGGAAACTTATACGAAAATCATTGCCTACTTTAAGGAGATTGTAGCTTATATATTTTTTCTATTATTCCTTGCGGACCAAGCAATTAGTAAAGTTCATTTATAATTTATTTTTACCAAAAGACACACATTAATTTCTTACAACATTTTACGGTTAAATATGTTTTCTCTAGCCCCAGCCACACTTGTAAACTCCTTAGCTAATTGCCTTTTAGTAGAATTCGAGTAAACAAACAAATTTATGTGGGTTTTGGCACATAAATTATATACTTACTCATTACCGTTCCACATATATATATGTATATATATATATATTATGCCTTATATATCCCTTACTATACCCTTTTCTACACATATAACAAATATTTACTTAAGTTGTTAATTTCTAAGGTAAATGCTAGAAATAACTAACACATTGCCTTAGACATGATTGTGGTTAATGTTTTGGATAAGGAGAACAAAATGGTCAAAAAGGGCTTTAAATGCTGCTGAAATAACATCTATTAATGACAGCAGAAAATACTTGATTCAAATATTCATTAGATAAACTCAAATATTAGGACGTCAGAGACATTCACATTAGAAGGGATATTGATAAATTTGTATGTTTCTGAAAGGATTCAAATATCCCGAAACACAAATACTTACAAAAATATGTATGTATATTGTTAAATAAGTAATGATTATCAAATACGCATTAGAAAATAAAAATATAAGACCTGTTTAACTAAAAAAGACAACGTTTCTATAGAAAACTTTGCCTTTCGTCAACTTTTCTATAGAAAACTTTGCCTTTCGTCAACTTGTCTATAGAAAACTTTGCCTTTCGTCAACTTTTCTATAGAAAACTTTGCCTTTCGTCAACTTGTCTATAGAAAACTTTTCCTTTCGGCAACTTTTCTGTAGAAAACTTTACCTTTCGTCAACTTTTCTGTAGAAAACTTTGCCTTTCGTCAACTTTTCTATAGAAAACTTTGCCTTTCGTCAACTTTTCTATAGAAAACTTTGCCTTTCGTCAACTTTTCTATAGAAAACTTTGCCTTTCGTCAACTTTTCTGTAGAAAACTTTGCCTTTCGTCAACTTTTCTATAGAAAACTTTGTCTATCGTCAATTTTTCTACATAAAACTTTGTCTTTCTTCAACTATTCTACAGAAAGCTTTGTCTTTAGTCAACTTTTTTAGGGACAAAAATCATCATCCCCAAAGTAGAGAATGAGAAGAAAACAAATTTTTTAATTACAAAATTCTCTTAATTTTACAGAAAATATGGCCTATTTAAGAGAACCTAAAACTACAGCGAATTGTTAAAAACTCTTAAACTTTTAGCCTACCACAATACTAAAAGTGAAAAGTATCATATGTATATTTTTTTTAATAAATGTGTAAATATTTCTTTTATTCATTCATATTTTTTTTTTAATTTTTTGACTGTTTTTTTTTTCATTTTGTTGACGTCAAAGCCTCTTAGTTATACTTAGCAAACAAGCACGTTCATGTTAGTAGCTTATTTTTATAAATTCATTTTGTAACAATTGTTGTTGTATATTCTGCTATAAAAAAGAACAAACAGAAAAATAACGAAATTATAGTATTTGGATATGTGGATGTATGTGTTTAACATTGTGGTTTTGAAATTTCCCCGGGCTTTTGCAGCGACACGCACTTATTCCCTTAAGAACACTAACCGCATATATAATATTAATACAAACAAAGAGTTTTTCAAAGGAAACGGAAAGGGGAAGGCAAAAGGGGCCGGTGAAAACCGTTCTAAACTTCTGTGTCACATACATACATACATACATACATAGACAAAGGCATAAAGGAAGAGCACTAACACAAAGACTAAGACATATACAAAGACTAAAACATAGACTAAGACATCAACTTAGACAAAGAATGAGATATAGACTAAGACATAGACTGAGACATAGGCTAAGACATAGACATAGACTAAGGCATAGACTAAGACATAGACTAAGACATAGACTAAGACATAGACTAAGACATAGACTTAGACATAGACTAAGACATAGACTAAGACATAGACTAAGACATAGACTAAGACATAGACTAAGACATAGACTAAGACATAGACTAAGACATAGACTAAGACATAGACTAAGACATAGACTAAGACATAGACTAAGACATAGACTAAGACATAGACTAAGATATAGACTAAGACATAGACTAAGACATAAACTAAGAAATAGACTAAGACATAGACTTAGACATAGACTAAGATATATACTAAGACATAGACTAAGACATAGACTAAGACATAGACTAAGATATAGACTAAGACATAGACTAAGACATAGACTTAGACATAGACTAAGACATAGACTAAGACATAGACTAAGACATAGACTAAGACATAGACTAAGACATAGACTAAGACATAGACTAAGACATAGACTAAGACATAGACTAAGACATAGACTAAGACATAGACTAAGACATAGACTAAGATATAGACTAAGACATAGACTAAGACATAAACTAAGAAATAGACTAAGACATAGACTTAGACATAGACTAAGATATATACTAAGACATAGACTAAGACATAGACTAAGACATAGACTAAGATATAGACTAAGACATAGACTAAGACATAGACTAAGACATAGACTAAGACATAGACTATGACATAGACTAAGACATAGACTAAGACATATACTATGACATAGACTAAGACATAGAGTAAGACATGGACTAAGACATAGACTAAGACATGGACTAAGACATAGACTAAGACATAGACTAAGACATAGACTAAGACATAGACTAAGACATAGACTAAGACATAGACTAAGACATAGACTAAGACATAGACTAAGACATAGACTAAGACATAGACTAAGACATAGACTAAGACATAGACTAAGACATAGACTAAGACATAGACTAAGACATAGACTAAGACATAGACTAAGACATAGACTAAGACATAGACTAAGACATAGACTAAGACATAGACTAAGACATAGACTAAGACATAGACTAAGACATAGACTAAGACATAGACTAAGACATAGACTAAGACATAGACTAAGACATAGACTAAGACATAGACTAAGACATAGACTAAGACATAGACTAAGACATAGACTAAGACATAGACTAAGACATAGACTAAGACATAGACTAAGACATAGACTAAGACATAGGCTAAGACATAGACTAAGACATAGACTAAGACATAGACTAAGACATAGACTAAGACATAGACTAAGACATAGACTAAGACATAGACTAAGACATAGACTAAGACATAGACTAAGACATAGACTAAGACATAGACTAAGACATAGACTAAGACATAGACTAAGACATAGACTAAGACATAGACTAAGACATAGACTAAGACATAGACTAAGACATAGACTAAGACATAGACTATGACATAGACTAAGACATAGACTAAGACATAGAATAAAGCATGGACTAAGACATAGACTAAGGCATAGACTAAGGGATAGACTAAGACATAGACTAAGACATAGACTAAGACATAGACTAAGACATAGACTAAGACATAGGCTAAGACATAGACTAAGACATAGACTAAGACATAGGCTAAGACATAGACTAAGACATAGACTAAGACATAGACTAAGACATAGACTAAGACATAGACTAAGACATAGACTAAGACATAGGCTAAGACATAGACTAAGACATAGACTAAGAAATAGACTAGGACATAGACTAAGACATAGACTTAGACATGCAAATAAATAAATGAGTAAACTGACATTAAAGACAATTCCATTAAAGAAAACAAAAGTTAGTTAGACCCTTGCCCAGTTATTTAGCACAAATAAAATTTTGTACTAAACTTTTAAAACTTTCGGAGAACTGTTCTACCATTATTCACACAAATTGTTTGCTGGGTTGTGGGAAATTTTTTAGTTTTTTTGTGTTGGTTTTATTATGTTGTCTTTGAGTATAACAATGAAGAGAGAAAAGAATACAATAAAAGCGCCTGAATTTTTAATGTGAATTAACACAATTAAATGTATTTGCAGCATACCTTAAGGCTGTATGACTGCATTTTAATCATAATTTAAACGCTACACTTGAAAATGTTTTGGTTTATTTTTAGCTGTTGCAATTATTATTTTTCAAATGACTTTTGTGATAAATGTTAAACACTTTAAGTAACTGTCAGGAAGAAGGTAGAAGTTGGGAGTGTGAGGCTGTTTTGTTTGAATAATAGTCTTCTGTAAGTAATAGCATACTTTGGGGCTTAATGTTTAAAACTAATTAAAGTATAGTTTTAGTATTTTGAGAAAAAATTCTTTTAGTTGAGAAAATTTGATTTAAAAAATATAAACACTTTAAATAACTGGTAAAAAAGTTTAACTAAAACTTGTATTAAATATTTATATAAAGTTATTTCTTTGACTTATAGCAGCAATATTTCTTTAAATTGTATTTGCTTTTAACAAATTGAGCACGAACATCTACTTTCAGTACCAACTGGGAAAAGTTTTTTTTTCTTAGAAAACTCACATAAAGTATTTTAAAATTCAATGAGAGAAAATTTTTCAAAATTATTGAGCAAATATTTATAAAACACTTTAGCTAAAAGCAACAGGTGTATCTTGGGTATTAAAGATATTAAATTTAGACTGACTTACATTATTTTTTCTAAAAAATCACTTGAGACCAAAAGATTTAGTACTTCCAAGCTTTATTTAAGAATTTACAACTCAATTTTATATTTAAAAATTATTTTCAATTAAAATTTTCTGTGACATTATTTGCTCTTAATATTTCGAATTTTTTTTTTCGATTTTTTTTTGTTTCTGTTTTGGTTCCATATTTACCCAGTAGTTTTTGTGTATTGACATTTTATTTAATTGTACATTTTAATGTTTTATATACATGCAATATTTCTTTTTTTATGTTATTTTCAAATATGTATTTATGGGAGTATTTGAGGTTACGAATAAAAACTACTTCAAATTTTATTCATTAAAGCAACTAAAAGTATGCAACAGTTTTTAATTAAAGCAAAACTAATAAGAGACAAGGTTATTTGTGAAGCTTTACATTTGTGGAATTGAAAAATATTAAAAAATTTACCTTTTTGTAAAAGACTTAAGAATAAGAACAAGATTTAAATAATGTCATAATTAATTTGAGCCTAAAAGTATGCAAATTTCATTTATATTATATTAATATATTAACGACAAAACTATTTTGACGTAAACCTAGTAAAGAACAGAAATGTAGACATAGACTAAGATACAGACTAAGACATCGACCTAGGCACAACCAATTTTTGCCAGTAAAAGATTTTCTATGAAAATAATCATCAGTGATAGATTTTCTATAGCAAATTTTTATCAGTGATAGATTTTCTAAAGCAAATTTTTATCAGTGATAGATTTTCTATAGCAAATTTTGATCATTTAATACATTTGAAAGAAAATGTTCATTAGTGATAGATTTTCGATAGAAAACTTTCATCAGCGAAACATTTTTTATAGAAAATTTTCATCATTGATAGATTTTCTATATAAAATATTCATCAGAGATGTATTTTCTATGCAAAATTGTCATCAGTGATTGATTGAATAAAGAACATTTTTATCAGTGATATAGTTTATATACACAATTTTCATCAGTGATAGCTTTTCAATACAAAATTTTGATCAGTGATAGATTTTCTATAAAAAATGTTCAACAGTGATATATTTTCTATACACAAGTTTCATCAGTGAAAGATTTTTTATAGAAAATTTTCATCAGTGATAGATTTTCTACAGAAAACTTTCTTCAGTGATTGATTTAATAAAGAAATTTTCATTAGTGATAGATCTTCTAACGAAAATTTTTATCAGTGTTATTTTTTCTATAGAAAATTTTCATCAGTGATAGATTTTCTATAGAAAATTTTCATCAGTGATAGATTTTCTATAGAAAATTTTTGTCAGTAATAGATTTTCTAAAGAAAATTTTTATCAGTGATAGATTTTATATAGAAATTTTTCATTAGCGATAGATTTTCAATTGAAAATTTTCATCAGTGATAGATTTTCTATTGACAATTTTCATCAGTGATAGGGTTTCTATAGAAAATTTTCATCAGTGATAGATTTTCCATAGAAAATTTTAATCAGTGATATATTTTGAATTGATAATCCTCATCAGTGAAAGATTTTCTATAGAAAATTTTCATTAGCGATAGATTTTCAATTGAAAATTTTCTTCAGTGATAGATTTTCTACGGATAATTTTCATCAGTGATAGATTTTCTATAGAAAATTTTCATCAGTGATAGATTTTCTATCACTGATTTCATCAGTGATAGATTGTCTATAGAAAATTTTTATCAGTCATAGATTTTCAATAGAAAATTTTCATCAGTGATAGATTTGCTATAGAAAATTTTCATCAGTGATAGATTTTCTATAGAACATTTTCATCAGTGATAGATTTTCTATAGAAAATTTTCATTAGTGATATTTTTCTATAGAAAATTTTCATCAGTGATATTTTTCTACAGAAAATTTTCATCGGTGATAGATTTTCTATAGAAAATTTTCATCAGTGATAGATTTTCTAAAGCAAATTTCCATCAGTCATAGATTTTATGTAGAAAATTTTCATCAGCGATAGATTTTCTATACAAAGTTTTTATCTGTGATAGATTTTCTATAGAAAATTTTCATCAGTGATAGATTTTCTATAGAAAATTTTCATTAGTGATATTTTTCTATAGAAAATTTTCATCAGTGATATTTTTCTACAGAAAATTTTCATCGGTGATAGATTTTCTATAGAAAATATTCGTCACTGATAGATTTTCTAAAGCAAATTTCCATCAGTCATAGATTTTATGTAGAAAATTTTCATCAGCGATAGATTTTCTATACAAAGTTTTTATCTGTGATAGATTTTCTATAGAAAATTTTCATCAGTGATAGATTTTCTATAGAAAATTTTCATCAGTGATAGATTTTCTATAGAAAATTTTTATCAGTGATAGATTTTCTATAGAAAATTTTATATCAGTGATAGATTTTCTATAGAAAATTTTCATCAGTGATAGATTTTCTATAGAAAATTTTCATCAGTGATAGATTTTTTATAGAAATTTTTCATCAGTGATAGATTCCGTATAGAAATTTTTCATCAGTGTGAGAAGTTCTTTAGAAAACTTTCATCAGTGATAAATTTTCAATGGAAAATTTTCTTCGGTGATATTTTTCTATTGATAATTTTCATCAGTGATAGGTTTTCTATTGAAAAATGTCATCAGTTATAGATTTTCTATAGAAAATTGTATTCGGTAGTAGATTTTCTAAAGAAATTTTTCATTAGTGATAGATTTCCTATAGAAATTTTTCATCAGTGATAGATTCCCTATAGAAATTTTTCATCAGTGACAGAATTTCTTTAGAAAACTTTCATTAGTGATAAATTTTCAATTGAAAATTTTCTTCAGTGATATTTTTCTATTGATAATTTTCATCAGTGATAGGTTTTCTATTGAAAATTGTCATCAGTTATAGATTTTCTATAGAAAATTGTATTCGGTAGTAGATTTTCTAAAGAAATTTTTCATCAGTGATAACAAAAGTACATTTTCATATTCCAGACTTTCCTCTTATTAATGCAAATCTTGGCCTCATAAGTTCACCACAAAAAAAATGTATTTTTATAGTTAATTTATAAAATAAAAATAAATTCTTTTTAAAATTCTTGCTACTGAAAGTTCTAAGAACTAGATTGTTAACTAAAAGTTAATTGAAATTGTTTTCAAAAGGTTACTAGATCCCTAAAGCTCTGAAGTACATACAAATGTATGAACATAGAAGTATAAAATATAGTTTTTTTTTTGTTGGCTGTTGCAACAACAACATTCTACATGCAATCAAATAAAAGTCAACAAAACAACGACATCATCTAGTTGTTGCTACCACCATATGTTAGAGTAAAAAAGAACAAAGTTAACATGTGCAACATGTTGTATGTTCATACAATACGAGTACAATCTAAAATGTATGCCAAGCACTTCAATGAGAAATCAAATTATTGAAATTTTTGTTAAAGGAAATTTTTTACTTGAACACCAAAGAGGTGGACATTTATATTTTACTTAATATATATTTTTTTATAATTAAAATTTTTGCGTTGATGTTCTTAGGTCCTTGTGGTCGCAATGACATATTTGAAGTTCTTTGAAATGTGATTGAAGTACGTTCTATATTAAAACAAAATTTTTGTAAGTTGATATAATTTTTCTAAGATGACTCAGTGAAATTAAACTTTATTTGATTCTTTTTAAAAGATATTCTAAGAGTGATAAATTTTCTCTAAGCGATTTTCGTCAATGATAGATTTTCTATAGAAAATTTTCATCAGTTGTATATTTCCTATTAAAATTTTTTATCAGTGAGAGTTTTTCTACGGAAAATGTTTGTTAGTGATAGATTTTCTATTGAAGATTTTCATGAGTGATAGATTTTTTATAGAAAATCCATCAGTGATAGATTTTCCAAAAAAATGTTCATCAGTGATATTATTCTATAGAAAATTTTCATCAGTGACAAATTATCTATAGAAAATTTTTATCAGAGATAGATTTTTTATAAAAAATGTTTATCAGTAATAGATTTTCCGTAGAAAATTTTCATCACTGATAGATTTTTTATAGAAAATTTTCATTAGTGATAGATTTTCTATAAAAAATTTTCATCAGTGACAAATTGTCTATCGAAAATGTTCATCAGTAATATATTTTTTAAAAAAATTTTAACAGTGATATATTTTCTATAGCAAATTTTCATCAGTGGTAGATTTTAGATCGTCTATTGAAAATGTTTATCAGTGATATATATATTTTAGCAAATTTTAACCAGAGATGGATTTTCTATAGAATATTTTCATCAGTGACAGATTTTCTTTCGAAAATTTTCATCAATAATAATTCTCTATGAAAAAATTTCATCAGTGATAATTTTCTATGAAAAATTGTCATCAGTGATTGATTTTTCATAGAAAATTTTCATCAGTTACTAATTTTCCATAGAAAATTTTCATCAGTGATAGATTTTCTATAAAAAATTTTCATCAGTGATAGTTTTTCTATAAAATAATTTAATCAGTGATAGATTTTCTATAGAAAATTATTATCAGTGTTAGATTTTCTACAAAAATTTTCTTCAGTGATAGATTTTCCTTAAAATATTTTCATCAGTGAATTTTTTTCCATAGAAAATTTTCATCTGTGATAAAATTTCTTTACAAAATTTACATCAGCGACAATTTTTGTAGAAAATTTTCATCAGTGATAAATATTCTATAGAAAATTTCATCAGTAATAATATTCTATAGAAAACTTTCATGAGTGATAGATTTTCTGTAAAAAATTTTTATCTGTGAAAGATTTTCTATTAAAAATTTTTGTTATTGATAGATTTTCTATAGAATATTTTAAATTTTTTATACAAAATTTTCATCATTGAAACATTTGCTATACATAACCTTCACCAATGATAGATTTTCTATAGAAAATATTTATCAGTAATATATTTTCTATAGAAAATATTTATCAGTGATAGATTTTCTATGGAATTTTGCTTCAGTGATAGTTTTTTTTTAGAAAATTTTCATCAGTGATAGATTTTCTATAGAAAGTTTTCATCATTGAAGAATTTTTAATAGAAAATTTTCATCAGTGATAGACTTTCTAGTAAAAAATTTTATCAGTGATAGATTTTCTGTAGAAATTTTTTAACAGTGATAGATTTTTTATAGAAAATTTTCAATAGTAATCGATTTTCTATTGAACATTTTCACAAGTGATAAATTTTCTATGGAAAATTTTTATTAGTGATAGACTTTCTATAAAAAAATTTCATCAGTGATGGAATGATATTGAAAAAAATCATCTGTGAGAGTTTTTCTACAGAAAATTTTGATCTGTGATAGATTTTCTATACAAAATTTTGATCAGCGATAGATTTTTTATAGAAAATGTTTATCAGTTATAATTTTTTTGAAAGAAATTTTCATTAGTGACAGATTTTCTATAGAACATTTTCACAAGTGATTGATTTTCTATGGAAAATTTTCACAAGTGATAGATTTGCTATAGAAAATTTTTATCAGTAAT
The DNA here is from genome assembly GCA_933228675.1 of Stomorhina lunata. NCBI lineage: Eukaryota > Metazoa > Arthropoda > Insecta > Diptera > Rhiniidae > Stomorhina > Stomorhina lunata. Next base: position 92,844,706 of record OW121744.1, read on the forward strand.
AGATTTTCTATAAAAAATTTTCATCCGTAATAGATTTTCTATAGAAAATATTCATTACTGATAGATTTTCTATAGAAATTTTTGTATCAGCGATAGATTCTCTCTAGAAAATTTTCATTAGTAGTACATTCCTAATAGAAGATATTCTTCAGTGATAAATATTTCTGTAGAAAATTTTCACCAGTGAAATTTTCTAAAGAAAATTTTAACAGTGATAATATTCTATAGAAAATTTTCATCACTGATAGAATTTTTATAAAAAAATTTTATCAGTGAAAGATTTTCTATAGAAAATTTTCGCCATTGATAGATTTTCAATAGAAAATTTTAATCAGTGATAGATTTTCTAAAGAAAATTCAGTGATAGATTTTTTATGAAAAATGTTCATTAAATTGTAAAATGTTCTTTCTCTTTGTTTCTCTATTGGAAAACTTCTTTTAATGATTATTAAGTACTTCTATGGTTTTCATTTCCAAAATCCTTAAATATTAAGGATATTTATTGAACAAGTTCCTTGCTAAAGGAAGGCTATACTATATTGTCTTATAAATTACTTAAGCATGTTTTGGTCTCAAACAAAAGGTCAGTAAGAGTTTTTGTCCAATAAAAAAGTCATTTCGAAAGACTTTTTGTACTTTTTATAATATTAATTGTATTTTGTTAATTGTTATTGGAATAACGAAATTCTACTTGACACTTTAATTATTATTTTGCTCTTGTATTTTCATGAAACAATTTCTATCAAATTGGCTTATAATTATATTTTTTTTACATTTATTAAAAAGTATACGCCCAGTTGGCCTTAAACTATAAATATTACTCATACGCTGTGAAAGCAAAAGTCTCTCAAAAAAAGTCTCTGGCTGCAGGATATTAACAAAAAATGATATAAAATTATTGAATTGCCTATTTTTAAATATTCTTAACGGAAAGTTCATAAATGTTAAGGGAAATTTTTAATTATTTCTAGAAGGGATTATACAAAAATAATAACATATTGTAAGTCCTTACAAATTTCCTAAAAAATGTATTCCTAAAACTTTAATTTTTTTTGTCTGACCTTTGCTCGTTTTTAGATTTAGTTTGAAGTTAATACTATTATACACCCAAAAAAAAGGGTTTTCTTTTATTCAATTTATATTTGGGTTTTTGCGGCTTTAACTCCTAGACTGTGAACAGCAGGTGACCTGTAGATTTTGTCTGATAAAGAAATATTTTTCGATAAATTGAAAAACATAAAACTAAAATTTTATGACCAGACCCAAAGCTTTAAGTTTTTATTTTTATTCATAGACCTTTAACCTTAAGGTTAAGTAGCAAAAAAAGCTAAAAATAAAATAGTTTTAATAAGAAAAGTTCGACATTAATCCCACAAGATTTTTTCTAATTTAAACATGAACAAAATCATTCAAAAAGGCATAATTTGGGAAAAGCCCTCAAGTTTAAAAATTTCAAAGCCATAATAATTTAATGAATATTTTCATCAGTGATAAATTTTCTATAGAAAATTTTCATCAGTGATAGATTTTCCATTGAAAATTTTTATCAGTGATAGATTTTCTGTACAAAATATTTATCATTGATAGATTTTCTATAAAAAATGCTATCAGTGATAGATTTTCTTAAGAAAATTTTCATCAGTGATAAATTTTGTATAGAAAATTTTCTTCAGTGAAAAATACTCTACAGAAATTTTTTTTTAGTGATAAATTTTCTATAGAAAATTTTCATCGGTAATAAGTTTTCTATAGAAAATTTTCATCAGTGATAAGTTTTCTATAGAAAATTTTCATCAGTGATAGAATTTCTATAGAAATTTTTTATCAGTGATAAATTTTCTATAGAAAATTTTCATCAGTTATAGATTTTATATAGAACATATTCATCATTGATAGATTTTCTCTAGAAAATGTTTATTCTTGATAAATTTTCTATAGAAAATTTTCATCAGTGATAAGTTTTCTATAGAAAATTTTTATCGGTAATAAGATTTCTATAAAAAATTTTCATCAGTGATTGATTCTCTATAGAAAATTTTCATCAGCGATAGATCTTCTCTATAAATTTTCATCAGTGATTGATTTCCTGTGGAAAATTTTTTTCTGTGATAGATTTTCTAAACAAAATTTTCCCCAGTAATGGATTTTCTATAGAAATTATCATCAGTAATAGATTTTCTATAGAAAATTTTCATCAGTGATATATTTTCTATTACAAATTTTCATCAGTGATAGAATTTCTATGAAAAATTTTTATAAGTGATACACTTTTACCTTTAACCCTGATACCCTTTCATTGGTTATAGATTTTCTACAGAAAATGTTCATCAGTGATAGATCATCTAAGAAAATGTTTATTATTGATAGATTTTCTATAGAAAATTTTCATCAGTAATAGAATTTCTATAAAAACTTTTTGTCAGTGATAGATTTTCTATAAAAAATTTTCATCAGTTATAGAAATTCTATAGAAAATTTTCATCAGTGATATTTTTTTATAGAAAATTTTCATCAGTGATAGATTTTCTATAGAAAATTTTCATCAGTGATAGATTTTCTATAGAAAATTTTCATCAGTGATAGATTTTCTATAAAAATTTTTTATTAGTTATAGATTTTCTATAGAAAATTTTCATCAGTGATAGATTTTCTATTGAAAATTTTCATTAGCGATAAATTTTCTACAGACAAATTTCATCAGTGATAAATTTCTATAGAAAATTTTCATCACTGATAGATTTTCTACAAAAAATTTTAATCACTGATGGATTTTTAATAAACATTTTTATTAGTGATTTTAGTCTTATAACATATTTTTGTCAATGATAGATTTTTTTCAGAAATCAATCATTAGTGATACTTTTTCCCAAAAAAAATTTCATCAGTGATAGATTTTCTATAGAACATTTTAATCAGTGACATTTTCTACAAAAATTTCTCATCAGTGATAGATTTTCTATAAAAAATTTTATCAGTGATAGATTTTCTATAGAAACTTTTTATCAGTGATAGGTTTTTTATAGTAAATTCTCATAAGTGATAGATTTTCTATTTTCATCATTGATAGGAAATTTTCATCAGTGATGGATTTTCTATAGAAAATGTTTATCAGGGAAACATTTCTAAAGAAAATATTCATCAGTGACAGATTTTCTATAAAAAATGTTTATTAGTGATATATTTTATATAGAAAATTTTCATCAGTGATAGCTTTTTTATAGAAAAGTTTTCTATTGGAAATATTCATCAATGATGGATTTTTTATAGAAAATTTTAATTAGTGATAGATTTCTTATAAAAAATGTCATTAGTAATAGATTTTCTATAAAAATCATCATCAGCAAAAAAATTTCTTATAGAAAATTTTCAATAGTGTTAGATTTTTAATAGAAAATTTTTATCTGTGATAAATGTTTTATTAGAAATATTCATCAGTGATTTATTTTCTACAGAAAATTTTTATCAGTGATAAATTTCTTATTCAAAATTTTTCAATCAGTGATTAATATCCTATTTATAATTTAATTGTAAGTTCAGTGATAAATTCCACATCTAATAAATTTTATTGCTAATTTTAAAAAACTTCCAAATTTGATTTTATTTGTATCTTAACTTGAAATCTTACAAAACTTTACCCAAACTCTCAAAAATTTCTCTTAAAAAAATGAACGATTTTTCCTCATTTGGTATTTTTCATTTAACTAAAGTTTTATTTTATTTTCCATTTAACAAAAACATAAAACCAGACATTATGCCTCAATTATTTCCATTAAATTATATTTCATTTATGAAACATAAAGTTTATGTTAATATATATTAAATATTAATGAAGTTGGCCGGCCAGTCAACGACCAGGTATTTCCACATAAAGCAGAGCCAGGATCTTCACTCATTTCCTCCCCCGTTTTCTCATTATTTGTACTCGTAAAATTGTTAAAGTTTTGTAAAATTTAAATATTATTGTTGTTTGTTCTTTGTAATAAGCCAATATTCTAAAATATTTAAATGAATACATGTGAGTTCGTTCTGACGTAAAAGGACCTTTGAGGCATTTTTTATCAATGACTGAGAAATTTTTCTATAGAAAATGTATCTTATAAAATTTGTCACTGACCGAAAAATTTTATATATAAAATTTGTCACTGACTGAGAAATTTTCTATAGAAAATTTATCACTGACTGAGCAATTTTCTATAGAAAATTTATCACTGACTGAGAAATTTTCTATAGAAAATTTATAACTGACTGAGAAATTTCCTATAGAAAATTTATCACTGACTGAGAAATTTTCTATAGAAAATTTATCACTGACTGAGAAATTTTCTATAGAAAATTTATCACTGACTGAGAAATTTGCTATAGAAAATGCATCACTGACTGAGAAAATTTATGACTGACTTATATATTTTCTATACAAAATTTATCACTAACTGAGAAATTTTCTATAGAAAATTTATAACTGACTGAGAAATTTTCTATAGAAAATTTATCACTGACTGAGAAATTTTCTATAGAAAATTTATCACTGACTGAGAAATTTTCTATAGAAAATTTATCGCTGACTGAGAAATTTTCTATAGAAAATTTATCACTGACTGAGAAATTTTCTATAGAAAATTTATCACTGGCTGAGTGATTTTCTATAGATAATTTATCACTGGCTGAGTGATTTTCTATAGATAATTTATCACTGACTAATAAGTTTTTTATAGAAAATTTATCACTAACTGAGAAATTTTCTATAGAAAATTTATCACTGACTGAGAAATTTTCTATAGAAAATTTATCACTGGCAGAGTGATTTTCTATAGATAATTTATCACTGGCTGAGAAATTTTCTATAGAAAATTTATCACTGAGAAATTTTCTACATAGAATTTATCAATGATAATGTATAACTGACCGAAAAATTTTCTATATAAAATTTATCACTGAGAAATTTCCTGTATTCTCTATAGAACTAAGAGGCCTTTAACAAACAAACGAATAATATATAAACAGGCGAAAAAGCTTAAATATATAAAATTTTGTATTTAAATTAAAACCTTCATGAGTTTAAGAGATTTTGTTTTAGAAAATTTTACCATTTCCCTTATTATGCTAATATTTTGCTAAATGCTTTTGTGGCTCGCTTTTAGTTTAGATTAGGGTGTGCCGGGATATAAAACAAAATTTCTAATCAAATTTTGTAAACTATCTTTCTTTCTTCCTAGTTTTAAATTTTTGATTTAAAAAATTCAAATATTTTCATTATTTAAATTTAGAGACATAGCTAATATGACATTATCCTGATTTTTATCGCTCACCCTAACCGACTTAAACTTTGTTGCTTCTTCCAGCTCTTTTTTTTTATTTTAGTGATTTTCATTTTAGACCTGTCTATTTGTTGAGGCATAAAGTTGTGATCTATTGGGTAATGTTGAGGCATAAAGTTGTGATCTATTGGGTAATACCCATAAAATGTTATGTTACATTTCCATTGCCATCCCAACTTAAATACCGTATAACTGTATTAGTGTTAAATGTCAATTGAAAAATGAAAACTAAAAGATTTGAACAGCTCAAACCTAAACGTATTTGAAATGCCCTAAATGTTCACTAAACAATTAATGAATTTAAAAGATTTTCTTCTTAAGAGGAGATCTTGTCTGAAAACAAATTCTTAGTAAACTGAAGCTCTACAAAAGCTTAAGATGTAAGTTCGAATATTTATTTCGTATATGAATTCGTACACTTATAATATTTTCCTACTTTTAAATTCATTGTTATATTCTAAAACGTAAAATGAAGTTCGAAACATCTTATGTTAGCCCTACATCTTATTCTCTACATTACTCCTTGTCTTAGTCCATGTCTTAGTCTATGTCTTAGTCTATGTCTTAGTCTATGTCTTAGTCTATGTCTTAGTCTATGTCTTAGTCTATGTCTTAGTCTATGTCTTAGTCTATGTCTTAGTCTATGTCTTAGTCTATGTCTTAGTCTATGTCTATGTCTTAGTCTATGTCTTAGTCTATGTCTTAGTCTATGTCTTAGTCTATGTCTTAGTCTATGTCTTACTCTATGTCTTAGTCTATGTCTTAGTCTATGTCTTAGTCTATGTCTTAGTCTATGTCTTAGTCTATGTCTTAGTCTATGTCTTAGTCTATGTCTTAGTCTATGTCTTAGTCTATGTCTTAGTCTATGTCTTAGTCTATGTCTTAGTCTATGTCTTAGTCTATGTCTTAGTCTATGTCTTAGTCTATGTCTTAGTCTATGTCTTAGTCTATGTTTTAGTCTATGTCTTAGTCTATGTCTTACTCTATGTCTTACTCTATGTCTTAGTCTATGTCTTAGTCTATGTCTTAGTCTATGTCTTAGTCTATGTCTTAGTCTATGTCTTAGTCTATGTCTTAGTCTATGTCTTAGTCTATGTCTTAGTCTATGTCTTAGTCTATGTCTTAGTCTATGTCTTAGTCTATGTCTTAGTCTATGTCTTAGTCTATGTCTTAGTCTATGTCTTAGTCTATGTCTTAGTCTATGTCTTAGTCTATGTCTTAGTCTATGTCTTAGTCTATGTCTTAGTCTATGTCTTAGTCTATGTCTTAGTCTATGTCTTAGTCTATGTCTTAGTCTATGTTTTAGTCTATGTCTTAGTCTATGTCTTAGTCTATGTCTTAGTCTATGTCTTAGTATATGTCTTAGTCTATGTCTTAGTCTATGTCTTAGTCTATGTCTTAGTCTATGTCTTAGTCTATGTCTTAGTCTATGTCTTAGTCTATGTCTTAGTCTATGTCTTAGTCTATGTCTTAGTCTATGTCTTAGTCTATGTCTTAGTCTATGTCTTAGTCTATGTCTTAGTCTATTTCTTAGTCTATGTCTTATTCTATGTCTTACTCTATGTCTTAGTCTATGTCTTAGTCTATGTCTTAGTCTATGTCTTAGTCTATGTCTTAGTCTATGTCTTAGTCTATGTCTTAGTCTATGTCTTAGTCTATGTCTTATTCTATGTCTTAGTCTATGTCTTAGTCTATGTCTTAGTCTATGTCTTAGTCTATGTCTTAGTCTATGTCTTAGTCTATGTCTTAGTCTATGTCTTAGTCTATGTCTTAGTCTATGTCTTAGTCTATGTCTTAGTCTATGTCTTAGTCTATGTCTTAGTCTATGTCTTAGTCTATGTCTTAGTCTATGTCTTAGTCTATGTCTTAGTCTATGTCTTAGTCCATATCTTAGTCTATGTCTTAGTCTATGTCTTAGTCTATGTCTTAGTCTATGTCTTAGTCCATGTCTTAGTCTATGTCTTAGCCTATGTCTTAGTCTATGTCTTAGTCTATGTCTTAGTCTATGTTTTAATCTATGTCTTAGTCTATGTCTTAGTCTATGTCTACTCTAAGTCTTATGATTATGATCTAGAAACATGAACTTACACAAAAACAAAAAGTATAGCATACTTTTAGGATGTACGATTTGTTTGGAATTAACTATCGGTAAACTTATAGCTCGATCAACGTCTTCGTAATGTCTTTGACCATATCGTAGGCTATTTCTTAGTCTATAACTAATTGTGTCTTAGTTTATATCTTAGTTTGTATTTTATGTCTGGTAATATTAACTGTTAAACTGTTACAAACTTTCTAATCAATTGAGTATTCCAACTTTGTTGTCAACAATTAGGAAACATTTACTTCATAACAACTTTTGAAATCTTCTGAACGAGAAACTTGACACTCAACTAAATAAATGCCCGAACAAATAAACCAAATAACTCAACTTTGTATAACCTCCAACAGCCAAAGACTTCTCTAGAGCTGCTCATTTACACATATACATAGATGAAGTCAGTCATAATATCAATATCATTTTCTCGGTCTGTCTGTATATTCATTTCAATTTGTCTGCTATATTTTCTGGTCTGTCATTTTGTCTGTCAGCACCAAAGTCTGTTGGACTGTCAATTAAAACGTTAAAAATACCGGGAGTAGGGACGGACAGATACCAGCCAGGTTTATGCTAAATATTCCTACCAGCATGACTGTTACAATTTTGCAGAACATGTAAAAAAAAGTTATACAATTGAAGAAGGAGTTTTGTTCAAATACGATATCAAATAAGTGTTAAATTGTATTATTTTATGGCATATGGCTGCAGTTACCGCTGCTGCTGTTGCTGCTGCTTCCACAGCTTTTTCCTGGCATTTGTTGTTAAATACATGTAAAGTGTTGTGATTTCTGTTGTTTAACAATGTTCATTTAACAAATAAAATAAAATGGCCAACAACTGCAAAAAAAAACTCTGTAAATTGATATTAATACATTTTATTTTTAATGACACTTAAATAATGATGTAGATAAGTAATAACGAAATTGTTGTACTTATTGGTATAACAGACAGATTTTTAACTCTCGAAAAAAGGAAAAAAGAATTAACACTTGAACATGATTTAAAATGTGAAATAATTTAAAACAATTTAAAGGAAAAAATTAGGTATAATCAATATATTTGTAGTAGATAGACTTGACTAGAAAATAGTCGGGACACTCGTCAATAAAACAGTCGAAAACTCCCATTTATATAATAGTCACACTTAACTATCTAATAGTAGAGGTAATCGACTACACAAAAGTCGAGAATATGTAATAGTCAAGACACTTGACTGTACAAAAGTCGAGGCACTTGGCAATGTTATATTTGAGATAATCTAATATGTTATAGTCAAGACACTCGACTACATATTACTGGGAAACTCGTCTATATAATAGTCAAGATAATCTACTGTAAAATAGTGAAGACACTCGACAATATAACATTCGAGATACTTTACTATATAATAGCTGAGACACTTAACTATATAGTAGTCAAGACAAGGGACAATATAATAGTCAAGACAACTGAATATACAAAAGTCTAGTGTCTCGGCTATTATATAGTCGAGTTTCTCGACACTCAACTAGATAACACTAGAGATACTGGAGTATATAATAGATGACACTCTCGACAATTTAATAGTTCAGATACTCGACTATATAATAGTCGAAAAACCCGTCTTTATAATGGTCCAGACACTCGTCTATATACAAGTCGAGACACTCGACGATATTATAGTCGGGGCACTCGACTATCTAATATGAATATATCTTAGATATAGACTAAAACATAGACTAAGACATAGACTATGACATAGACTAAGACATAGACTAAGATATAGACTAAGACATAGACTAAGGCATAGACTAAGATATAGAATAAGGCATAGACTAAGACATAGACTAAGATATTGACTAAGACATAGACTAAGACATAGACTAAGACATAGACTAAGACATAGACTAAAACATAGACTAAGACATAGACTAAGACATAGACTAAGACATAGACTAAGACATAGACTAAGACATAGACTAAGACATAGACTAAGACATAGACTAAGACATAGACTAAGACATAGACTAAGACATAGACTAAGACATAGACTAAGACATAGACTAAGACATAGATTAAGACATAGACTAAGACATAGACTAAGACATAGACTAAGACATAGACTAAGACATAGACTAAGACATAGACTAAGACATAGACTAAGACATAGACTAAGACATAGACTAAGACATAGACTAAGATATAGACTAAGATATAGACTAAGACATAGACTAAGACATAGACTAAGATATAGACTAAGACATAGACTAAGACATAGACTAAGATATAGACTAAGACATAGACTAAGACATTGACTAAGACAAAGACTAAGACATTGACTAAGACATAGACTAAGACATAGACTATGACATAGACTAAGACATAGACTAAGACATAGACTAAGACATAGACTAAGACATAGACTAAGATATAGACTAAGACATAGACTAAGACATAGACTAAGATATAGACTAAGACATAGACTAAGACATAGACTAAGACATAGACTAAGACATAGACTAAGACATAGTCTAAGACATAGACTAAGACATAGACTAAGACATAGACTAAGACATAGACTAAGACATAGACTAAGACATAGACTAAGACATAGACTAAGACATAGACTAAGACATAGACTAAGACATAGACTAAGACATAGACTAAGACATAGACTAAGACATAGACTAAGACATAGACTAAGAAATAGACTAAGACATAGACTAAGACATAGACATTGACTAAGACATAGACATTGACTAAGGCATAGACTAAGACATATACTAAGGCATATACTAAGACTTAGACTATGACATAGACTAAGACATAGACTAAGATATAAACTAAAACATAGACTAAGAAATGGACTAAGACATGGACTAAGACATAGACTAAGACATAGACTAAGATATAGACTAAGATATAGACTAAGACATAGACTAAGACATAGACTAAGATATAGACTAAGACATAGACTAAGACATAGACTAAGATATAGACTAAGACATAGACTAAGACATTGACTAAGACAAAGACTAAGACATTGACTAAGACATAGACTAAGACATAGACTATGACATAGACTAAGACATAGACTAAGACATAGACTAAGACATAGACTAAGACATAGACTAAGATATAGACTAAGACATAGACTAAGACATAGACTAAGATATAGACTAAGACATAGACTAAGACATAGACTAAGACATAGACTAAGACATAGACTAAGACATAGACTAAGACATAGACTAAGACATAGACTAAGACATAGACTAAGACATAGACTAAGACATAGACTAAGACATAGACTAAGACATAGACTAAGACATAGACTAAGACATAGACTAAGACATAGACTAAGACATAGACTAAGACATAGACTAAGACATAGACTAAGACATAGACTAAGACATAGACTAAGACATAGACTAAGACATAGACTAAGACATAGACTAAGACATAGACTAAGACATAGACTAAGACATAGACTAAGACATAGACTAAGACATAGACTAAGACATAGATTAAGACATAGACTAAGACATAGACTAAGACATAGACTAAGACATAGACTAAGACATAGACTAAGACATAGACTAAGACATAGACTAAGACATAGACTAAGACATAGACTAAGACATAGACTAAGACATAGACTAAGACATAGACTAAGACATAGACTAAGACATAGACTAAGACATAGACTAAGACATAGACTAAGACATAGACTAAGACATAGACTAAGACATAGACTAAGACATAGACTAAGACATAGACTAAGACATAGACTAAGACATAGACTAAGACATAGACTAAGACATAGACTAAGACATAGACTAAGACATAGACTAAGACATAGACTAAGACATAGACTAAGACATAGACTAAGACATAGACTAAGACATAGACTAAGACATAGACTAAGACATAGACTAAGACATAGACTAAGACATAGACTAAGACATAGACTAAGACATAGACTAAGACATAGACTAAGACATAGACTAAGACATAGACTAAGACATAGACTAAGACATAGACTAAGACATAGACTAAGACATAGACTAAGACATAGACTAAGACATAGACTAAGACATAGACTAAGACATAGACTAAGACATAGACTAAGACATAGACTAAGACATAGACTAAGACATAGACTAAGACATAGACTAAGACATAGACTAAGACATAGACTAAGACATAGACTAAGACATAGACTAAGACATAGACTAAGACATAGACTAAGACATAGACTAAGACATAGACTAAGACATAGACTAAGACATAGACTAAGACATAGACTAAGACATAGACTAAGACATAGACTAAGACATAGACTAAGACATAGACTAAGACATAGACTAAGACATAGACTAAGACATAGACTAAGACATAGACTAAGACATAGACTAAGACATAGACTAAGACATAGACTAAGACATAGACTAAGACATAGACTAAGACATAGACTAAGACATAGACTAAGACATAGACTAAGACATAGACTAAGACATAGACTAAGACATAGACTAAGACATAGACTAAGACATAGACTAAGACATAGACTAAGACATAGACTAAGACATAGACTAAGACATAGACTAAGACATAGACTAAGACATAGACTAAGACATAGAGTAAGACATAGACTAAGACATAGACTAAGACATAGACTAAGACATAGACTAAGACATAGACTAAGACATAGACATAGACTAAGACATAGACTAAGACATAGACTAAGACATAGACTAAGACATAGACTAAGACATAGACTAAGACATAGACTAAGACATAGACTAAGACATAGACTAAGACATAGACTAAGACATAGACTAAGATATAGACTAAGACATAGACTAAGACATTGACTAAGACAAAGACTAAGACATTGACTAAGACATAGACTAAGACATAGACTATGACATAGACTAAGACATAGACTAAGACATAGACTAAGACATAGACTAAGACATAGACTAAGATATAGACTAAGACATAGACTAAGACATAGACTAAGATATAGACTAAGACATAGACTAAGACATAGACTAAGACATAGACTAAGACATAGACTAAGACATAGACTAAGACATAGACTAAGACATAGACTAAGACATAGACTAAGACATAGACTAAGACATAGACTAAGACATAGACTAAGACATAGACTAAGACATAGACTAAGACATAGACTAAGACATAGACTAAGACATAGACTAAGACATAGACTAAGACATAGACTAAGACATAGACTAAGACATAGACTAAGACATAGACTAAGACATAGACTAAGACATAGACTAAGACATAGACTAAGACATAGACTAAGACATAGACTAAGACATAGACTAAGACATAGATTAAGACATAGACTAAGACATAGACTAAGACATAGACTAAGACATAGACTAAGACATAGACTAAGACATAGACTAAGACATAGACTAAGACATAGACTAAGACATAGACTAAGACATAGACTAAGACATAGACTAAGACATAGACTAAGACATAGACTAAGACATAGACTAAGACATAGACTAAGACATAGACTAAGACATAGACTAAGACATAGACTAAGACATAGACTAAGACATAGACTAAGACATAGACTAAGACATAGACTAAGACATAGACTAAGACATAGACTAAGACATAGACTAAGACATAGACTAAGACATAGACTAAGACATAGACTAAGACATAGACTAAGACATAGACTAAGACATAGACTAAGACATAGACTAAGACATAGACTAAGACATAGACTAAGACATAGACTAAGACATAGACTAAGACATAGACTAAGACATAGACTAAGACATAGACTAAGACATAGACTAAGACATAGACTAAGACATAGACTAAGACATAGACTAAGACATAGACTAAGACATAGACTAAGACATAGACTAAGACATAGACTAAGACATAGACTAAGACATAGACTAAGACATAGACTAAGACATAGACTAAGACATAGACTAAGACATAGACTAAGACATAGACTAAGACATAGACTAAGACATAGACTAAGACATAGACTAAGACATAGACTAAGACATAGACTAAGACATAGACTAAGACATAGACTAAGACATAGACTAAGACATAGACTAAGACATAGACTAAGACATAGACTAAGACATAGACTAAGACATAGACTAAGACATAGACTAAGACATAGACTAAGACATAGACTAAGACATAGACTAAGACATAGACTAAGACATAGACTAAGACATAGACTAAGACATAGACTAAGACATAGACTAAGACATAGACTAAGACATAGACTAAGACATAGACTAAGACATAGACTAAGACATAGACTAAGACATAGACTAAGACATAGACTAAGACATAGACTAAGACATAGACTAAGACATAGACTAAGACATAGACTAAGACATAGACTAAGACATAGACTAAGACATAGACTAAGACATAGACTAAGACATAGACTAAGACATAGACTAAGACATAGACTAAGACATAGACTAAGACATAGACTAAGACATAGACTAAGACATAGACTAAGACATAGACTAAGACATAGACTAAGACATAGACTAAGACATAGACTAAGACATAGACTAAGACATAGACTAAGACATAGACTAAGACATAGACTAAGACATAGACTAAGACATAGACTAAGACATAGACTAAGACATAGACTAAGACATAGACTAAGACATAGAGTAAGACATAGACTAAGACATAGACTAAGACATAGACTAAGACATAGACTAAGACATAGACTAAGACATAGACATAGACTAAGACATAGACTAAGACATAGACTAAGACATAGACTAAGACATAGACTAAGACATAGACTAAGACATAGACTAAGACATAGACTAAGACATAGACTAAGACATAGACTAAGACATAGACTAAGATATAGACTAAGACATAGACTAAGACATTGACTAAGACAAAGACTAAGACATTGACTAAGACATAGACTAAGACATAGACTATGACATAGACTAAGACATAGACTAAGACATAGACTAAGACATAGACTAAGACATAGACTAAGATATAGACTAAGACATAGACTAAGACATAGACTAAGATATAGACTAAGACATAGACTAAGACATAGACTAAGACATAGACTAAGACATAGACTAAGACATAGACTAAGACATAGACTAAGACATAGACTAAGACATAGACTAAGACATAGACTAAGACATAGACTAAGACATAGACTAAGACATAGACTAAGACATAGACTAAGACATAGACTAAGACATAGACTAAGACATAGACTAAGACATAGACTAAGACATAGACTAAGACATAGACTAAGACATAGACTAAGACATAGACTAAGACATAGACTAAGACATAGACTAAGACATAGACTAAGACATAGACTAAGACATAGACTAAGACATAGACTAAGACATAGATTAAGACATAGACTAAGACATAGACTAAGACATAGACTAAGACATAGACTAAGACATAGACTAAGACATAGACTAAGACATAGACTAAGACATAGACTAAGACATAGACTAAGACATAGACTAAGACATAGACTAAGACATAGACTAAGACATAGACTAAGACATAGACTAAGACATAGACTAAGACATAGACTAAGACATAGACTAAGACATAGACTAAGACATAGACTAAGACATAGACTAAGACATAGACTAAGACATAGACTAAGACATAGACTAAGACATAGACTAAGACATAGACTAAGACATAGACTAAGACATAGACTAAGACATAGACTAAGACATAGACTAAGACATAGACTAAGACATAGACTAAGACATAGACTAAGACATAGACTAAGACATAGACTAAGACATAGACTAAGACATAGACTAAGACATAGACTAAGACATAGACTAAGACATAGACTAAGACATAGACTAAGACATAGACTAAGACATAGACTAAGACATAGACTAAGACATAGACTAAGACATAGACTAAGACATAGACTAAGACATAGACTAAGACATAGACTAAGACATAGACTAAGACATAGACTAAGACATAGACTAAGACATAGACTAAGACATAGACTAAGACATAGACTAAGACATAGACTAACCCTGTAGTAAAACTGGGGTCATGTGTCTCCATGTCAACACTTTGTGTAACATCAATTCAAATGTCCCCAATTTTAGTTCAGTACTGAAATAGTGAATGTATAGAGACAACTATTCTAGTATATATCTGGTGACATTGTCAACGAATGTGTCAACATATATGTATATCAATAGGCCCCGTTTTGATCCCAATGTCTCCATTTGGACCAAAAGAACTACAAAGTCAATACTAAGTAAATAGTTGTAATGTCTACTGGTAGATTTCTTAGGAACTCTAAATGTTAAATGTCAATAGTAGATAACATTGGATGGGGCAAAATAGGCAAGTAGTACTGGAGACATTGTCAATAGCAAAACAGTATTGTTTCTCTGACGGCATTTACTACAGGGAAGTTATAAACTAAGACATAGACTAAAAAATAGAATAACACATAGACTAAGAGAAAGGCATACATTTAAAGCTGGCCTAAGTTATAGCAGTTGTAACATTTTATATCTCATAGATCCAGTTCATAGTCAAAAACAATGTGTATTTACTAGTCGAGAAACTCGAATATATAATAGCGCAGCCCCTCGACTAAATAATAGTCGAGACACTCGATGATATTATAGTCGGGGCACTTGACTATTTTATAGTAGAGGCACTCGAATATCTAATAGTCGAAACACTCGAGTATATATAATTGGAGTGGAGACACTTGATTATTACATTATTCGAGACACTTCACTATATAACATCCAAGACACGTGATTATTTAATAGTCGAAACACTCGATTATACAATTGCTAAGATATTTTTATACATAAAAATATACCTTAATTTTTTCTATCCTTAATCTGTTTTCTTTTCATCTTCGAATCATAAGTAAAAACGAAAGGCCATAAAAACTTACAAATCGCCCAAAATCAAAGCCAAATTAAAAGTAACAAGAAATCTTTATATCTTCCTGATGCTAAAACATAACAGGCAAACATAGACTACAACCCAAGACGCAGATAGAAACAACCATCAATTTATGGCTTCGAAAACTACATCAATAAGACTTTGGCCATAAAACAAGCAGGAACATAACACAAATAACTTTTGAACAAAAATCTTTAAGTTTTGGGAAAATTCAAAGGCAAACGCAGCAGCGACTGATGTCTCTGGCTGATCTAGGAATAAAATTGTTGATGATGATTCTTTCACTAAAGGAAATAGTTTTGTTTTTGGTTTTTTTACGATTTTTTTTTTTGCTCTGAAAAAGTCATAAAATTTCTTGAGTTAGAAAAAGAAGTGAAATAGCCAATATCATTAGCTAAACGGTTAGAAAGAGACAACAAACATTCGAAAACAAAATTCAGTAAAGCAGATAGACAGACTTACAGATACATTCATAGTTTCTTATTTTGACATCCATACAACAAAAACTTTTACGTAGAGCAAGAAATAGTGGCTAAACTATAAAATAGAAGAGTTTTTCTGCGTTGTTGGTGTTGTTGTCTAAAAGTATTGGCAGCATTTTAGGCGCCAATCTGACGAGACATAAAACAGTGGGCGTTGGGTGCTTTTGGCGGCGTTTAGTTTGATGAATGCAACATAAGCAAATGTATTTGTAAGAAAAAGAATAATAAATGCAATCAGAGATAGAAGATAGAAAAAATGCCCTTTAAAATATCAAAGAACAAAAAAAATATATATTTTAACTGTAATATAAACACAAAGGCCTAGATTTAGTCAACTACAAAAACTACGATATAGACTAAGACATGGACTAAGACATAGACTAAGACATAGACTAAGTCACAGACTAAGACATAGACTAAGACATAGACTAAGACATAGACTAAGACATAGACTAAGACATAGACTAAGACATAGACTAAGACATAGACTAAGACATAGACTAAGACATAGACTAAGACATAGACTAAGACATAGACTAAGACATAGAATAAGACATAGACTAAGACATAGACTAAGACATAGACTAAGACATAGACTAAGACATAGACTAAGACATAGACTAAGACATAGACTAAGACATAGACTGAGACATAGACTAAGACATAGACTAAGACATAGACTAAGACATAGACTAAGACATAGACTAAGACATAGACTAAGACATAGACTAAGACATAGACTAAGACATAGACTAAGACATAGACTAAGACATAGACTAAGACATAGACTAAGACATAGACTAAGACATAGACTAAGACATAGACTAAGACATAGACTAAGACATAGACTAAGACATAGACTAAGACATAGACTAAGACATAGACTAAGACATAGACTAAGACATAGACTAAGACATAGACTAAGACATAGACTAAGACATAGACTAAGACATAGACTAAGACATAGACTAAGACATAGACTAAGACATAGACTAAGACATAGACTAAGACATAGACTAAGACATAGACTAAGACATAGACTAAGACATAGACTAAGACATAGACTAAGACATAGACTAAGACATAGACTAAGACATAGACTAAGACATAGACTAAGACATAGACTAAGACATAGACTAAGACATAGACTAAGACATAGACTAAGACATAGACTAAGACATAGACTAAGACATAGACTAAGACATAGACTAAGACATAGACTAAGACATAGACTAAGACATAGACTAAGACATAGACTAAGACATAGACTAAGACATAGACTAAGACATAGACTAAGACATAGACTAAGACATAGACTAAGACATAGACTAAGACATAGACTAAGACATAGACTAAGACATAGACTAAGACATAGACTAAGACATAGACTAAGACATAGACTAAGACATAGACTAAGACATAGACTAAGACATAGACTAAGACATAGACTAAGACATAGACTAAGACATAGACTAAGACATAGACTAAGACATAGACTAAGACATAGACTAAGACATAGACTAAGACATAGACTAAGACATAGACATTGACTAAGACATAGACATTGACTAAGGCATAGACTAAGACATAGACTAAGGCATATACTAAGACTTAGACTATGACATAGATAAAGATAAAGACTAAGATATAAACTAAAACATAGACTAAGAAATGGACTAAGACATGGACTAAGACATAGACTAAGACATAGACTAAGACATAGACTAGGACATAGACTAAGACATAGACTAGGACATAGACTAAGACATAGACTAGGACATAGACTAGGACACAGACTTAGACATAGATGAAGACATAGACTAAGACATAGAACAATGTGCACATAAATGTTATAGTGTAATGATAACATTGTTAGTAAGTGTGTGTTAAAGATGCATACATATGTTATGAATGTATGTGTCGGCATGTGTTCTGTTTTCCCACATACCCAACAAGAAGGACAACAAAAATTATAAGTATGACAAATAAAAATAACTATTATCAAATGGACAACCATAAAATGTAACATGCTATAATAATACATAAAATGCATGCATATGCATGCATGAAAATGCCATAGAGATGACATTTCGGAAAACAAACCCAAAAAGATACAGATAAAATGTAATGAAACAATATATTAAAAGGAAGTCTGGGCGGAGAGAATGAAGTGCAAAAAGCTAAAAGAGAAGGAATGAGTTTGGGGAAAGGGAGTGGTGATTAGAGAAAGAGAGGGGAAGGACAACAAGCATTTATGTAGGTTTTTCAAAACTAAGTGGGTGTGTTAGAGATAAAGACCTAAAATGAACTAGAAATATTTCAAATACACACAAGAATAGAAATCAGACAAAAAAGCCAATGAACTTTTAAACTATTTGGGAATTTTATATAGAAACAAAAACAAGACATAAATAAAATGGAATAAATGTAGAGGCTAATAAACTAATCGTAAATAAATGTAGGAGTTAGTTTAAATAAATTATAGAATATTTAAAAATTAAAGAAATTTTTGTGGAAGAAAATTAAAAGAATAATAATTATTATAATAATAATGAGATATGAGACCCCCTTAACCTATGATTGATTTTATTTATTTTTAAAAATTTTCCAACTAGGCGTATGATTAATATTAATTTTTAATTTTTCATTTATTTTTAATAAATTTATGGTTTTACAAATATTTATTTATTGATTTATTTATTTAATTTGAAACATTTTACCTTTTGAAAAATACATACACATTTAAATATTTATATTTTCAAATACAAAAATCCTAGTTAAGTAAATGTTTGTATAAATATCCACAATTGTATTTGTGTGAATATTATTCAAAACCAAAGGCGCCTTAATGTCCTTTAAATGTGATTTATTTTTATGTACATTCTCTAAATTTATTTATACTTCTATTTTTATATATAGAAACTAGTGAACAAAACTGAAACTAAAATAGAAAATAAACTATAAAAAAAAGGTTTGTCCTGACTTTTTTTCCACCCATAAACTAAAGAAAGTTTTGAAAAAAATTAGTTTTACTAAAACAGCCAAAGAAGGTAATGGTAATGGTCCTACTAAGGGTGGGTGGTGGTTTATAAATTCAAAAAGTCGAAATGAAAAAATGTTTGAATGGGTCACAACACACACACAAAAAAAACATTCTATAAATATATGTATATGGGAATTATTTACGAAAAATATTTTAACTTGGGAAATAAAACTAAAAATGCATAAAATTTATAGAAAAGAACTATTTTTAAAAGTTTATGGGAAAACTAGCAGTGCATACGTATGCAACTATATAAAACAACAATACAGCAAACTAAGATTTAATGTTGTTTTTCACTTTAAAACAAAATATTCGAATAAAGAAAACACATGAAAATTTGTATTTAATAAAAAAAATATACAAAAAAGTGTATAAATAAAAACTTTGAAACGTTTTGAATTAAAGTTTAAATACCGATTTAAAACAACATTAAGCTTGAATAGAAAATTTCTAGAAAATAAATTTTAAACTGTTTTTGAACTAGAGCTAGAATGGCCAAAAACTTGTTAGTTTAAACATCAACAGTTTCGTAGAATTTCATTTTAAGCTAAAAAATCTTTAAATTTGGTTTATTTAAAGTATTTAAGTGATTTTTCTACCAATTGAAAAAAATCTATGTTTTGTTCGAATTTTCGAAATTAGTTCAGAATGGGAAAAAGTTGTTTCTTTAATCGGAAATTTTTAAAATCGTTCAATTAAGTTAATTTTGTTAAAATTTTTTCTCAATTTCGAAATTCTATGTTTTGTTCGAATTTTCGAAATTAGTTCAGAATGGGAAAAAGTTGATTTTTTTATCGGAAATTATCAAAATCGTTCAATAAAGGCAATTTTGTTAAAATTTTTCCTCAATTTTGAAATTGTAGGTTTTGTTCGAATTTTCGAAATTAGTTCAGAATTAGAAAAAGTTAATTTTTTAATCGGAAATTATTAGAATCATTCAGTTAAGGTAATTTTGTTAAAATGTTTCCTCAATTTCGAAATTCTATGTTGTGTTCGAATTTTCGTAATTAGTTCAGAATGGGAAAAGGTTGATTTTTTAAACGGAAATTATTAAAATCGTTCAATTAAGTTACTTTTGTTAAAATTTTTCCTCAATTTCGAAATTCTATGTTTTGTTCGAATTTTCGAAATTAGTTCAGAATGAAAAAAAGTTGATTTTTTAATCGGAAATTATTAAAATCATTCAATTAAGGTAATTTTGTTAAAATTTGTCCTCAATTTCGAAATTCTATGTTATGTTGGAATTTTCGAAATTAGTTCAGAATGGGAAAAAGTTGATTTTTTAATTGGAAATTATTAAAATCGTTCAATTGAGGTAAATTTGTTAAAATTTTTCCTCAATTTCGAAATTCTATGTTTTGTTCGAATTTTCGAAATTAGTTCAGAATGGGAAAAAGTTGATTTTTTAATCGGAAATTATTAAAATCGTTCAATTAAGGTAATTTTGTTAAAATTTTTTCTCAATTTCGAAATTCTATGTTTTGTTCGAATTTTCGAAATTAGTTTAGAAAGGGAAAAAGTTGATTTTTTAATCGGAAATTATTAAAATCGTTCAATTAAGTTAATTTTGTTAAAATTTTTCCTCAATTTCGAAATTATATGTTTTGTTCGAATTTTCGAAATTAGTTCAGAATGGGAAAAAGTTAATTTTTTAATCGGAAATTATTGAATCATTCAATTAAGGTAATTTTGTTAAAATTTGTCCTCAATTTCGAAATTCTATGTTATGTTGGAATTTTCGAAATTAGTTCAGAATAGGAAAAAGTTGATTTTTTAATTGGAAATTATTAAAATCGTTCAATTGAGGTAAATTTGTTAAAATTTTTCCTCAATTTCGAAATTCTATGTTTTGTTCGAATTTTCGAAATTAGTTCAGAATGGAAAAAAAGTTAATTTTTTTTATCGGAAATTATTAAAATCGTTCAAATTAGTTAATTTTGTTAAAATTTTTTCTCAATTTCGAAATCCTATGTTTTGTTCGAATTTTCAAAATTAGTTCAGAAAGGGAAAAAGTTGATTTTTTAATCGGAAATCATTAAAATCGTTCAATTAAGGTAATTTTGTTAAAATTTTTCTCAATTTCGAAATTCTATGTTTTGTTCGAATTTTCGAAATTAGTTCAGAATGGGAAAAAGTTGATTTTTTAATTGGAAATTATTAAAATCGTTCAATTGAGGTAATTTTGTTAAAATTTTTCCTCAATTTCGAAATTCTATGTTTTGTTCGAATTTTCGAAATTAGTTCAGAATGGAAAAAAAGTTAATTTTTTTATCGGAAATTATTAAAATCGTTCAAATTAGTTAATTTTGTTAAAATTTTTTCTCAATTTCGAAATCCTATGTTTTGTTCGAATTTTCAAAATTAGTTTAGAAAGGGAAAAAGTTGATTTTTTAATCGGAAATTATTAAAATCGTTCAGTTAAGTTAATTTTGTTAAAATTTTCCTCAATTTTGAAATTCTATGTTATTTTTTTTAATTTTCGAAACTGAGTTCGAAAGGCCAGAAATAGTTACAAACAACAACAGATTCATAAAGTTTAATTTTAAGTAAAAAAATCTCTAAATTTGCTCTATTTAAAATATTTAAGTAATTTTTCTATCAATTTAAAAATTCGATGTTTTTTTTTTGAATTTTCTAATCAACAGATTCATAGAATTTCATTTTAAGCAAGAAAAACCTAAAATTTGGTATATTTATAGTAATTGAGTAATTTTTCTACCTTCTTATATCAAACATTCCTAGCGATTTTTTGATTATTTTAAAAATTCTATGTTTTGATGAATTTTTTTTAATTAACTTCGTAATTTGATATTAAGTTCGAATATTCGAAATTATCTAAAAATCATAAAAATGCTTTTTAAAAATAGGAAATTATTAGAAATGCTAAATTTATGCAATTTAAATGATTTTTCTTACAATTTATGAAATTCTATGTTTTTAACGAATTTTCTAAAAAGTCCCGGAATACTAACTAAAGTTCGAAAAACCAGGAATAGTTATGTCAGCTTTAAAATGTAAATAAACAGTTAAAATTTCGTCATAAATATTAAACAATTTCAGCGATTTTTTGTTAGCTTTACAAATTCGATGTTTTCATGAATTTTTTTAAATTTACTTCGAAATTTGATATTAATTTCGTATTTTCGAAATGATGAAAGAATGATAAAAATGCTCTTTTAAAATAGCAAATTATAAAATATGATTAGTTTTTGCAATTTGAATGATTTTTCTTTCAATTTATAAAATTCTATGTTTTTAACGAATTTTAGAAATTGGATTCCAAAGTCCTGAAATGCTTACCTATTCTTGAAATATTAAAAAAACGTTAAGTATTTTCTTATATTTAACACTTTTTGTTAGAAACGTAATTTTTTTTGATAACTTTTTCTTATTCTATGTTTTTTGAAAATTTTTCGATGTTAAGTTAAAATAATGTAAAATGATATGTTAATGAAAAAAACAAAAAACGGCAATACTTTAAATTTGGTCTAATTGAAAATTTAGTTCAATACATAAACATTTTCTTCAATTTTCAAAATTCTATGTTTTCTATGTATTCTTGAAATTACGTAAAAATGACAGAAAACGCTGTTTTCGGTTACAAAATCATTGAATCCCGTTTTTTTTCTACATATAGAATCATTATCACCCAATGTTTAAATTTCTATGTTTTTTGAAAATTTTTCAATTTTATTCCGAGAGACAAAAATTGCTGACATAACAATTTTAAGATAGAAAATCATTTAATTTGTTATTATTATTAAATTTTTGAACATTTTCTTTAATATTAACGATTCTATGTTTTTGAAGTATTGTCTTTATTAGGTAAGAATGATAGAATATGATCCGTTCGGATACAAAATCATTAAATACTGTCTTTTTTATATATTTTTAATCATTTTAGCCAATTTTTAAATTCTATGTTTTTTAAATGTTTGCGGTTTTAATTTAATAGATTAAAAAAATGTTGACTTTATAACTTTGAGATAGAAAACCAGCAAATTTGTTGTTTAAATTAAATTTTGGAACATTTTCTATAATTTCCAAATTTCTATGTTTTCTCAAAATTACTTAAAAATGCCAGAAAATGCTGTTTTCGGATATAAAATCATTGAATCCTATTTTCTTATATATTTTGAACAATTTGTACCCAATTTCTAACATTCTATGTTTTTTGAAAAATTTGAAATTGTAATCCGAGAGAAAAAAATTGTTAGAATTAAAATTCTAAGATAAAAAATCATTTAATTTGTTATTTTTATTAAATTTTTGAACATTTTTTTAAAATTTAAGATTCTATGTTTTTTAAGTATTGTTGATATTAGGTAAAAATGAAAGGAAAAGATCTGTGTATATATAAAATCATTAAATACTAAAGTTTTTTGTAAATTTTAGCCAATTTTCACATTCTATGTTTTTTTAATGTTTGCAATTTTAGTTTAATAGATAAAAAGTGGTCGACTATAAAATTTTGTTATAGAATATAATTAAATTTGTTGTTTTTATTTAATTCTAAAACATTTTCTTCAATTTTCAAAATTCTATGTTTTCTATTTGTTGTCGAGATTACTTAAAAATGCCAGAAAATTCTGTTTTCGGATACATAATCATTGAATCCTGTTTTATATACATTTTGAATAATTTTCATCCAATTTTTAAAATTCTATGTTTTTTGAAAATTTTGCGATTTTAATCCAAAAGACAAAAATTGTTGGCATTACAATTTTAAGTTTGAAAATCAATAAATTTCTTATTTTTATAAAATTTTTGAACATTTTCTTTAATATTAAAGATTCTATGTTTTTTACTTATTGTCGATATCTGGTAAAAATTATAGAAAATACTTTGAGCGGTTACAGAATAATTAAATTTTGCCTTTTTTATATATTTTTAATCAATTTCTGCCAATTTTCAAATTCTATGTTTTTAAAATTTTTAAAATTCCTTAATATTTAAAATTCAATTTTTTCTATGTTTTGTTATCGAATTTGAAATTTCAATAAAAATGGTAGAAAATTATATTTTCGGATATAAAATCATAAAATCTTGCTTTTTTTTATAAATTTTTAATAATTTTCACACAAATTTTAAAATTCTATGTTTTTTGAATTTTTTATATTTTAATTAAAAATTGTTGACATTATAATTTTGGAATACTTTTTCTTACCTTTATTTGTAATAATTAAATAGTTTTCATTAATAAATATCTTCATAAATAAATGTTAAAATTTTCTCCATTTTTGCTATCTAATCTCCCACAACTTTTAGCACTTTTCTTTTCTAATTAAGTTAGGAAATTTTCTTCTCTATTCAGTCATTCCATAACAAAACTCAATTAAAGTTTTTCAATTAAAACTTGCAAAATATCATTTGTCTCTTTTTGCTTACCTGCGGATAAGATAACTTTAAATATATTTTTAGTTTTGATTCAAACAAAATTATCTGGAAAAAATTAATTATCTAGCAAGTAATACATCGACAAAAAAAAACATTGAGAAATAATAAGAGTCTTTCGTTTTAATTACTCCATTTTGTTTTCTACTCTTATTCTAATTTGTATGACTAATTGCTGGGAGTTTTAACAATAGATTTTGATTTGAATAAAGATAGAGTAAGAGAGAGGGAATGAATAATACTGGTATTACCTTCAAATACTATTTTTATACTCACTATCTCCCTCTTACTCTATTCGTAGTAAGTGTTAGTAAATAAGTGCCAGAACTAGTAAATTATACTTGACTGATAATTAAGTTTAATTACAAATACGAGTACTATTTTCATTCATTCAATATCTGCACTTTGAATATTAACAAATTATTTACGTCAGCTTAACGTTAACTTTTAATGGTTCGAATATTTTCGTTGTCATATATCAGGATTTTGTAGTATGTCTTTATTTTATAGTATCTATTGTCACCAACGTCAATGGATTTATTTTACAAATCAATTTTTTATGACGTTTTTCCTTTTAAGTTGTTTTGATTTGATTTTTTTTGTAATTAGTTAGAGCTTTAAAAGAATTCATTAATTAATTATTAAGATGTTAACAATTAAAATGTCATTAGAATATTTTATATTTAGCACATTATATTTAATAAAGTTATAATATTTTAAAGGATATTATCAATGCAATTATGCATTACTTTAGTGCATTATAATGTCATAATTATATAGTATAGATCATTTTAAAGCAATTATTATTAATTATAGCAAGTAGTAATATAATTATAATGCATTAAGGTACATATAATGCAATTTTAACTTTATATATAATGCAACTTCATTGCATTTTATAATGAAAATATAATGCATTATAGAACATTAAATGACAAAGATATCTAGTTGTTATACAATCGTAATATATAAGAGCACATTTTGATATATTCATTATAATGCAAATACAAATCGTTATAGAGCATTACAATGCAATTATAATGCATTATAGCCCGGCGTGGACAGCCCATACCACCAGAAGCCGAAGACATTTTGTAATTATCATAAATATCACGATCATTGTTTTCTTTAGAAAATTTTTCGAAAGAAGTATTTTTCTATAGAAAAACTTTCGAAAGAAATATTTCTCTACAGAAAAATTCTCGAAAGAAATATTTTTCTATAGAAAAATTTTCGAAAGAAAAATTTTTTCTATAGAAAAACATTTGTTCTATAGAAAAATTTTCGAAAGAAATATTTTTTTATAGAAAAATTTTCGAAAGAAATATTTTTCTATAGAAAAATTTTCGAAAGAAATATTTTTCTATAGAAAAATTTTCGAAAGAAATATTTTTCTATAGAAAAATTTTCGAAAGAAATATTTTTCTATAGAAAAATTTTCGAAAGAAATATTTTTCTATAGAAAAATTGTCCAAAGAAATAATTTTCTATAGAAAAATTTTCGAAAGAAATATTTTTCTATAGAAAAATTTTCGAAAGAAATATTTTTCTATAGAAAAATTTTCGAAAAAAATATTTTCCTATAGAAAAATTTTCGAAAGAAATATTTTTCTATAGAAAAATTTTCGAAAGAAATATTTTTATATAGAAAAACTTTCGGAAGAAATATTTTCCTATAGAAAAATTTTCGAAAGAAATATTTTTTTATAGAAAAATTTTCGAAAGAAATATTTTTCTATTGAAAAATTTTCGAAAGAAAAATTTTTTTCTTAAGAAAAATTTTCGTAGGAAAAATTTTTTCTATAGACAATTTTTTTTCTAAAGAAAAATTTTCGAAAGAAAAATTTTTTCTATAAAAAATTTTCGAAAGAAATAGTTTTCTTTTGATCATTTTTCGAAAGAAATATTTTTCTATAAAAAAAAATTTCAAAAGAAATATTTTTCTAAAGAAAAATTGTAAAAGAAATATTTTGCTATAGAAAAATTTTTGTTAGAAATATTTTTCTACAGAAATATGTTCGAAAGAAATATTTTTCTACATAATAATTGTCCAAAGAAATATTTTTCTATAGAAAAATTTTCGAAAGAAATATTTTTCTTTAGAAAAATTTTCGAAAGAAATATTTTTCTATAGAAAAATTATCGAAAGAAATATTCTTCTATAGAAAAATTTTCGAAAGAAATATTTTTCTATAAAAAAATGTTCGAAAGAAATAATTTTCTATGGAAAAATTGTGCAAAAAAATAATTTTCTATAGAAAAATTTTCGAAAGAAATATTTTTCTATATAAAAATTTTCGAAAGATATATTCTTCTACAGAAAAATTTTCGAAAGAAATATTTTTCTATAGAAAAATTTTCGAAAGAAATATTTTCTATAGAAAAATTTTCGAAAGAAATAATTTTCTACAGAAAAATTGTCCAAAGATATAACTTTCTGTAGAAAAATTGTTCAAAGAAATATTTTTCTAGAAAAATTGTTCAAAGAAATATTTTTCTATAGAAAAATTGTTCAAAGAAATATTTTTCTATAGAAAAGTTTTCTATAAAAAATATTTTCCAAAGAAATTTTCGAAAGAAAGATTTTTCTGTAGAAAAATTTTCGAAAGAAAGATTTTTCTATAGAAAAATTTTCGAAAGAAAAAATTTTCTATAGAAAAATTTTTGAAAGAAAGATTTTTCTATAGAAAAATTTTTGAAAGAAAGATTTTTCTATAGAAAAATTTTCGTAAGAAAGATTTTTCTATAGAAAAATTTCCAAAAGAAATATTTTTTTATAGAAAAATTTTTGAAAGAAAGATTTTTCTATAGAAAAATTTTCGAAAAAAAGATTTTCTATAGAAACATTTCCGAAAGAAATATTTTTTTATAGAAAAATTTTCGAAAGAAAGATTTTTCTATAGAAAAATTTTCGAAAGAAAGATTTTTCTATAGAAAAATTTTCGAAAGAAAGATTTTTCTATAGAAAAATTTTCGAAAGAAAGATTTTTCTATAGAAAAATTTTCGAAGAAAAGATTTTTCTATAGAAAAATTTTCGAAAAAAAATTTCTATAGAAACATTTTCGAAAGAAAGATTTTTCTAAAGAAAAATTTTCGAAAGAAAGATTTTTCTATTAAAAAAATTTTCAACAAAATTTTCGAAAGAATACTTTTCTATAGAAAAATTTTCGTTAAAAATATTTTTCTACAGAAAAATTTTCGTTAGAAATATTTTTCTATAGAAAAGTTTGCGTTAGAAATATTTTTCTATAGAACAATTTTCGTTAGAAATATTTTTCTATAGAAAAATTTTCGTTAGAAATATTTTTCTATAGAAAAATTTTCGTTAGAAATATTTTTCTATAGAAAAATTTTCGTTAGAAATATTTTTCTATAGAAAAATTTTCGTTAGAAATATTTTTCTATAGAAAAATTTTCGTTAGAAATATTTTTCTATAGAAAAATTTTCGTTAGAAATATTTTTCTATAGAAAAATTTTCGTTAGAAATATTTTTCTATAGAAAAATTTTCGTTAGAAATATTTTTCTATAGAAAAATTTTCGTTAGAAATATTTTTCTATAGAAAAATTTTCGTTAGAAATATTTTTCTATAGAAAAATTTTCGTTAGAAATATTTTTCTATAGAAAAATTTTCGTTAGAAATATTTTTCTATAGAAAAATTTTCGTTAGAAATATTTTTCTATAGAAAAATTTTCGTTAGAAATATTTTTCTATAGAAAAATTTTCGTTAGAAATATTTTTCTATAGAAAAATTTTCGTTAGAAATATTTTTCTATAGAAAAATTTTCGTTAGAAATATTTTTCTATAGAAAAATTTTCGTTAGAAATATTTTTCTATAGAAAAATTTTCGTTAGAAATATTTTTCTATAGAAAAATTTTCGTTAGAAATATTTTTCTATAGAAAAATTTTCGTTAGAAATATTTTTCTATAGAAAAATTTTCGTTAGAAATATTTTTCTATAGAAAAATTTTCGTTAGAAATATTTTTCTATAGAAAAATTTTCGTTAGAAATATTTTTCTATAGAAAAATTTTCGTTAGAAATATTTTTCTATAGAAAAATTTTCGTTAGAAATATTTTTCTATAGAAAAATTTTCGTTAGAAATATTTTTCTATAGAAAAATTTTCGTTAGAAATATTTTTCTATAGAAAAATTTTCGTTAGAAATATTTTTCTATAGAAAAATTTTCGTTAGAAATATTTTTCTATAGAAAAATTTTCGTTAGAAATATTTTTCTATAGAAAAATTTTCGTTAGAAATATTTTTCTATAGAAAAATTTTCGTTAGAAATATTTTTCTATAGAAAAATTTTCGTTAGAAATATTTTTCTATAGAAAAATTTTCGTTAGAAATATTTTTCTATAGAAAAATTTTCGTTAGAAATATTTTTCTATAAAAAAATTTTCGTTAGAAATATTTTTCTATAGAAAAATTTTCGTTAGAAATATTTTTCTATGGAAAAATTTTCGTTAGAAATATTTTTCTATAGAAAAATTTTCGTTAGAAATATTTTTCTATAGAAAAATTTTCGTTAGAAATATTTTTCTATAGAAAAATTTTCGTTAGAAATATTTTTCTATAGAAAAATTTTCGTTAGAAATATTTTTCTATAGAAAAATTTTCGTTAGAAATATTTTTCTATAAAAAAATTTTCGTTAGAAATATTTTTCTATAGAAAAATTTTCGTTAGAAATATTTTTCTATAGAAAAATTTTCGTTAGAAATATTTTTCTATAGAAAAATTTTCGTTAGAAATATTTTTCTATAGAAAAATATTCGTTAGAAATATTTTTCTATAGAAAAATTTTCGTTAGAAATATTTTTCTATAGAAAAATTTTCGTTAGAAATATTTTTCTATAGAAAAATTTTCGTTAGAAATATTTTTCTATAGAAAAATTTTCGTTAGAAATATTTTTCTATAGAAAAATTTTCGTTAGAAATATTTTTCTATAGAAAAATTTTCGTTAGAAATATTTTTCTATAGAAAAATTTTCGTTAGAAATATTTTTCTATAGAAAAATTTTCGTTAGAAATATTTTTCTATAGAAAACTTTTCGTTAGAAATATTTTTCTATAGAAAAATTTTCGTTAGAGATATTTTTCTATAGAAAAATTTACGTTAGAAATATTTTTCTATAGAAAAATTTTCGTTAGAAATATTTTTCTATAGAAAAATTTT
This sequence comes from Stomorhina lunata, assembly GCA_933228675.1. Classification (NCBI taxonomy): domain Eukaryota; kingdom Metazoa; phylum Arthropoda; class Insecta; order Diptera; family Rhiniidae; genus Stomorhina; species Stomorhina lunata. The sequence continues at coordinate 92,875,210 of OW121744.1, forward strand.
CGTTAGAAATATTTTTCTATAGAAAAATTTTCGTTAGAAATATTTTTCTATAGAAAAATTTTCGTTAGAAATATTTTTCTATAGAAAAATTTTCGTTAGAAATATTTTTCTATAGAAAAATTTTCGTTAGAAATATTTTTCTATAGAAAAATTTTCGTTAGAAATATTTTTCTATAGAAAAATTTTCGTTAGAAATATTTTTCTATAGAAAAATTTTCGTTAGAAATATTTTTCTATAGAAAAATTTTCGTTAGAAATATTTTTCTATAGAAAAATTTTCGTTAGAAATATTTTTCTATAGAAAAATTTTCGTTAGAAATATTTTTCTATAGAAAAATTTTCGTTAGAAATATTTTTCTATAGAAAAATTTTCGTTAGAAATATTTTTCTATAGAAAAATTTTCGTTAGAAATATTTTTCTATAGAAAAATTTTCGTTAGAAATACTTTTCTATAGAAAAATTTTCGTTAGAAATATTTTTCTATAGAAAAATTTTCGTTAGAAATATTTTTCTATAGAAAAATTTTCGTTAGAAATATTTTTCTATAGAAAAATTTTCGTTAGAAATATTTTTCTATAGAAAAATTTTCGTTAGAAATATTTTTCTATAGAAAAATTTTCGTTAGAAATATTTTTCTATAGAAAAATTTTCGTTAGAAATATTTTTCTATAGAAAAATTTTCGTTAGAAATATTTTTCTATAGAAAAATTTTCGTTAGAAATATTTTTCTATAGAAAAATTTTCGTTAGAAATATTTTTCTATAGAAAAATTTTCGTTAGAAATATTTTTCTATAGAAAAATTTTCGTTAGAAATATTTTTCTATAGAAAAATTTTCGTTAGAAATATTTTTCTATAGAAAAATTTTCGTTAGAAATATTTTTCTATAGAAAAATTTTCGTTAGAAATATTTTTCTATAGAAAAATTTTCGTTAGAAATATTTTTCTATAGAAAAATTTTCGTTAGAAATATTTTTCTATAGAAAAATTTTCGTTAGAAATATTTTTCCATAGAAAAATTTTCGTTAGAAATATTTTTCTATAGAAAAATTTTCGTTAGAAATATTTTTCTATAGAAAAATTTTCGTTAGAAATATTTTTCTATAGAAAAATTTTCGTTAGAAATATTTTTCTATAGAAAAATTTTCGTTAGAAATATTTTTCTATAGAAAAATTTTCGTTAGAAATATTTTTCTATAGAAAAATTTTCGTTAGAAATATTTTTCTATAGAAAAATTTTCGTTAGAAATATTTTTCTATAGAAAAATTTTCGTTAGAAATATTTTTCTATAGAAAAAGTTTCGTTAGAAATATTTTCATTAAAAATATTTTGCTATAGAAAAAGTTTCGATAGACAAAAACCCTTAAATACTATGACCTATTTTTTTAAACATTTTCCTTTATATAAATATTTTCAAAACATTTAGACTCAAAGCTATGCTAGTTTATCAGCAATTTTATCAAAATAGTATATTTTTTCAATTCTTTATAAATATTCTGGTAAATATTTATGTATTTAAATTCATATGTCATGTCATTTGTAAACAATAAATTCTGTTTTTTAACAATGACATAAAATCAAATTTAATGACTGACTGACGTCAAAAGGACAACAACATTTTGTACAATAAACAATTACTGGCATATGAATATTCATTCACTCATTCCATTGCAAATAACAAATACTATAGTTATACAGTCGTATCGAATCGTATCGTATTGACAATATAAAACCATATACATATTCACATATTTTTTTTTTTTATTTTCATAAGAAAAACCTTTAATTTTTAGCCGTTTTTGCTGAAACAACGTATTAATATTTTATGGGAATTTTAAATTGAGTGTAGATTACTCCGATATAAATAAACAAATAATACAATATTTGTATGTATATTTTTTTATGTGTATATGTAAATTTATTAACATGCTAATATTTTACCAAATTTTTTCACAATATCATTAAATTTCATTATAAAAATCGTTTCTTCCTTGTTTTCTATTTTTAGAATGCCCCACCGCTATGGATGGCATGGAGCGTTTCGCATGTCCGACACCGGATGTCCAGGGCAGATATCGGTGTATAGATGATCATGTACTGTGTGACGGTTTCATTGATTGTCCTGAGGGCGAGGATGAGGATAGAAGATCGTGTATGTTCTACAAAACGGTAAGTCTTAACAATAGGACATTTTCCAAAAGTTTTAAAACAAAATATATATGCAATAAGGAAAAAAATTGATAATAGTTCACAACATGAACTAGAGTAAAGACTGGCGTACAGATTACACTATAAATTATATCAGTGACCAAATCGCTATATCGATCGAATTTTCTATAGAAACAAATTTTTAACAAAAATTTTTACTATAGCAAAAATTTTTTAACGAAAATGTTTATATAGAAAAAGTTTTTTAACGAAAAATTTTCTATAGAAAAAATTCTTTAACGAAAATTTTTCTATAGAAAAAATTTTTTAACGAAAATTTTTCTATAGAAAAAATTTTTTAACGACAATTTTTCTATAGAAAAAATTTTTTAACAAAAATTTTTCTATAGAAAAAATTTTTTAACGAAAATTTTTCTATAGAAAAAATTTTTTAACGAAAATTTTTCTATAGAAAAAATTTTTTAACGAAAATGTTTCTATAAAAAAATTTTTTAACGACATTTTTCTATAGAAAAAGTTTTTTAACGAAAATTTTTCTATAGAAAATTTTTTTTAACGAAAATTTTTCTATAGAAACAATTTTTTAACGAAAATTTTTCTATAGAAACAATTTTTTAACAAAAATTTTTCTATAGAAAAAATTTTTTAACGAAAATTTTTCTGTAGAAAAAATTGTTGTATAGAAAATTTTTTTAACGAAAATTTTTCTATAGAAAAAATATTTTAACGAAAATTTTTCTATAGCAAAAAATTTTTAACGAAAATTTTTCTATAGAAAAAAATTTTTAACGAAAATTATTCTATAGAAAAATTTTTTTAACGAAAATTTTTCTATAGAAAAAATTTTGAACGAAAATTATTCTATAGAAAAATTTTTTTAAAGAAAATTTTTCTATAGAAAAAATTTTTTACCGAAAATTTTTCAATAGAAAAAATTTTTTTACGAAATTTTTAACGAAAATTATTCTATAGAAAAAATTTTTTAACGAAAATTTTTCTATACAAAAATTTTTTTAACGAAAATTTTTCTATAGAAAAAATTTTTTAACGAAAATTTTTCTATAGAAAAAAATTTTTAACGAAAGTTTTTCTATAGAAAAAATTTTTTAACGAAAGTTTTTCTATAGAAAAAATTTTTTAACGAAAGTTTTTCTATAGAAAAAATTTTTTAACGAAAGTTTTTCTATAGAAAAAACTTTTTAACGAAAATTTTTCTATACAAAAAATTTTCTAACAAAAATTTTTCTATAGAAAAAATTTTTTAACAAAAATTTTTCTATAGAAAAAATTTTTTAACGAAAGTTTTTCTATAGAAAAAACTTTTTAACGAAAATTTTTCTATACAAAAAATTTTCTAACAAAAATTTTTCTATAGAAAAAATTTTTTAACAAAAATTTTTCTATAGAAAAAATTTTTTAACGAAAATTTTTCTATAGAAAAAATTTTTTAACGAAAATTTGTCTATAGAAAAAATTTTTTAACGAAAATTTTTCTATAGAAAAAATTTTTTAACGAAAATTTTTCTATAGAAAAAAATTTTTAACGAATATTTTTCTATAGAAAAAATATTTTAACGAAAATTTTTCTATAGAAAAAAATTTTTAACGAAAATTTTTCTATAGAAAGAAATTTTTAACGAAAATTTTTCTATAGAAAAAATTTTTTAACGAAAATTTTTCTATAGAAAAAATTTTGAACGAAAATTATTCTATAGAAAAATTTTTTTAAAGAAAATTTTTCTATAGAAAAAATTTTTTAACGAAAATTATTCTATAGAAAAATTTTTTTAACGAAAATTTTTCTATAGAAAAAATTTTTTTATAGAAAAAATTTTTGAACGAAAATTTTTCAATAGAAAAAATTTTTTAACGAAAATTTTTCTATACAAAAAATTCTTTAACGAAAATTTTTCTATAGAAAAAATTTTTTTACGAAATTTTTAACGAAAATTATTCTATAGAAAAAATTTTTTAACGAAAATTTTTCTATAGAAAAAATTTTTTAACGAAAATTTTTCTATAGAAAAAATTTTTTAACAAAAATTTTTTTATAGAAAAAATTTTTTAACAAAAATTTTTTTATAGAAAAAATTTTTTAACGAAAATTTTTCTATAGAAAAAATTTTTTAAAGAAAATTTTTCTATAAAAAAAATTTTTAACGAAAATTTTTCTATAGAAAAAAATTTTTAACGAAAATTTTTTTATAGAAAAAATTTTTTAACGAAAATTTTTCTATAGAAAAAATTGTTTAAGAAAAATTGTTCTATAGAAAAATTTTTTAACGAAAATTTTTCTATGGAAAAAATGTTTTAACGAAAATTTTTCTATAGAAAAAATTTTTTAACAAAAATTTTTCTATAGAATATTTTTCTATAAAAAAATTTTTTACGAAAATTTTTCTATAGAAATTTTTTTTTATCGAAAATCTTTCTACAGAACAGTATTTTTATCAAAAAATTTTCTATACAAAAATTTTCGGTAAAACTAATTTTTCTTTAGAAAAATTTACTATAGAAAAAATGTTGATAAAAAAAATTTTTTAATGGAAAACTTTTCAATAAAAAAAATTTTCCATAGAAAAATTTCCGATAAAAAAATTTTTTAATTTTTTTATTCAAAATTTTTCTATAGAAAAATTTTTTATTAAAAATTTTTCTATAAAAAAAATGTTTCTATAGGAAAATTTTCGATAAAAAAAAATTTTCTATAGAAAAATTTTTGATAAAAAATTTTTTCTATAGAAACATTTTCGATAATAATATTTTTCTATAGAAAATTCTTCTATACAAATGTTTTTCTATAGAAAATTTTTCGATAAAAAAATATTGCTATAAAAAATTTTCAATAGAAAAAATTTCGATAGAAAATTTTCTATAAAAATATTTTTCTACAGAAAAATCTGCTATAAAAAAATTTTTCTATAGAAAAAATTTCAATAGAAAATTTTCTATAAAAATATTTGTCTATTGAAAAATCTTCTATAAAAAAATTGTCAATAGAAAAATTTTCCTATAGAAAATTTTAGATAAAAAAATTTTTCTATAGAAAAGTAAAAAAAAAAAATAGTTTAAAACATTTTTTAAAGTCTAGCCTAGAGCTTACACTATAGTCTAACCAATAGCTTACACTTTAGTCTAGCCTATAGCTTACACTATAGTCTAGCCTGTAGTTTACACTATAGTCTAACACTATATAGTTTAGACTATAGTCTGGCCTTTACTTCATCTTTTAGCTTATAGCTTACACTACAGCATGCAGTTTTTACCAACCAATAGCTTACACTTTAGTCTAGCCTATAGCTTACACTATAGTATTTATATCCTATAGTTTTCACTATAGTCTAACACTATATAGTTTACACTATAGTCTGGCCTTTACTTTACCTTTTAGCTTATAGCTTACACTATAGCATATAGTTTTTACTACAGTCTAGCCTATAGTTTATACTAGAGTCTAGTGTATAGTTTATACTATAACCATTGTCTAGCCTTTAGTTTTTACTATTGCCTATAGTTTACACTTTAGTCTATTTTACACTATAGCCTATAGTTTTCACTATTGACTAGCCTATAGTTTGCACTATAGTCTAGCCTATAGTTTACACTATAGTCTAGCCTATAGTTTACACTATAGTCTAGCCTATATTTTACACTATAGCCTAGCCTATAGTTTACACTATAGTCTAGTCTATAGTTTAAATAGTCTAGCCTATAGTTTACACTATAGTCTAGCCTATAGTTTACACTACTGTCTAGTGTATAGTTTACACTATAACTAAAGTCTAGCCTATAGCTTTTACTTTTGCCCACAGTTTAGATTTTAGTCTAGCCTATAGTTTACACTATAGTCTGTCCTATAAGTAACACTATAGCTTTCCTATAGCTTACACTTTAGTCTTGCAGTTTAGACTATAGACTGTCCTATAGTTTACACTATAGGTTGCTAATAGATTACACTAAAGACTAGCCTATAGTTTACACTGTAGCATAGATTAAATTTTACGCTGTAGTTGCACTATAGTCTCTCCTATAGTTTAGAACTAATTCTAGACTATAGTTTATATTAAGGTCTGGCCTACATGTTGTTTTCAAACAATTTCAGAATTTGTGTTTGAAACATCACTAAAATTATCTTATTTCTGATTTCTCTTCTAGACGAAAGCCCATCTCGATGTGCTGGCGGATGCGCTATTACGATGGGCCCGAGGACGCTAGGTTTATTAAGAGCACTACAATCCAAAAACAACATAAAGAAAAGCACAGTTAAAAAAAGACAAACAAGAAAATAACCTCCGCCAATCATAAAATTTAAATAAAAATAAACTAAATTCAAAAAGTGAAAGAAAACAAACTACAAATCCAATAAAAAGGAAACAGGATATTGGAATGATCTAATTAGAGAAGCCGGTGCATTGAACTCCAGGAAAGGGGCAAACTTCAAATAAAATTTTAAAATCAGGTAACGCTTTAACAGAGAACAGAAAAAAAGCTTTTCATTTCAAAATTTCCTATTAAAAGAAAATAAAAAAATACAATAAATTAACAAACAAAAAAAGGTAAAGAAATTAAAATAATTAAATAAATGAAGGAGAAAAGAGAAGAAGAAGAGTATGTATGTAAAAAGTTAAAGATTAAATTAAATTAAAAATTATTAATATTAAAAAAAACAAACAACAACAACAACAACAACTATTATGCATATTATGGATAAACATTTATTATTATGATTATTATATATATATAAATATATTATTATTATGAATTATTAACAACCAAAAAAAAAAATTATTAATTATTATTATATTTACATTCAAAACAAGACAACAACAACAACAAAAGACAAAAATGTAAAAAAAATTGATTTAATATTTAAAAGTGTTACAAATCTTTAACAATTTTATGCGTAAAAAACCAGACAAAAAAATTTATTCCAAAACTAATTTCTTCAAAATTTATATTTTCCTTTTGAAAATTTTTTTAAGTTTTGTTTAAACTTCAAAAATTTAATTATTATATAAAAAGAAAATCATTAAATTTTAACAAAAAAAAAAAACCCAAATAAAATGTATTAAATGTATATGTTATAATAAATTTTTTTCCATGTGTATTTGTATTATAAAGAAAAAAATCCAAAACCAAAAAATTAAACAAAAACTGATATTATGATAAATTTAAAGACAAAAGAATATTATAAATATTATTGAAAAAATTTAAAAATATTTACTAGGGTTTTATGATTATTAATTGTATAAAATATTTAACTTAAAAATATAAAAAAGAAAAAACAAACCAAAAAAATACAGTCCGATTCTCTTAAATATAACCCAGCAAAAGTCCTTAGTAAAATGACTATAAAAAGAAATTGGCTGGAGCAAATTGGTTTTATATCTTGGAAGATATTAAGTTAATTTCAGGTAAACAACCAATGATAACATTGTAAGAAGCCAAATCATCCCTTTCGTAATATAAGATATCTCAGAAACATTTGTGTAGCATACTTTAAGGATAGCCTTAACAATATATAACATATTAGGTTCTTTATAGTGTAATTTTTTTGTCAAAAGTTTCCTGACACTAAAAAAATTTCATTAAAACCAAACATTTCGAAAAACCCAAGGAAATATATAGGTATCAAATTTTACTAAGCTTTTTGCAAAATTAAATTGTTTAAAAATCCCTAAGGTATGCTACACGATATTGGCTTAAAAGTCTAAACTCTCGATCGATATCAATTTGGCCCCTGGCATTCCAAGAAAAAAATTTCTATAGAAATATATTTGACTAAAAAATTTTCGACAAAAAAAATTTTGTATAGAAGAATTTTTCTATAAAAAAATTTTAGACAAAAAATTTTCTATAGAAAAATTTTCGATAACAAAATTTTTCTATAGATTTTTTTCGAAAGTTTTTGTGTAGAAAAACTTTTTTGTATAGAAACATTTTCGATCAAAAAATAGAAAAAGTTTTGATAAAAAATTTTTTTGGTAGAAAAATTTTGGATAACAAAATTTTTCGATAAAAAAAATTTTTCTATAAAAAATTTTTTTTTTGAAAAAAAAATTTCTATAGAAAAATTTTCGATAAAAAAATTTTCCTATAGAAAAATTTTCGATAAAAACATTTTTCTATAGAAAAATTTTCGATAAAAAAATTTTACGATAAAAAAATTTTTCGATAAAAAAATTTTTCTATAGAAAAATTTTCGATAAAAAAATTTTTCTATAGAAAAATTTTCGATAAAAAAATTTTTCTATAGAAAAATTTTCGATAAAAAAATTTTTCTATAGAAAAATTTTCGATAAAAAAATTTTTCTATAGAAAAATTTTCGATAAAAAAATTTTTCTATAGAAAAATTTTCGATAAAAAAATTTTTCTATAGAAAAATTTTCGATAAAAAAATTTTTCTATAGAAAAATTTTCGATAAAAAAATTTTTCTATAGAAAAATTTTCGATAAAAACATTATTCTATAGAAAAATTTTCGATAAAAACATTTTTCTATAAAAAAATTTTCGATAAAAAAATTTTTCGATAAAAAAAGTTTTCTATAGAAAAATTTTAGATAAAATATTTTTCTATAGAAAAATTTTCGATAAAAATATTTTTCTATAGAAAAATTTTCTATAAAGATATTTTTCTATAAAAAAATTATCGATAAAAAAATTTTTCTATAAAAAAAGTTTCGATAAAAAAAAATTATTCTCTAGAAAAATTGTCGATAAAAAATTTTTCTATAGACAAATTTTTGGTAAAAAAATTTTTCTATAAAAAAATTTTCAATAAAAAAATTATTCTCTAAAAAAATTGTGGATAAAAAATTTTTTCTATAGAAAAATTTTCGATAAAAAATGTTTCTATAGAAAAATTTTCGATAAAAATATTTTTCTATAGAAACATTTTCGATAAAAATATTTTTCTATAGAAAAATTTTCGATAAAAATATTTTTCTATAGAAAAATTTTCGATAAAAAAGTTTTCCTATAGAAAAATTTACGATAAAAAAATGTTTCTATACAAACATTTTAGATAGTAAAATTTTTCTATAGAAAAATTTTCGATAACAATATTTTTCTATAGAAAAATTTTCTTTAAAAATATTTTTCAATAGAAAAATTTTCGATAAAAATATTTTTCTATAGAAAATTTTTCGATAAAAGAATTTTTCTATAGAAAAATTTTCGATAAAAAAATGTTTCTATAGAAAAATTTTCGATAAAAAAATTTTTCTATAGAAAAATTTTCGATAAAAAAATTTTTCTATAGAAAAATTTTCGATAAAAAAATTTTTCTATAGAAAAATTTTCGATAAAAAAATTTTTCTATAGAAAAATTTTCGATAAAAAAATTTTTCTATAGAAAAATTTTCGATAAAAAAATCGAAAATAAAAAAATTTTTCTATAGAAAAATTTTCGATAAAAAAATTTTTCTATAGAAAAATTTTCGTTAAAAAAATTTTTCTATAGAAAAATTTTCTATAAAAAATTTTTTTTTGTCTATAGACAAATTTTTGATAAAAAAATTTTTTTATAGAAAAATTTTCGATAAAAAAATTATTCTCTAGAAAAATTGTGGATAAAAAAATTTTTCTATAGACAAATTTTTGATAAAAAAATTTTCTATAGACAAATTTTCGATAAAAAAAATTTTTCTATAGAAAAATTTTCAATAAAAATATTTTTCTATAGAAAAATTTTCGATAAAAATATTTTTCTATAGAAAAATTTTTGATAAAAAAATTTCTATACACAAAAATTTTCGATAAAAAAGTTTTTCTATAGAAAAATTTACGATAAAAAAATTTTCGATAAAAAAATGTTTCTATACAAAAATTTTAGATAGTAAAATTTTTCTATAAAAAAATTTACGATGAAAAATTTACGAGAAAAAAATTTTCGATCAAAAAATGTTTCCATACAAAAATTTTCGATTAAAAAAATTTTTCTATAGAAAAATTATCTATAAAAAAATTTTTCTATAGAAAAGTTCTGGATAGAAATATTTTTCAGTAGAAAAATTTTCGTTAGAAAAAAGTTTTTCTACAGAAAAATTCTGGACAAAAATATTTTTCTGTAGTAAAATTTTTGATTTTCTTATCGAAGATTTTTTTTTATAGAAAAATTTTTTTCTCAAGAATTTTTTAATATAAAAAATTTTTTTTTCTCTAGAAAAATTTTCAATTAAAATTTTTTTCAGTAAAAATATTTTGCCATAGAAAATTTTTCGATTTAAAAAGATGTTGTTATAGAAAAAATTTTCCATAAAAAAAATTTTCCTATAGATAATTTTTTGGTAAAAAATATTTTTCTTTAGAAAAATTTTAGATTTAAATATTTGACCATGTATAAGCTATATTGTGCACTATAGCTTACACTTATAAAAAGCTATCTTAATTAAATCTTTTACAAGACCTATTTTCTTTATCCAATATCCTTATATAGCCATTTTTCAACAAAATTTTGTTTGTTAATATTCAAGTGATTTGGACCGTATTTATTTAATTTAATTATAACAAATAAATTTAAATAAATTATTAATACCACAAAAAAACAAGACTAATAAAAATATTATTATTATTAACATAATTTTCTTATTTTTATTTAAATTAATTTAATTTAATCTGTATATATTTAGTTTTAATTATTTTTATCTATATTTGTAATATATAATTTTTTTGTTTCATAAAGTCGTATATAATTTTATTTTCTGTTTATTTTTCTCTGTTTGTTTAATTTTTCTCTGTACAAAAATAAATTTTGTTTAAAAAAAAAAAATAATTAAATAATTGTGTTTTTATTTCGAATTTCTTTCTCATTAAATTGTTTTAATTGCCCATGAAAAAGTTGTTTTTAAATTTTTCTCTCAAACTCATTGAAATGTTTGTTAAAGTTTGCCTTAACCGATAAAATCATATCCTTTCAGTTTGTCCTTAATAAGTTTTTCACAATTAGAATTTACATTTCCTTATTCTTAACATAAGCCTTAAGGTATGCTGTACTTTTTTAAATCATTGTTCATTCAATACAAATGTAAAAAAGATACATGATAATTTTTAATAACGCAAGTCTTTATGTTCCATCTAATAATATTCACTGAATCTTATTTTGGCTATTAATTTCCCTCTCTCTATATTTTCCTTGAAGAAGAGGGAATCACAAGAAAAATGAAGGCTACAATTTTGCATATTTCTGCAGAATTTACTTTAACTCTTATCTAAATAACGTCCTGATGAATATTCATCATTGAGTTTCATTTTTCTTGTCGAATAACAAAAGCCTCAAAGTATGCTGTACTTTTTGAGAAAAACTAATTGCGGATTAGAACGAAGGTTTGAATTTGCTATTGCCGCATTCGATATCGATCGAAATGTAAAATATTTCAGAAACATTTGTACTTTTAGGATAATCTTAATAATATAATCTTAATAATATATAACATATAAAGTTCACTACATTGTAGATTATTTGTCAAAAATTTCCTGATAGTAGGAGAATTTCATTTAGACCAAATGTTTTGGCAAACAAACGTATATGTTTAGATATCAAATTTTATTGAACTTTTTGTGAAATAGATTATTTTGAAAATCCCTAAGGTATGCTATACAATATTTACTCTGAGTTTTCGATCGATATCATAAAACATATATACGATTTACTAAAATCGTGTACTACAAAAACAATTATTAAATGGGTAAATTTTAAGAAATACTTAAAAATCTAAACTTTTTATGAAATGTTGCTAAACGTTTTAGAAAATGTTGCTTATTGTTTTAGAAAATGTTGCTTATTGTTTAAGAAAATGTCGCTAAACATTTCAGAAAATGTTGCTTAACATTTTAGGAAATGTTGCTAAACATTTTAGAAATTGTTGCTAAACATTTAGAAAAATGTTGCTAAACACATTCAAAAATGTTGCTAAACATTTAAAAAATCTTGATAAATATTGCAAACATTTAGAAAATATTGCTAAACATTTTGAAAACGGTTATTAATTGGGTAAATTTTTAGAAATACTTAAAAATCTAAGCTTTTTATGAAATGTTGCTAAACATTTTAGAAAAGGTTGCTTAGTGTTTTAGAAAATGTTGCTTATTGTTTAAGAAAATGTCGCTAAACATTTCAGAAAATGTTGCTCAACATTTTAGGGAATGTTGCTAAACATTTTAGAAATTGTTGCTAAACATTTAGAAATATGTTGCTAAACACATTCAAAAATGTTGCTAAACATTTAAAAACATGTTGCTCACTGTTTTAGAAAATGTTGCTAAACATTTGAAAAAATGTTGATAAAAGAAAATGTTGCAAACATTTAGAAAATGTTGCTAAACATTTCGAAAAATGTTGTCAAACACAATCAAAAATGCTGCTAAATATTTAAGAAGATGTTGCTTAAGATTTAAGAAAATGTATATGTAAAATATATTGGAAATTAAATTTTCATATTTTTTCCTAACATTTGGCGATTTGGTCCCAGTTTTGCATAAATCATTTCTCGAGAGATTTAACTGAAGAAAACCAAGAGATATTGGATTACTCAACCACCACTCATCTTTGAATCTCAGATAAGAAATTAATTGGCTCCTATTTGCTTCAGGAAGAGTGTCTTTGTTTCGAATTTAGTCTAACGTTTAACAGACTTAACTGAAGAATGGAAAGAGGCATTGGATGACTCTATCAACACTCATCTAAGAGTCTCAGATAGTGACTTAATCGGCTTCTCCTTGCATCAGGAAGAGTATCTAAGTTTCGAATTTAGTCTAATGCATTACAGATTTATCTAAAGAATGAAAAGAACCGTTGGATTACTCCAGATTTACTATTCTAAGAATCTCAGATAATAAGACTATAATTCAAATTTAGTCTAATGTATCAAATATTTATGTGAAAAATGGGAAGGAGCATCAGATTACTCCATCTTCGTCCAGTATCAGTGGCTGGTTGAGTTTCTATTTCCCAAAGCTTTTGGCTTGGTTTTCTATCCAAGTGCATCAGAACAGCAAAGCTCTTACTTTCATTAAAAAAAGGAAGAGACAATTTTCTTTTCTAGACACTCGCCAGTGGCTTGGGTAAAATTGCAAGATCCGTATTTCTTGTTCCTCTTGTGTATTTTTATTAAACGAGACTTAAATAAATACCATGTGACTATGATCTCCTTCTGTTTCATCTAGTCGACTCTTTTAAACTGCTTTAAGTTTAAGCTTGTGCTTGACAACATTCAGAGCCAATATTCTAAATATATCCATTTTAACCATACCCATTTTAACCACAGCTACACCCAAAGAATATAACAGATCACTTATCCCCTAGGGCAGTGAGATGGGAGGTGCAACCGGCATTTCTTTGAGAACTTAGAAGTCGTTTTAAATATATATTAGAAGTAATTTGGTTACAAAATCATCCCAAGAGTATTTATTTGTTGCTTTTCTTTATCATACTCTTAGAAACAAATTCTGAGTGAATGATAAAGATAAAAATAACGTTTAGCGGTTTAGAAGAAGAAAATTTAATTTAAAAGAATATTTAAGAACATCCAATTTGTCTAAAAACAAGCCTTCTTGAGCAATTTCTTTAAAATTACATATTTTAAACATTTTAAATAATTTTTTTTAAATGTTGCCAAACATTTTAGAAAAAGTTGCTCTCAAAATGTTGCTAAACATTTCCCAAAATGTTGCTAAATATTTCTCCAAATGTTGCAAAACATTTCTGAAAATGTTGCCAAACATTTCTCAAAATGTTGCTAAACATTTCTCAAAATGTTGTTAAACACTTCTCGAAATGTTGCTAAACATTTATCAAAATGTTGCTTAACATTTCTCGAAATGTTGCTAAACATTTCTCAAAATGTTGCTAAACATTTCTCAAAATGTTGCTTAACATTTCTCAAAATGTTGCTAAACATTTCTCAAAAAGTTGCTAAACATTTCTAAAAACGTTGCCAAAAACGTCTTAAAATGTTGCTAAACATTTATTAAACTGTTGCTAAACATTTATTAAAATGTTGCTAAACATTTCTTAAAATGTTGCTTAACAATATTTCAAACTTTACTAAGCATTTCTGAAAATTTGTCCAAACATTTATAAAAATGTTGCCAAACATTTTTGAAAATTTTGCTTAACATTTTAGAACATTTTGAGAACCTAGAATTTCTAGAGTTTTTGATTTAAAATATTATAACTTTTTTTTTTTATTTAGGAAATCGTCTATAAAATATTTGCTAAAATGTTTATAATTATTTAAAAAAAATGTATAACAACTTTTTTGAAAATATTTCCAAGTAGAAGTAAAATTTTTAAGCTTATTAATTGGTTTATAAATATTTTAAAGCTTTTAAAAATTTTTATTTCCAATGCTTTAAGTAGAGTTTTTTGGAGTTTAGGTAATTTCTCAACTTTTCATTGATTATTAGAAATTTTTATTATAAATTTTACATTCTTTACTCATATATCTTTAGTTTATTTGAAATTTAGGTAAAAGTTTTTTTATTTAAAATTTGATCAGAATTTTCGCTTTTAAAGCTTTTTATATATTTCTAAAATTTGTTCAAACTTGATCAAAAATTTTATAAAATTTTTACTTTTCTATTCAGTAATTTTCTGTTTTCATCCAATAAAAGTGGGTTTGAATCCAAATTACTTATAAATAATTATTCCAAAAACTTTAGATTCGAGTTTTAAAGCTTTAAGGAAAAACTATAACTCAAGTTTGAAATAGAGTTGTATTAGAAGCTTTTGATAAAATATGATTGAATTTTTAGTAAACATTGATTTTTAAGGCTTAAATAAAGTTTTATTAACTTAAAGCAGGACACAAGTTTCTTTTAAGACTTTATAAATTATTTTATTTTCAATTATTTACAATTCTACAAATATTTTGTTTTTTTCCTTAGTTTTTCTTATTTATCTTTTCTTCAGTTATTTTCTTTTTTGAAACAATTCTCATGGATACGGCAGCTATTTGTAGATAAGTAAATTTATTTAAATTTTTAATGACTAAAAACCAAACATAATAATAATAAAAGAAAAGAACTGTCAAAATATATTAATAAATAAATTTAAAATAAAATTTAAAAAAACCTAAACGCATAAACTAACATATTTAAATGTATTAAAAATATATTTATTAAATATTAAAAAACAAAGATAAAACAGAAGTGTTAAATTATATAAATATTAAAATAATTTAATAACAAAAACAAGAATAAAAATTTAATTTTAACACAGAAAAAAAGTATTACCTTTAAAATTTAATGAAAAAATCAAGTTTTTTTAAATTCTTTTTAATGCTAAGTTTAATATTTTCTATTAATTGTTTCTTAAAAGTTCTCTAAACAACCGTTAATTAAAAAGCAATTTTTAAAAAAATTATACAAAAATTAAATAATTGATTAAAAAACCTTAAAATAAATAAATTTAAAAGAACATAAATACGATTTACTACAAACTTATACTATAAAAAAACAAAAACAATCATTAATTTGCTAAAATCTAAAAGAAAAAGAGGAAAATTTTAAGAAATGCTTAGAAATCTAAACTTTTTATGAAATGTTGCTAAACATTTAAAAAAAATGTTGCTAAACATTTTAAAAAATGTTTCTAAACATTTTGGAAAATGAAGCTAAATATCTTAAAAAATGATGCTAAACATTTAAAAAAAACATATTGCTTATCATGTAGAAAATGTTACTAAAGATTTTAGAAAATTTTGCTAAACATTTTCTAGTTGCTAAACATTTTAGAAAATGTTGCTAAATATTTTCGAAAATGTTGCTAAAC
Organism: Stomorhina lunata; assembly: GCA_933228675.1. Classification (NCBI taxonomy): domain Eukaryota; kingdom Metazoa; phylum Arthropoda; class Insecta; order Diptera; family Rhiniidae; genus Stomorhina; species Stomorhina lunata. The sequence goes on from OW121744.1 coordinate 92,891,153, forward strand.
ATTTCAGAAAATATTGAAATATGTTGTTTATATATTACAAAATGTTTCTTAACATTTTGGAAATGTAGCTAAATATTTTATATAATATTGCTAGACATTTTAGAAAATGTAGCTAAACTTTTTAGAAAATTTTGCTAAACACTTTGAAAAATGTTGCTTAACATTTTAGAAAATGTTGCTAAAAATTTTAAAAAATGTTGCTAAACTTTTTAGAAACTGTTCCTTAACATTTTGATAAATCTTGCTTTAAATTTCGAAAAATGTTTATAAATATTTTAGAAAATAATGATAAACATTTTAGAAAATGTTGATAAATATTTTAAAAATATTGATAAGCATTTTAAAAAATATTGCTAAACATTTCAGATAAATATTTAAAAAATGTTGATAAACATTTTAAAAAATATTGCTAAACATTTCAGAGAATGTCGCTTAATATTTAAGAAAATGTTACTAAACATTTTAGAAAATGTTGCTTAACATTTAAGAAAATATTGCTAAGCAGTTAAAGGTAAAATATAGATATTGAAAATTACATTTTCATTTTGAAAAGATTAACTTTTTGAATGAATGAAATGTTTCTCAACATTTTGCAAAATGTTTCTAAAAAAAAATGTAACTCAACAATTTCAAAAATGTTTATGAACATTTCAGAACATGTTGCTGAAAAGTATGTTTCAAAAGTTAAAGACAAAGAAAATAAAAACGGCATCTAAAAATGTTTAAAATTTGTCTAAAAATATTGTTTAATGTTTCTCAACATTTTGTACAATGTTTTTCAACATTTTGAAAAATGTTTCTCAACATCTTAAAAATAAATTATAATAATTAATATAAAATTATTAAAAATATTTCTAAATGTCTCAAAAATTTTAATCAAAATTTTGGAAAATGTTTATCAACATATTGAACATTTGTTCAAACATTTTGAAAAATGTTTTTCAATATTTTAAAACTTAATTATAATAATTAATATAAAATATAAGATATTTCTAAATATTAAAAAAAAAAACGTTTCTCAACATTTTGAAAAATGTTTATCTACATTTTGAAAAATGTTTCTCAGCATTATGAAAAATGTTTATAAAGATGTTGCTAGAAATGGCATTTAAATATTTTGTATAGTGTTTCTCAACACTTTGCATAATGTTTCTCAACATTTTGTATAATACTTCTCAACATTTTAAGAAATGTTTCTCAACATTTTGAAACATGTTTCTCAACGTTTTGAAATAAAATTATAATAATTAAATGAAATTATTCAAAATATTTCTAAATGTATCAAAAAAATGTTCCACAACATTTTGGAAAATTTTTATCAACATTTCAGAACATGTTGCAGATAAATTTTATGATAACAAATCATAAGAAAACTGAGGAAATTAATAAAAAAAAAACGAAAAAACACGGTTGTGGTTTTAATTTATCCAATTTCATGATTTCTCTCTATTTTTTAAACAAATATTCAAAATTTCAATTCTTCGCTGTAAATATTTTCCTTTAATTTATATACTTTTCAAACGATCTTCGCTTTTTAAAATCAAAAGTTAAGCAAAAAAGAAAGTAGTCGATATAATTAAAGAAAATGATGATGAAGAAAAACAAGAATAAAATTAAAAAAAAGAGAAATAACCCACCTCTACCATTATTTAAAAAAATAAAATATAAAAATAATTATGCTCTAAAGACAAAACTATAAATAAATCTTATAAAAGAAAATTAAGCAGAAAATCTTGAGAAATCCATAAAACTTGTAAATTATTTAAAACCGTAAAAGAAAGTTGAAAACTTGAAAAGTAAAACTAAATATTTTTAACAAAACAAAAATACACTCTATTTTTTGTGGCCATATTTTTATATAACAAACAAAAAAATCAAGGAATTCTGAAAAAAAATACAATATAAAATACAAAAGGAAAAAATTAAGAAAAATGAAAGGAGTTTTAAAATCAAATTACTGTAAAAAATATAACCAAATAAATTAACAAAAAAATGAGGCATGTAGTTTAAAAACAAAATATAGAAATCATAAATAATTAAGGCTAAAATTTAAACACAAAAGTATAGGAAATATAAAGTAAAAAATTTAAATGAAAATTAAACAATTAAGCCAGTGAATAAGTCTAAAAAACGAAGATCGTTTTTTCATTTAATTTCCAAAAATTCTTTTTTGAAAATTTTTAAATAACAAAAAAAGTGTAAATATTTCTTGTATATAATTTATTTTTAATTTTCATTTCCCTTAAACTTTTTCCATATGGTTTCTTGTATAAATTTTTTTTAATTTCAATTTAAATATCTTAAAAACTATATTTAATTATAAAAACTGAAAGCAAAAACAAAAGAACTAATTAAATGTTAATGTTAAATATTAAACAAAAAACTTAAATAATTGTTACATGTTACTATAGTAAAACGTTGCAAAAAGAAGAAATAAATTACAGAAAACTCATACAATACAACTTCACATAATACATTCACATTTAGATAAACACATACATACTCATAAGACCATTACAAAAACAAACAACATTCGAAAAATAACAAGAACATTTCAATTTTCCTTAAATTAATTATTTCACTATAGTATTTCTTTTAACTTGAATACAGTTTTTTTATCGATCAATTTCAGATTTTAAACATTTCAAGTAATTTTTTTTTTCAAAAAAATGTTGCTAAACATTTCTGAAAATGTTGCTAAACATTTTTGAAAATGTTGCTAAACATATCTGAAAATGTTGCTAAGCATTTTTGAAAATGTTGCTAAACATTTCTGAAAATGTTGCTAAACATTTCTGAAAATGTTGCCAAACATTTCTGAAAATATTGCTAAACATTGCTCAAAATGTTGGTAAATATTTATAAAATGTTGCCAAACATTTCTGAAAAATGGAAATTTTTTCTGAAAATTTTGCTAAACATTTCTAAAACATGCAAAACTCTTCTGGAAATGTTGCTTAACATTTCTCAAATGTTGATTAATATTTCTTCAAACGTTTCTAAACATTCCGCAAAATTTTGCTAAACGTTTATGAAAATGTTGCCAAACATTTTTGAAAAGTTTGCTTAATATTTAAGAAATCAGCGGTAAACATTTTTGCAAATGTTGCTAAATATATTTGAAAATGTTGCTAAGTACTTATTATAGTTGTATTGTAAACATTTTTGAAAATGTTGCTACACATTTCTGAAAATTTTGCTTAACATTTCTGAAAATGTTGCTAAACACTTCTGAAATTCTTACTTAACATTTCTTAAAATGTTGCTAATTATTTCTTAAAATGTTGCTTAACATTTCTTAAAATGTTGCTAAATATTTCTTAAAATGTTGCTAAGCATTTCTGAAAATCTTGCTAAACATTTCACAAAATTAAAAATTCGAAAAAATTGCTTGACATTTTAGAAATCAGTGATAAAAATTTTGGAAAATTTTGGAAAATTTGGCTAAACATTTCTCCAAATGTTGCTAAGCAATTTTGAAAATCTTGCGAAACATTCCTCAAAATATTATATACGAATTTGAACGTTTTTCGAAAATGTTGTTCAACTTATTTGGAGATGTTGCTGATCAAGATATTTATGAAATGAATTTCAGAGTTTTTCGAAAATGGTGCTCAACTTATTTGGCGATGTTGCTAAATATTTTAGACAATGTTCTTCAACATTTTGGAAAATGTTTCTCAACATTTTGGAAAATGTTTTTCAACATTTTAAAAAATGTTTCCCAGCATTTCAGAAAATATTTTTCAACATATAGAAAAATGTTTCTCAACATATAGAAAAATGTTTCTCAACATTTTAGAAAATGCTTCCTTACATTTAGGCAAATGTTTTTAAGCATTTCGATAATGTTAAAAGAAACGTTTAGTACTTTTGGAATACCAATTTTAAAAAATGTTTCTTAATATTTTTTAAAATATTTCGAATCATCTTACTTCTCTGTATTCATCACAAATTCTTCCCCTTACCTTTTTGTTTCCCTTCTCAAATTTTCTCTCCCATTACATCTGTTACATTTCCATCTGTCATTACAAATTTTCCTATTCTTCTCAATTCGGCTGGTATTTTCTTTTGAAAATCTATTTTAAATTCTTTGTAAATATTATTGTAAAATCTCTTAAGTCTTAAGCAAATCAAAGAAAAGTATTAACTATTTATTATAAATTTATTTGTTTTTATTTCAGTGATTTCATTTTCTTTTATGTTTCTGTATTATTTCAATTTCTTGAATACAAAATAAACATATAATTACAAGATTCATTAATTATACAATTTATACATAAAAGACAAAAATAGCGAATGTAATGAATTGAAAAATGAGGCAAAACAAATGTTATTATTTTGTTAGCAACAAAAACGGAAATTAATGTTGCTGAAAGAAACTTATAAACATGTGGAACTAAAGTGTCTTATGTTTTTGCAACATTGTAGAAAATGTTGCAAAACTTTCTAACAAGGATTCTATATATTTTTAAGAATGTTTCTGAACATTTCCTAAAATGTTGCTAAACATTTTCAAAAATGTTTCTAAACATTTTAGAAAATGTTTCTTAACATTTTCTAAAATGTTTCTAAACATTTTCTAAAACGTTTCTAAACATTTTCTAAAACGTTTCTAAGCATTTTCTAAAATGTTTCTAAACATTTAAGAAAATGTTTCTAAACAATTAAGAAAATGCTTCTAAACATTTTAGAAAATGTTTCTCAACATTTTAAAAATTGCTTTTAAACATTTAAGAAAATGTTTCTAAACATATTAAAAATGTTTCAATTTATTTTGGAACATGTTTCCAAACATTTTTCAAAATGTTTCTAAACATTTTAGAAAATGCTATTTAACATTTTAAAAAAAGTTTTTAAACATTTTTTAAGCATTTTAGAAAATGTTTCTTAACTTTTAAGAAAACGTTTCTACACGTTTTAAAAAATGTTTCTTAATATATTATAAAATGCTTCTAAACATTTTACGAAATGTTTCTAAACATTTTATAAAATGTTTCAAAACATATTAAAAATTTTTCTAAAGATTTTAGAAAATGTTTTGAAACACTTTGAAAATGTTTCTAAACATTTAAAAAAAGGTTTCTAAACATTTTAGAAAATGTTACTAAATATTTTAGAAAATGTTTTCAAACATGTTAGAAAATGTTTCTAAACATTGTGGAATAAGTTTCTAAACATTTTAGAAAAGGTTTCCAAACATTTTAGAAAATGTTTCTAAACATTTAAGAAAATGTTTATAAACATTTAAGAAAATGTTTATAAACATTTGAAAAAACGTTTCTTAACATTTTAGAAAATATTTCTTAACATATTAAAAATGTTTATAAACATTTAAGAAAATGTTTATAAACATTTGAAAAAACGTTTCTTAACATTTTAGAAAATATTTCTTAACATTTTAAAAAAGTTTCTAAACATTTTAGAAAATGTTTCTTAACATTTTAGAAAATGTTTCTAAACATTTTAGAAAATGTTTCTAAGCATTTTAGAAAATGTTTCTAAACATTTTAGAAAATGTTTCTAAACATTTTAGAAAATGTTTCTAAACATTTTAGAAAATGTTTCTAAACATTTTAGAAAATGTTTCTAAACATTTTAGAAAATGTTTCTAAACATTAAAAAATGTTTAGAAACATTAAAGAAAATGTTTCTAAACATTTTAATAAATGTTTAGAAACATTTAAGAAAATGTTTCTAAACATCTTAGAAAATGTTTAGAAACATTTAAGAAAATGTTTTTAAACATTTCAGAAAATGTTTCTAATGTTCCGCGACATTATAAAGAATGTTTCTATATACTTCGTAGCACCACTTTATGACCTAGTGTTTATTAGGTTTTTGCCATCCAAAACGCCAGATACAATTCATTTCTGATTTTAACTTATTTTACAGTTTGGAAAACATTTAATTTGATTTAAGTAGAAAATCTCTCCTGTCACTCATAAAATATTATTTGTGTTTTATTTGAAATATTATTTTTTTAATATTAAATATATCATAAATGTTTCGTTACTTAAATGTGCCAAAATAAGTTTAAATCATGAAAATCACTCTATCATATTTTACTATAAAGTTTTACCACAAAATTTTTGGTTTAAATTTTTAATATATGGCTTTTAAGGGTTTTTAGAAAATTTAATAAGACAAAAAAATGTTTAAAGCATACGAAAAGGAAAATTTCAACTAAAGCTTTTTCCATGAAAGCTTAAAAGTTTATTTTGTATGCAATTTAATTTTGGACAAAGCTTATATTTAACATTTTTCTGAGAAAAATTGTAAAATCTCTTTCTTAATTAAAAAAAAAACATAACATTAAGATAAAAGCTTTAAAAGAAAAGCTTTTCGCAAAAATGAGCTCTTCCCAAGGTATTTTAAAAAAACTTATCAATTCCCCTTAAAAAAGTTGAAATTTTGTTCAATTTGAAAGTTCGAGAGCTTTTTAATACGGAAAATTGTTGCTTAAACTCTTTCTTAAGATATCTTGACTTAAAGAAGCTTTCTACTACTTCTCGTAACTTCACACACATTTTTTCTTTAAAGTTAGAAAGTTTTCAAAAAAAAATTCTTAGCTAAAAATGTTTCTAAACAATTTTAAAAATGTTTCTAAATAATAAGGAAAATATCTCTGCATCATTTTGATAGTTAAACAAATTATAACGAGCTTCTAAAAACAAATGTTTTGTTTGAATCTTGAAAAGTTATTGTTTTAGAAAAATAGTGAAAATGTTTCTCAGGAATTTGAAAAATTTTTCGAAGCAATTTTAAAAATGTTTCTAAACAATTGGAAATATGTTTCTAAACATTTTGGCAAATGTTTGCTAACAAAAGGGAAAATTTTGTTAGAGACAAATTTTTCTTTAAAGAAAATTTTATTAGAGACAAATTTTTCTATATAGAAACCTTTTTTAGAGATAAATTTTTCTTTAAAGAAAATTTTGTTAGAGACAAATTTTTCTATATAGAAACCTTTTTTAGAGACAAATTTTTCTTTAAAGAAAATTTTGTTAAAGAAAAATTTTTCTTTCAAAAAAATTTTGTTACAGATCTTTTTATATAGAAAACTTCGTTAGAGACAAATTTTTCTTTAAAGAAAATTGTGCTAGAGACAAATTTATCTTTAAAGAAAATTTTGTTAGAAACAAATTTTCCTTTAGAGAAAATCTTGTTAGAGACAAATTTTTCTTTAAAGAAAATTTTGTTAGAAACAAATTTTTCTTTAGAGAAAATCTTGTTAGAGACAAATTTTTCTTTAAAGAAAATTTTGTTAGAGACAAATTTTTCTTTAAAGAAAATTTTGTTAGAGACAAATTTTTCTTTAAAGAAAATTTTGTTAGAGACAAATTTTTCTTTCAAGAAAATTTTGTTAGAGACAAATTTTCCTTTCAAGAAAATTTTGTAAGAGAAAAATTTTTCTTTAAAGAAAATTTTGTTAGAGACAAATTTTTCTTTAAAGAAAATTTTGTTAGAGACAAATTTTTCTTTAAAGAAAATTTTGTTAGAGACAAATTTTTTTTTTAAAGAAAATTTTTTTAGAGAAAAATTTTTCAATATAGAAAATTATAGACAATTATTGACAATTTTTAAATAGCTTAAGCTTTTGTATGTGATTTCATTTAAAAAGCTTTGAAAGAGTAAAGGAGTTTTAGCATTTAAAGCTTTAGGAAAAAGAATTTTTGTAAAATTTTGTTAATTCTTGATTGACTTTTTCATTGAACCATTGACTATTTAAGCTAAAGCTAGAGTTTAAAAATTTTGATTACAGTTCTTTAGCAAATTTAACTCGTCTATATTTTGTAAGCTTTTAAAGCTATAAGTTAGTTTGTAATTTATAAGGGAATATAAAATCTAAAGTAATTTTTAATAATTTATTAAACAAATTAACAATTTTAATAATGAAATAACTAAATAATAATTTTAAAAACAAAAACAATAGAATTTAATGAAATAGGAAAAGAGAAAAACTTTTCAGAGAACCAAAAGCTTTTGTTAAAGGAACCAAAATATTTAAATGAAAGTAGTTTTTGTGAATTGGTTTTGAATTGTGAAACTTTAGAGGAACGCTTTGTTTTTTGAGGAAATTAGAGAAATGCAAACAATTTTGTTTGAAGACATTGTTGAGATTTGAAAACAATAAAGCTTTAGGTGAAAGCTTTTAGGAAAGAAATATAAAAATTCTGGAGAATTTTATATTTAGTTAGTTTTTAGTAGATTTAGGGAAAAACTTTATGAATTTTATTAAAGGTAAACAGCTATTTTTGTCGCACCTGAAAGCTTTTAAATAAGAGCTTAAAAGCTCTTCAAATACATTTAAAACAAAACATATATATTTTTGGTAATTATAGAAAAAAAACAAGAAATAATAAAATATGATTATCTAAATGTTAGTTTCAATGTTTTAGCAACATTTTATTAGTGTGGTATAAAAAAATTATAGAAAAAAAAACTACAACAAAAAAATTAAAAAAATATAATATTTGAAAATTAAAAAAAAAAACAAAACATTTAAAATACATTTATTTTTTGATTAAGGATATGCCCAGCAACACTAACAGCTTCAAAATAACTAAATGTGGAAAATATTAAACAAAATTATTTAAATAATTAAAGGAAAATAAGAAAAAATGTTATTAATTTTTTTAGGAAATAAGTTAAAGTTTTAATAAAAACCAAGAAAAAACCCGAAGTAATTAATAATTTTCTATATTGGAGGCAGAAATATGAAAGTATTTCTTAAAACTTTTTTGAACCCCCCTAAGATTTTTACACTGTCTTAAAAATAGCCTTTAATTATAACAGGAGATGTTGTTTTTAATATAAAATATTTTACAAAATCTTAGGTTCCTTATATTCAAAACCTATTTTCTCTAATTTCCCAAAATTTTTAGTTCTTCTTTTCAGAGTTTGAGTTTATTATTAAAAACAATATCCAGAGCCACTGATATAATTCAATGCCATTTTTCATTGAAAAACAAAAAAAATTTTAAAGACAGCTTATTTTTTTTTAATTGATTTTATAATTTTCTTTTTGAATTTCGTTTCATTAATCGAACGAAAAAGTTTTAAAATACTTTCATATTTCATTTTTTAGAAAATTTTTAATTACTTCCCAAACCAAAATCTAAACAAGACATTAAAGATATACAAACTATTTTTTAAACGAGTTAAAAGCTAAGACAGAAAAATCTTTTAGGGCTAGATATACAGGAAATGTCAATGGTTTATATAAAAAGAAAAGATTTGATTTACCAAAATTTTATTTAAAGAATGAGCTTTAAGCTTTCTTTTGAAATACATACAAAATCTCAAGAAAACCAACAAAAATTCTTTACTAGTACTTACATATGAAGCCCGTAATAAAAAACCGTTTCCAAACATTTTGCAAAATGTTTATGATTTAGTTAAAAAATGTTGCTAAACATTTTACAGAATGTTTCTAAACATTGTCGTTAAAATATTGTATCTCAACATTTCAATAAGAAATTCTCACTATTTATAATTATGAGTCTCAATTTGAAAGACAATTTTTTCTATGTAGAAGATATTGTTAGAGACAAATTTTTCTATAAAAAAAATTTTGCTATAGAGAAATTTTTCTATATAGACAATTTTTTAACAGACAAATTTTTTTATATAGAAAATTTTGTAAGAGAAAAATTTTCTATATAGAAAATTTTGTTAGACACAAATTTTACTATATAGAAAATTTAGCTAGAGACAAATTTTTCTATATAGAATATTTTATTAGAGACAAATTTTTCTATATAGAAAATTTTGTTAAAGATAAATTTTTCTATCTAGAAAATTTTGTTAGAGACAATCTTTTCTATATAAAAAAATTTTGTTAGAGACAAATCTTTCTCTATAGAAAATTTTGTTAGAGATAAAATTTTCTATACAGAAAATTTTGTTAGAGGCAAATTTTTCTATACAAAAAATTTTGTTGAAGACAAATTTTTCTATAGATTTTTCTTAGATAAATTTTTCTATTGAAATTTGTTTATTGAAAAAATTTTCCATCCAAATATTTTTTTATAGAAAAATTTTCTATAGAAAATTATTTTATAGAAAAATTTTCTATGAAATATTTTTTTATAGAAAATGTTTTCTATAGAAATTTTTCTATCGAAAATTTTTTTATAAAAAATGTTTCTATAGAATATTTAAAAAAAAAATTTTTTATGGAAAATTTTTTTATCAAAAATTTTTCTACACAAAATTTTTATATAGAATTTTTTAAAGAAAAATTTTTGTATAGAATTTTTTTTAAAGAAATATTTTTGTATAAAAATTTTTTTATAGAAAAATTTTTCTATACAAATTTTTTTTCCATTTTTTATAGAAAATTTTTTTATAGTAAAATATTTCTATCGAAAATTTTTCTATAGAAAAATATTTCTATCGAAAATTTTTCTATAGAAAAATATTTCTATCGAAAATTTTTCTATAGAAAAATATTTCTATCGAAAATTTTTCTATAGAAAAATATTTCTATCGAAAATTTTTCTATAGAAAAATATTTCTATCGAAAATTTTTCTATAGAAAAATATTTCTATCGAAAATTTTTCTATAGAAAAATATTTCTATCGAAAATTTTTCTATAGAAAAATATTTCTATCGAAAATTTTTCTATAGAAAAATATTTCTCTCGAAAATTTTTCTATAGAAAAATATTTCTCTCGAAAATTTTTCTATAGAAAAATATTTCTATCGAAAATTTTTCTATAGAAAAATATTTCTATCGAAAATTTTTCTATAGAAAAATATTTCTATCGAAAATTTTTCTATAGAAAAATATTTCTATCAAAAATTTTTCTATAGAAAAATATTTCTATCGAAAATTTTTCTATAGAAAAATATTTCTATCGAAAATTTTTCTATAGAAAAATATTTCTATCGAAAATTTTTCTATAGAAAAATATTGCTATCGAAAATTTTTCTATAGAAAAATATTTCTATCGAAAATTTTTTTAAAGAAAAATATTTCTATTGAAAATTTTTTAAAGAAAAATATTTCTATTGAAAATTTTTTAAAGAAAAATATTTCTATCGAAAATTTTTCTATTGAAAAATATTTCTATCGAAAATTTTTCTATAGAAAAATATTTCTATAGAAAATTTTTCTATAGAAAAATATTTCTATCGAAAATTTTTCTATAGAAAAATATTTCTATCGAAAATTTTTCTATAAAAAAATATTTCTATCGAAAATTTTTCTATAGAAAAATATTTCTATCGAAAATTTTTCTATAGAAAAATATTTCTATTGAAAATTTTTCTATAGAAAAATATTTCTATTGAAAATTTTTCTATAGAAAAATATTTCTATCGAAAATTTTTCTATAGAAAAATATTTCTATCGAAAATTTTTCTATAGAAAAATATTTCTATCGAAAATTTTTCTATAGAAAAATATTTCTATCGAAAATTTTTCTATAGAAAAATATTTCTATCGAAAATTTTTCTATAGAAAAATATTTCTATCGAAAATTTTTCTATAGCAAAATAAATATCGACTATAAAGTCAAATATATTTTTAAAAGCTTTAAGCATTCGAAAGTCCGTAAAATTAGTTTAAGCTTTTATAAGCTTTTATAATGCAAATAAGTTTAACCAAAAGCTTTTAATAAAAGACTAAAATAAAGCTTTTCTACATGTTTTTGTTAAAAAAGAAAACAACGTTTGAGGTTCAAAATAACTTTTCTTTTTAAAAGCTTTTAACATGCAAAATTCCTATTTGCTAAAATGTTTTAGGTAATAGCTGGAGCTTAATAAATAACTAAAAGCTTTTTGTAAAAGTGGTAACATTTGTTTAGGTTTTACTTAAAGCTTTTAAAAAAATAATTCTTACCATAATAAAAGCTTTTCTATTCACTTTTATCAAAAATAAAATCTACTTAAAGCTTTAAAAAACTGCATCTTACCATAAGTAGAGCTTTTCTATTTACTTTGATGGTGTCTCTTGTTACAAACAAGGAGCTTTTTTTAAGTGAAAGAGGAAAATATGTACTTAATAGTCTTCAAGCTTTTAAACTTTGCTGAGCTTTCAAAAAGGAAAAAGTTTGTTAAGTTTACAAAAATCATTGATTAAGTAATATTAAGATAAGAGGTTAAATATTTAAAAAAAAGTTTTTACATTTTTTGAAGATTTAAGCTATAAAATTTTTTTGTCTTTATATCCAAAACTTATTTTAAAATTCATTTAGCTTAAAGCATTAAGATTTTGCATATAAATAAAACTCCTTGATTCCATTTAAAAATAAAATATTTTTAAAATAAATTTAATTCAATTTAAAAAAATACAAAGTCGACAAAACCCTTGAGGCCACTTAAAAAACAAAAACATTTTATTTTGTTTTATTTTATTATATTGGGAATAAAATTTCTAAAATTTATTATTATCACAATAATTTATTATTCAATTATGCATACAAATATTTTTTCTTTTTATTGTGGTAAATTTTAATTTATATTTAATAGCTCAATAATCTATAAAAAAATTAATTTGAATATTTAGAAAAAAACAACAATTTCAGAAAAATGTTTAATTTCTTAAACAAACACAGCTTTACTCTCCAACTAACACACAAACACTCAACTAAATCACAACTAAATCCCTCGTACACATACAAAAAATACTCACAAAAGCACATATTGTGGGCTAAAAAGCAAAAGGGGTTAACTAACAAATTATCAAATATTATATTGTTTACTTTTTGTTAAAACATTTTTGTCATAATTCGTATATTACTTCGCATATTTGTTAGTTACTCCCTTTTGTTTCTAAGCCCATGACCTCAAACACTCGAAAAGCAATTTAAAAGTCAATTTCTTTTGCACTTCAAATATTTATTATATAATAAATAAATTAAATGTTTTGCAATTTATTAAAGAAAAAATAAAGTAAACAAAAGCTTAAATTAAACTTAAAGATTTAAGAAAAATTTTAATATAAAATTTTTGTTTTTGGTTTTTTGCTTTAAATTGTATTGGTTAAAATAGTTTAAGTTATAAAAATGTTTTCTTAAGTAAAAACTGATATAGAAAAATTTCATTGAAGACAAAATTTTTAAATTTTTCTACAAAAAAAATTGTTAAAGACAAAATTTTTCTTTAAAGAACATTTTATAAGAGACAATTTTTTTTGTAAAAAAATTTTGCTAGAGACAAATGTTTCTTTATAGAAAATTCTTTTAAACAAAAATCTTTCTTTAAAGAAAATTTTGTCTCTAACTAAATTTTGTAAGAGAGACAAAATTTTTCTATAACAAAAAAAATTGTTATATACAAATTTTTCTTTAAAGAAAATTTTGTTAGAGACAAATTTTTCGATAGAAATATTTTCAAAAGAAATATTTTTCTATAGAAAAATTTTCGATAGAAATATTTTTCTATAGAAAAATTTTCGACAGAAATATTTTTCTATAAAAAAATTTCGATAGAAATATTTTTCTAGTAAAAAATTTTCGATAGAAATATTTTTCTGTAGAAAAATTTTCAATAGAAATATTTTTCTATAGAAAAATTTTCTACAGAAATATTTTTCTATAGAAAAATTTTCGATAGGAAAATTTCTTTCGAAAAATATTTCTATTAAAAAATATTTCTATCAAAAATTTTTCTACAAAATTTTTTTTACAGACAAATATTTCTATCGAAAATGTTTCTATAGAAATTATTTCCATCGAAAATTTTTCTATAGAAAAACATTTCTATTGAAAATTTTTCTATAGAAAAATATTTCTATTGAAAATTTTTCTATAGAATAATATTTTTATTGAAAATTTTTCTATAGAAAAATATTTCTATCGAAAATTTTTCTATAGAAAAATATTTCTATCGAAAATTTTTCTATAGAAAAATATTTCTATCGAAAATTTTTCTATAGAAAAATATTTCTATCGAAAATTTTTCTATAGAAAAATATTTCTATCAAAAATTTTTCTATAGAAAAATATTTCTATCGAAAATTTTTCTATAGAAAAATATTTCTATCGAAAATTTTTCTATAGAAAAATATTTCTATCGAAAATTTTTCTATAGAAAAATATTTATATCGAAAATTTTTCTATAGAAAAATATTTCTATCGAAAATTTTTCTATAGAAAAATATTTCTATCGAAAATTTTTCTATAGAAAAATATTTCTATCGAAAATTTTTCTATAGAAAAATATTTCTATCGAAAATTTTTCTATAGAAAAATATTTCTATTGAAAATTTTTCTATAGAAAAATATTTCTATCGAAAATTTTTCTATAGAAAAATATTTCTATCGAAAATTTTTCTATAGAAAAATATTTCTATCGAAAATTTTTCTATAGAAAAATATTTCTATCGAAAATTTTTCTATAGAAAAATATTTCTATCGAAAATTTTTCTATAGAAAAATATTTCTATCGAAAATTTTTCTATAGAAAAATATTTCTATCGAAAATTTTTCTATAGAAAAATATTTCTATCGAAAATTTTTCTATAGAAAAATATTTCTATCGAAAATTTTTCTATAGAAAAATATTTCTATCGAAAATTTTTCTATAGAAAAATATTTCTATCGAAAATTTTTCTATAGAAAAATATTTCTATCGAAAATTTTTCTATAGAAAAATATTTCTATCGAAAATTTTTCTATAGAAAAATATTTCTATCAAAAATTTTTCTATAGAAAAATATTTCTATCGAAAATTTTTCTATAGAAAAATATTTCTATCGAAAATTTTTCTATAGAAAAATATTTCTATAGAAAATTTTTCTATAGAAAAATATTTCTATCGAAAATTTTTCTATAGAAAAATATTTCTATCGAAAATTTTTCTATAGAAAAATATTTCTATCGAAAATTTTTCTATAGAAAAATATTTATATCGAAAATTTTTCTATAGAAAAATATTTCTATCGAAAATTTTTCTATAGAAAAATATTTCTATCGAAAATTTTTCTATAGAAAAATATTTCTATCGAAAATTTTTCTATAGAAAAATATTTCTATCGAAAATTTTTCTATAGAAAAATATTTCTATCGAAAATTTTTCTATAGAAAAATATTTCTATCGAAAATTTTTCTATAGAAAAATATTTCTATCGAAAATTTTTCTATGGCAAAATATTTCTATCGAAAATTTTTCTATAGAAAAATATTTCTATCGAAAATTTTTCTATAGAAAAATATTTCTATCGAAAATTTTTCTATAGAAAAATATTTCCATCGAAAATTTTTCTATAGAAAAATATTTCTATCGAAAATTTTTCTATAGAAAAATATTTCTATCGAAAATTTTTCTATAGAAAAATATTTCTATCGAAAATTTTTCTATAGAAAAATATTTCTATCGAAAATTTTTCTATAGAAAAATATTTCTATCGAAAATTTTTCTATAGAAAAATATTTCTATCGAAAATTTTTCTATAGAAAAATATTTCTATCGAAAATTTTTCTATAGAAAAATATTTCTATCGAAAATTTTTCTATAGAAAAATATTTCTATCGAAAATTTTTCTGTAGAAAAATATTTCTAACGAAAATTTTTCTATAGAAAAATATTATAATATAAATAAAATTTTTCTATAGAAAAATATTTCTAAAATTTTTCTATAGAAAAATATTTCTATCGAAAATTTTTCTATAGAAAAATATTTCTATCGAAAATTTTGCTATAGAAAAATATTTCTATCGAAAATTTTTCTATAGAATATTAATAGTTTTAAATAGAAATATTTTTCAATAGAAAAATATTGCTATCGAAAATTTTTCTATAGAAAAATATTTCTAACGAAAATTTTTCTATGGAAAAGTTTCTGTAAAAAAGTTTCTTTTAGAGAAAAATTTTAGTATAACAGTTTTTTTATTAAATTGTTATATCCAATTTATTATTTTATTTTTTATGATATTTTAATTTTTAGTTTATTTGCCTTTTATTTTGGAAAAATCTAAAAATTTTAAAAAAATCGATGTCGTTTATTTTTTAAGAGTAAAATAAAAATTATTGAAAAAAGTAAGAAATAAAGCACCTTAGCACTGCACTATATTAATGTGATATTACACCACAATTGCACTTAATTATTATATACAAAATTACTAAAATTTTTTGAGTTTTTGAAATTTTTTTTAACTTAAAAATTTTTTGCACCAATTTTTGGCAAATATTTATTATATAAAAACCCTGGCACGTTTTAAACAATTTTACAGAAAATCAAAAGAAAACCAAAAAATCTAATTTAAGTGAATTATTCAAAATGCACCAATTTTTGAAATTATTTTGAAAACTTAAAATTAATATGAAACAATTTTAAATTAAAGTTAAAAATTATAATGAGTTGCTTTATAAATTTAATAAAGAAAAAAGAAGTTAATATAAAATAACAAAATAATAATGTCACATGTACCTAATGATGATAAAATTAATATAAAAAGCTAAATAAAAAATTTTAAATAATAGTTATTAAAAAAAATTTAAAATTGTTTTAATTTTATTTGTATATCAGTTTTTTGGAAAAGCTTGTCTTAAAAAAAAAGTATGACTCATTTTCTTCTTTCACCTTAAAAATTTCTAAACATATTCCGTCCTTAGATCAAAAAGAAAACACAAACTCATGTAAATTTTATTTTGAAAAAATCTTACACTTTTTCCTTATATTCGAAATGATTTTTGTGTTTTTTTTTTAGAAAATTTTGCTTAAACATTTATTCAACAAAATAAACCTCATGTTTTTAATAGAATGAACAAAATCGAAAAAAATTAACAAAATTTGCATTAAACAAAAAAACACACAAAAAAGCCTTAAATGTAAAATCAAACAGTTCTCTTTACAACATAAATTTACCAAAAAGCAAAAAAGTGTTATAAAAAGATTATAAACAAATATTTAACGAAAGCCTTAAAAAACAACCCCCCAAACTCTTTAACATTAAAAAATTTTCATAAAAATGAGAAGAACTTAAGAGAAATACATACATTAACACATGTATTACTTTTAACCCCATTTACCCCCGACTAATGTATACAATCCCATAAATAAAGATGTCTTAACGAAAGTAGAATGTATGTCTAGCTTTAAATAATAAAAAAGTTAAAATAATTAAATTAATTCTTGAGTTTTAAACAAAATTATAATTTTCTTAATTTCAAAATATTTTGTTGAGGGTACATTTTGGGTTAAAAATATTTTCCCGAGTATATAAATATAACACACATTAAGTCTCCCTATTTTTCTATACTATTTTTCTATAAATTTTCGAAAAAAATAATTTTCTATAGAAAAATTTTCCAAAAAAAAATATTTTTCTATAGAAAATTTTTTTAAAAAATATTTTTCTGTAGAAAAATTTTCCAAAGAAAAATTTCTATAGAAAAATTTTCCGAAGAAATTTTCGTTAGAAATATTTTCTATGCAAAAGATTTCGACAGAAATATTTTTCTATAGAAAAATTTTCCAAAGAAATATTTTTCTACAGAAAAGTTTTGAAAAAAAATAGTTTTCTATAGAAAAATTAAAAAAAAAAATATTTTTCTATAGAAAAATTTCCAAAAAAAATTATTTTCTATAGAAAAGTTTCGAAAGAAATATTTTTCTATAGAAAAGTTTTCAAAGACATATTTTTCTATAGAAAAATTTTCCAAAGAAATATTTTGCTACAGAAAAATTTTCCTAAGAAATATTTCTCTATAGAAATATTTTCCAAACAAATGTTTTTCTGTACAGATAATTTTCTATAAAAAAATTCCGATAGTAATATTTTTCAAAGAAATATTTTTCTATAGAAAAATTTTCCAAAGAAATATTTTTCTACAGAAAAATTTCTATAAAAAAATTCCGATAGTAATATTTTTCAAAGAAATATTTTTCTATAGAAAAATTTTCCAAAGAAATATTTTTCTACAGAAAAATTTTCCAAACTTCCAAAATTTTGTATATAAAATTTTGTATAGAAAAATTTTCGTTAAAAACATTTTGCTATAGAAAAAATTTAGTTAGAAATATTTTACTATAGAAAAATTCTCGTTACAAATATTTTTCTATAGAAAAACTTTCCTTAGAAATGTTTTCTATAGAAAACTTTTTCAAATAAATATTTTTCTATAGAAAAATTTTCCAAAATTTTCGTTAGAATTATTTTTCTATAGAAAAAATTCTTAAAGAACTACTTTTCTATAGAAAAAATTTCGATAGAAATATTTTTCTATAGAAAAAATTTCGACAGAAATATTTTTGTATAGAAAAGATTTCGATAGAAATATTTTTCTATAGAAAAATTTTCGCTAGAAGTATTTTTCTATAGAAAAATTTTCGTTAGAAATATTTTTCGATAGAAAAATTTTCGTTAGAAATATTTTTTCGATAGAAAAATTTTCGTTAGAAATATTTTTCTATAGAAAAATTTTCGTTACAAAAATTTTTTTTCGATAGAAAAATTTTTGTTAGAAATATTTTTGCGATAGAAAAATTTTCGTTAGAAATATTTTTTCGATAGAAAAATTTTCGTTAGAAATATTTTTTAGTTAGAAAAATTTTCGTTATAAATATTTTTCTATAGAAAAATTTTCGTTACAAAAATTTTTTTTCGATAGAAAAATTTTCGGTAGAAATATTTTTTCGATAGAAAAATTTTCGTTAGAAATATTTTTCTATAGAAAAAATTTCGATAGAAATATTTTTTCGATAGAAAAATTTTCGTTAGAAATATTTTTCTATAGCAAAAATTTCGTTAGAAATATTTTTCTATAGAAAAATTTTCGTTAGAAATATTTTTGTATAGAAAAATTTTCGTTAGAATTATTTTTCTATAGAACAATTTTCGTTAGAATTATTTTTCTATAGAAAAATTTTCAAAAGGAATATTTTTCTAGAGAAAAATTTTATTTAGAATTATTTTTCTAAGAAAAATTTTCGTTAGAATTATTTTTCTATAGAAAAATGTTTGTTAGAATTATTTTTCTATAGAAAAATTTTGGTTAGAATTATTTTTCTATAGAAAAATTTTCATTAGAAATATTTTTCTATGGAAAAATTTTCGTTAGAAATATTTTTCTATGGAAAAATTTTCGTTAGAAATATTTTTCTATACAAAAATTTTCGTTAGAAATATTTTTCTATACAAAAATTTTCGTTAGAAATATTTTCTATAGAAAAATTTTCGTTAGAAATATTTTTCTATAGAAAAATTATCGTTAGAAATATTTTTCTATAGAATAATTTTCGTTAGAAATATTTTTCTATAGAAAAATTTTCGTTAGAAATATTTTTCTATAGAAAAATTTTCGTTAGAAATATTTTTCTATAGAAAAATTTTCGTTAGAAATATTTTTCTATAGAAAAATTTTCGTTAGAAATATTTTTCTATAGAAAAATTTTCGTTAGAAATATTTTTCTATAGAAAAATTTTCGTTAGAAATATTTTTCTATAGAAAAATTTTCGTTAGAAATATTTTTCTATAGAAAAATTTTCGTTAGAAATGTTTTTCTATAGAAAAATTTTCGTTAGAAATATTTTTCTATAGAAAAATTTTCGTTAGAAATATTTTTCTATAGAAAAATTTTCGTTAGAAATATTTTTCTATAGAAAAATTTTCGTTAGAAATATTTTTCTATAGAAAAATTTTCGTTAGAAATATTTTTCTATAGAAAAATTTTCGTTAGAAATATTTTTCTATAGAAAAATTTTCGTTAGAAATATTTTTCTATAGAAAAATTTTCGTTAGAAATATTTTTCTATAGAAAAATTTTCGTTAGAAATATTTTTCTATAGAAAAATTTTCGTTAGAAATATTTTTCTATAGAAAAATTTTCGTTAGAAATATTTTTCTATAGAAAAATTTTCGTTAGAAATATTTTTCTATAGAAAAATTTTCGTTAGAAATATTTTTCTATAGAAAAATTTTCGTTAGAAATATTTTTCTATAGAAAAATTTTCGTTAGAAATATTTTTCTATAGAAAAATTTTCGTTAGAAATATTTTTCTATAGAAAAATTTTCGTTAGAAATATTTTTCTATAGAAAAATTTTCGTTAGAAATATTTTTCTATAGAAAAATTTTCGTTAGAAATATTTTTCTATAGAAAAATTTTCGTTAGAAATATTTTTCTATAGAAAAATTTTCGTTAGAAATATTTTTCTATAGAAAAATTTTCGTTAGAAATATTTTTCTATAGAAAAATTTTCGTTAGAAATATTTTTCTATAGAAAAATTTTCGTTAGAAATATTTTTCTATAGAAAAATTTTCGTTAGAAATATTTTTCTATAGAAAAATTTTCATTAGAAACATTTTTCTATAGAAAAATTTTCGTTAGAAATATTTTTCTATAGAAAAATTTTCGTTACATATATTTTTCTATAGAAAAATTTTCGTTAGAAATATTTTTCTATAGAAAAATTTTCGTTAGAAATATTTTTCTATAGAAAAATGTTCGTTAGAAATATTTTTCTATAGAAAAATATTTCTAGAAATATTTTTCTATAGAAAAAATTTCGATTGAAACATTTTCCTATAGAAAAAATTTCGATAGAGATATTTTTCTATAGAAAAAATTTCGATAGAAATATTTTTCTATAGAAAAAATTTCGATAGAAATATTTTTCTATAGAAAAAATTTCGATAGAAATATTTTTCTATAGAAAAAATTTCGATAGAAATATTTTTCTACAAAAACATTTTTGATAGAAATATTTTTCTATAGAAAAATTTTCGTTAGAAATATTTTTCTATAGAAAAATTTTTGTTAGAATTATTTTAGAATAATTTTTCTCTAGAAAAATTTTCGTTAGAAATATTTTCCTATAGAAAAATTTTTGTTAGAAATATTTTTCGACGTATCATCAATTGTTCTCAATTTATTAATACGGTTGCCATCTCCTTCATATATCCTTTTCTTTGAAACTTGAAGAAATTGATTAGAATATGAGCAAATATAACCAATTTCAATGTTTAAAGCAAGTTTAAAACACTTAGTGATGACATAGCAACATTAAATATTTTATTTG
Organism: Stomorhina lunata; assembly: GCA_933228675.1. Classification (NCBI taxonomy): domain Eukaryota; kingdom Metazoa; phylum Arthropoda; class Insecta; order Diptera; family Rhiniidae; genus Stomorhina; species Stomorhina lunata. Next base: position 92,912,129 of record OW121744.1, read on the forward strand.
AAATAAAAATCTTGAAATATAAAATTTTTTTAAAAAAGGATATATGAAGAAATCTCTAGGAATTCGTACTAAAAGAAAATTTCTTTCATACAATCAAAGTTAAAACCGAAACACAAATTGTGGTAGCAAATTATTTTAAAAAAGTCATTCTTAAATTATTTAGAGCATTTCTTAGAAAATAAAGTTTTTCAAAAAAATTGTATAAAAATATAAAATGACATTATTTTTGTAAATGGTATCAAATTGTCGAGCTTGGCCATCTGTAAATCTTCTTACTGGATAAAACTTTAGAAAAGGATTTTGAATTTTGGAGATATTTTTAACATTTTTAGGACAAAATGTACTTATTTTTTTATTTATATTTATTATTTGTTATTATTTGTTTTTTTTTTATTTTTTATTAAATAATATAATAATAGAATTAATAAAAACCAAAACCTTAATGTAGCTGCACTTTTTAGCCCATCAATGTTGTGATTTTTTGCACCGCCTTTTAATATTAAAAAAAAAAACAATCTTTAAAATAAACCCAAAAAGTAGTAAATAAATTTGAAAAAAAATTTTTGCACTTTTTTATAAAATAAAATTAACCAAAATTAATACAAAAAAAAACCAGCACAAATTTATTTATTTTACAAAAAAGAAAAAAAGTATTAAATTTACAAAAACCAAAAAAGCATTAATTAATGAGATATAAAGTAACAAAAAAGGAGAGATTTTCTTGATTAAAAATATGATTTTAAATTTTTTTGTTCTTTATTAAAAAAAAATAAGGAAAATATATAAAATTTTAAAATGAAAATTTAAAAAATGAACTTATAAAAAAATATGGAAACATAAATTAAAAAAAGAAAACTTTATTAAATGTTTATTTCGTACTGATAAAAATTTAAGTATAAAGAATTTGTCTGAAATACAAAAAGTCTGCAATTATTTCTTATGTAAAAATTAAAAACAAAAAAAAAATATTGAAAATTAAAAAAAAGCATCCTAAAGAAAAAATTTCGTTTAATTTTTTTATTAAAAAATTATGTAAATATTTTATTTTATTTAAATTCAATTTAAATTTATAAATATAACAAAAAAAAAGTAACTTTGTAAATATTAAAAAAATAAAAATTAAATCAAACCGAAAGCAAGCAACAAAACTTGAGACCTAACTTTTTTTCTCTTCCAAAATCCACATAACGAAAGTAGAAAAAATCTAAAAAAAAATTTTTTTTCAATTTTATTTTTTTAAAAAGGAGACTCCGAAAATATTATATAAAATCAAAAAGTGGTAAAATTTCAATGGTACGAAATGGTTTAAAAAAAATATACAAAATATAAAAATATAAATTTTCTACAGTCTGATTTACTTAAATGTACCCACCAAAACGACATAATTTTATATAGAAAATTTTTCGATAAAAATATTTTTCTATAGAAAAGTTTTCCAAAAAATTATCCAAAAAATTATTTTTCTATTGAAAATTTTTCCAAAGAAATACAAAGGTTTCCCCACCAACATTTTTTGGTTTTATCAAAAAACTGTTTATAACAATAATAAGTAATTGTAATAAATTGGGATCTTAGTGCAATACACTACATTTAAACTTTTTAATTAAATGTTTGATGTCCCAACATTTTTTATAAACCTTTTTAAGCAATATTTTTCTATAGAAAAATTTTCCACAGAAATATTTTTCTATTGAAAAATTTTCCAAGCAAATAATTTTCTATAGAAAAATTTTCCAAAGAAATATTTTTCTATAGAAAAATTTCTAAAAGGAATATTTTTTTATAAAAAAATTTTCCAAAGAAATATTTTTTTATAAAAAGAATTTCCAAAGAAATTTTTTTACATAGAAAAATTTCAAAAGAAATATTTTTTTATAAAAAAATTTTCCAAAGAAATATTTTTCTATAGAAAAATTTTCGTTAGAAATATTTTTTTATAGAAAAATTTTCCAAAGAAATATTTTTCTATAGAAAAATTTTCGTTAGAAATGCTTTTCTATAGAAAAATTTTTGTTAGAAATATTTTTCTATAGAAAAATTTTCCAAAGAAATATTTTTCTATAGAAAAATTTTCTAAAGAAATATTTTTCTATAAAAAAATTTTCCAAGGACATATTTTTCGATAGAAAAATTTTCCAAAGAAATATTTTGCTAATGAAAATTTTCCAAAAAAAATTTTTTTCTATAGAAAAATTTTTAAAGAAATATTTTTTTATAGAAAATTTTTCCAGAGAAATATTTTTCTATAGAAAATTTTTCCAAAGAAATATTTTTCTATAGAAAAATTTTCCAAGGACATATTTTTCTACAGAAAAATTTTCCAAAGAAATATTTTTCTATAGAAAAATTTTCCAAAAAAATATTTTTTTATAAAAAAATTTTCCAAAGAAATTTTTTTCCATAGAAAATTTTTCCAAAGAAATAGTTTTCTCTAAAAAAATTTTATAAAGAAATATTTTTCTATAGAAAAACTATTGATAGAAATATTTTTCTATAGAAAAATTTTTGATAGAAATGTTTTTCAATAGAAACATTTTTGATAGAAATGTTTTTCTATAGAAAAATTTTCGCTAGAGATATATTTTTCTATAGAAAAGTTTTCGATAGAATTTTCATTAGAAATATTTATATTCAATATTATTATTATATATAACATTTTTATTATGTTTTTTCTATAGAAAAATTTTCGATAGAAATATTTTTCTATAGAAAAATTTTCTATAGAAAATTTTTCGATAGAAGTATTTTTTTATAGAAAAATTTTTCTATAGAAAATTATTCGATAGAAATATTTTTCTATAGAAATTTTTCGATAGAAATATTTTTCTGTAGAAAAATTTTAGAAAGAAATATTTTTTATACAAAAATTTTCGGTAGAAATATTTTTCTGTACAAAAATTTTCGATAGAAATATTTTTCTATACAAACATTTTTGATAGAAATATTTTCTATACAAAAATTTTCGGTAGAAATATTTTTCTATCCAAAAATTTTCGATAGAAATATTTTTCTATAGCAAAATTTTCTATAGAAATATTTTTCTATACAAAATTGTTCGATGGAAATATTTTTCTTGGAATATAAAAAATTTCCAGAAAAAGGATATATGAAAAACTCTCTAGGAAATTGCCTTAAAGAAAAATTTATTTTACACAATTTAAGTTTAAGCTGAAGCACAAAATGTTATAAAAAAGATTTTTTAAAAAAAGTAATTTCAAAGTTATTTAGGGCATTTCTTAGAAAAAAATTTTTTTTATATTTTTGCAGTTCGGTATATAGCCTATTCTAGGCTTTCATGTATCATCGGGTTTTCTTAATTATTTCATACGGTTGTCATCTCCTTTATATATCCTTTTCTTCGAAACTCAAAGGTTGATTAAAATTTGAGCACATATAACAAATTTTATTGTTTATGAACTACTGAAACAATTAGTGATGAGATAGAAACATTAAATGTTTTATTCGAAATAAAAATTTTTATATGTACAAAAATCAATAAAAAGGATATATCAAAAACTCTTTAGGAAATTGCATTAAAGAAAAACTTTTTCTATATAATAAAAGTTTAAGCTAAAGCACAAATTGTGTTAGAAAAGTTTTTTGAAAAAAGTCATTCCAAAATTATTTAGGACGTTTCTTAGAAAATAATTTTTTTCTAAATATTTCAGCCTTACGGTACGAAACTAAGTCCAGACTTTCATATATTATTATTTTTTCTCATATATGATATATGGTTGCCATGCCCTTCATATATCCTTTTTTTTAAAAACTCAAAGAAATGGTTTAAAATTTGAGCAAATATAATAATTTTTAATGTTTAGGAACTACTTTAACAATTATTGATCAAAAAAGCAGATTTTTTGATTTCTGTATAAGAAATTAAATAAAAGGATATGTGAAAAAATATTTCCAAAATAATGATACATGAAAGTTTTTTTTTAATATAATGATGGTTTGGACTTTAATACAAATTGTAATTAAAATTTTAATTGCATATGACAAATGGGAAAGGTTACTTTTGATGTAGAAACTTAAGCTATATATATTTTTTATGTGCATAAATTTTGGCTGCATTTCAAAAATTACCAATTACGCAAGTTTCAAGAAAGGGTTTTTGCTTAAAATATAAAGATGAATCTCCTTAATATATTATATAAAAATGTTCAAATTTGCTTTGGCCGATTTTATAAAATACTATTTTTTCTAAGGAGTTTCAAGTGGGTATATTTCAGGAAACCGGACTGTAGTTTATGAATCCCCCTCTTATATCTCAAACCCTAAATCAGAGACTACAAAATTTTAACTGAAAGCTACCCATAAAATATATATACAAATTTAAATCCAAAAACCCAGATCTCCTTTTACACCGCCTCCTCTTTACCCCCCCTTACCCACAAAATTAACACCCCCCAAACAAATTTCCAAAAAAAAAACTTCCCAAAAAAAATCACTCAAACAATTCAAAATGATTCAAAAAAGCCATTAAATGATTTAATAACAAAAAATTGAAAAATTAATACAAATTTTATTGAAAAATATTTAATAAAAAAATTAAAGAAAAAAAAAAGACGAAGAAACTAAAAGTTAAACTAAATTGAGAAAAAAAGTTATGGGTACGAGTATTATAAAATAATAATTAAAAACTGATATTAAAAGAGTATGTCGTAAATATTAACAGAAGTATAAAAATTAAAAAACCAAAAAATATCTTAATAAAAACTGAAATAAAATACAAAAACAAACAAAAAAATATTTATGAAATTATATATGTAAAAAAATAAAAATCAACAAAAAAATAAATAAAATGCCTCAGTCAGTATAAAAAAATAATTTGAAAATGTTTTTGATTTCAAGAAAGGAAATGGAAGTACATATGTATGTACCCAAATAAAGGTAAGCCACAATTTTGAGTCATCTGGATGACTCAAAATTAACCCTTCTTCTTTGCAAACATTTGTGTTCCTATAGCAGTCAAATTACCCAAAAAGATTTTCTAGATAATTAATCCTATGATAGCAGTTGGGATATGGGGTTCCCAGATCAGTTTAATAGTTGCTATAGTAATTGTTATAATGTTGACAACTGAGTACTGTAGAAGTTTCCCTTTTATTTGTTTGTCAAGCGGTGCTAAGACCAAGAAGAAATCCAAGTGATCCCAAGGAGAAGAAGAAGTCAATTCGTAAGTATAGGGTCAAGTGTTAAAGTTCGTCATTATTTGCATGACAGGGGAATAACATCTATAAACATTAAACAAGAAAATTTTATCTTTACTCGTACTCAAAAAAACACAAACAATAACAAAACATACAACAAATGCAATCTCAGTGCTCATTCTCATTTTAAGATTAACTTAACTAACTTAAAAAACGCTCTCCATTTGGCCGACCTTGCTCTAGAGAGTTCAATAAGAAGGAAAGTGAGCAACAACAATAAATTGGTCAAGCATGCTTTTAGCAAAAGTTGTTACCAATAACTGTGTAAAGTTTTCACAACCGCTATAGGTTCACACAAAGCGCGAAATAACAACTACAAAACCAAAAACTTGTAGCCAAAACAATAGTATATAAGCAGGTGTAGGCAGCCCATACCACCAAAAGCCGATGAATTTTTTTTAATTTTCGTAAATACCACGATCATTAAAAAAACTTATGAAAACGAGTATTAAAATTATTTAGTTGGAATTTGGATGTTAACAGAATGTTAACAGGATGTTAAGAAAACACAAAAACAAAATAGGCCAGAAACAAATCTAAATCCCATTTGTAACAAACAAGTGAGAAATCGCTATAGTCTGTCAAGCCGACCATACGATACCTTTCAACACTAAGGTCAAAGGTGTTATTTTTCCTGTATAAAGACAAATATTTGCTAAATTTTGCCATCATACAAACATTTTCTCAAAACTTATATATTCAACCTGTTTTCGTCATTTGGACTTATATGAGAGGGTCAAATGTACACCGATTATCTCGAAATTTGGGAAATTGATTACAGTTGTAACAAAAATTATGTATGCAAAAAATAAACTCAAAATTTTCATTATCTTTAGATTTACGAGCGTTTTAGTGATTTTTTGTCTCATTTAGTGCGTTTTTAAAGAAGACTTTGTATGGGAGCTATGGTCAAATGTGGGCCGATTTCAACGAAATTTGGTACCGTGATTTAAGTTTACATAAGTAGTATTTGTTTTAAATTTCATGAAAAAATATTGATATTTGTGGCCAATATACCAATTCCGGGAAGTGGGACCTATGGGAGGTACCATAAATAATGGACCGATTTTCACTAATTTCAATTATCAAAAAAATTATCTGTGCCAAATTTCATCAAATTATCTTTAGAATTGCTACCTGTAGTTTGATTACAAGGTTTATATGGGGGTACAGCCAGCCAGCCAGACGGACGGACGGACATCGCTAAATCGACTCAGAAAGTGATTCTAAGCCTATTGGTATACTAAAAGGTGGGTCTAAGACAAATATTTCTATGCGTCACATACATCAGCACAAACTTATAATACCCTTTCTACCTATGGTGGTGAAGTGTATAAAAAGCATATGGTTCGAGAGAACAAAGAAATATAATTTTGAACATTGTTGCCACGACTCTATTATTTTTGTAATCATTGGGAATATTTCTGTAAGTTTTGGGAATATTTTTCAAAACAGAAATAAATTCTAAAATAAAACAATTTTATATTTTTTGAGAGATTTTTGAACTAAAATTTTTTTTTAGAAAAATTTGGAAAAAAAAAAATATTTTTTAAAAAGGTTTATCAAAAATTTTGGGATATCAAACATTTAATTAAAAATTTTTACTGTAGTGTATGGCACTAAGATCCCAATTTATTACAATTATTTATTATTGTAATTATTTGTTATTGTAAAAGTTTGGTGGGGAAGCCTTTCCATCTGTTCAGATGATAATCTTCGCTTTATGTTGATATTTGTTGGACACAATAATAATTCGTATTTATTCTGTCCCTCAAATAAGATATAATGTGTGGTTTTCATTCTGTTTAGAATTAGGGATTATCTTCCTGATAAGATGGGCTAACCAACCATCGAGGAAAGGCTTCCCCACCAACATTTTTTGGTTTTATCAAAAACTATTAATTACAATAATAAATAATTGTAATAAATTGGGATCTTAGTGCAATACACTACAGTAAAACCTTTTAATTAAAACTATTTTTATTTTTAAAATTGTTCGATAGATATTATATTTAATAGAAAATTTTTCGATAAAAATATTTTCCTGTAAAAATGTTCGATAAAAATATTTTTATATCAAAAAATTTTCAAATCTTCTATAGAAAAATGTTTGATAAAAAAAATATATAGAAAAATTTTTGAAAAAAAAAATTTCTATATAAAAATTTTTGATAAAAAAATTTGCTGTAGAAAAATTTTTGTAAAAAAATTTTCTATAAAAAATTTTAGATAAAAAAGATTTCTTTAGAAAAAAAAAATTCCATAAAAAAAATTTCCATAGTAAAAATTTTTGATAAAAAAAATATCTATAGAAAAATTTTTGATAAAAAATATTCTATAGAAAAATTGTTGATAAAAAAAATTTCCACAGTAAAAATTTTTGATCAAATAAAATTATCTATAGAAAAATTTTTGATAAAAAAATTAAAAAAGGGTAGTAGAAAACTTTTCTTTTTAAAACGTTGGAACTACACATCGAAATAATACCTGTTTAAGTTAAAAGAATAAAAAACGGCAACTCTGTCGACAATTTTTTTGTTCTGTTCTCTAAGCACCGACCCGTGTATATAAGCCAGGTTGAAAGAAGTAATCACTCTCTTGTATTTGTAAACGAGAACTTAAAAACTGTGATGGCAAGAGGGAGGTAAATTCAAATTGAAGTGCTGATATAATTTGAATCTAGAAATATTAGAAGTGGGAAACTGAATTGGTAGGCAATTACTGCCTTTCCAATCAATAACAGAGGATTCGATCACATCTTAATCAATCACACACAAACAGATTCAAGGAGAAGTTGAATTTGATTTTATCACATTCCATAACAGGCCACTGGTATCCCAATCTGTAAAAGCAATGAACAGGAGATTACTTCCTGGAAGATTACATTCGGAAGTACATAGGGAAATTTTAGCTACGTAAAAGGTAGCAGTAACTAGTTTCTATAGAAAAACTGTTATACAAACACTTTTTCTATTGAAAACCTGTCTATAGAAAACTCTTATACGATAATTTTTTCTATGGAATAACTGTTATACTAACGCTTTTTATATAGAAAAACTGTTGTACTAAAATTTTTCTATAGAAAAACTGTTATACTAACACTTTTTCTATAGAAAAACTGTTATACTAACATTTTTTCCAAAAAAAAATCTGTTATACTAACACTTTTTCGATATAAAAACTGTTATACTAACACCTTTTCCTAAGAAAAACTGTTATATTAACACTTTTTCTAAAGAAAAACTGTTATACTAACCATTTTTCTTCAGAAAAACTGTTATACTTACAATTTTTCTAAAAAAAAATTGTTATACTAACACTTTTTCTGAAGAAAAACTGTTATACTAGCACTTTTTCTATAGAAAAATTGTTACACTAACACATTTTTTAAGAGAAAAACTGTTATACTAACATTTTTTTATAGAAAAACTGTTATACTAACACTTTTACTACTAAAAAAATGTTAAACTAAACTATCGAAAAACTGTCATGATATCACTTTTACTTTTAAAAAACTCTTATACTAACACTTTTACTATTAAAAAACTGTTACACTAACACTTTTTCTATAGAAAAACTGTTATACAAACACTTTTTCTATAGAAAAACTGTTATACTAGCACTTTTTCCATAGAAAAACTGTTATACTAACACTTTTACTATTAATAAACTGTCATACTAACACTTTTTCCAAAATACAACTGTTATACTAACACTTTTTCCTAAGAAAAACTGTTATATTATTACTTTTTCTAAAAAAAACTGTTATACTAACCATTTTTCTTAAGAACCACAGTTATACTAACACTTTTTTTAAAGAAAAATTGTTATACTAACACTTTTCCTAAAGAAAGACTGTTATACTAGCACTTTTTCTGTAGAAAAACTGTTATACTAACACTTTTACTACTAAAAAACTGTTATACTAACACTTTTTTTATAGAAAAACTGTTAAACTAACACTTTTTTTAAGAGGAAAACTGTTATACTAATATATTTTATAGAAAAACTGTTATACTAACACTTTTACTATTAAAAAACTGTTATACTAACACTTTTTCTATAAAAAAAAACTTTTTCTACAGAAAAACTGTTATACTAGCACTTTTTCTATAAAAAAAAAAAATGTTATACTAACACATTAACACTTTTACTATTAAACAACTGTTACACTAACACTTTTTCTATAGAAAAACTGTTAAACTAACACTTTTTTAGAGAAAAACTACTATACTAACTGTTATACTAACACTTTTTCTATAGAAAAACTGTTATACTAAAACTTTTTCTATAGAAAAACTGTTATACTAACACTTTTTCTATAGAAAAACTGTTATACTAACACTTTTTCTATAGAAAACTTGGCTATGGGAAGAGTTTTCTATAGAAAAGTTGGCGATGGGAAGAGTTTTCTATAGAAAAGTTAGCGATGGGAAGAATTTTCTATAGAAAAGTTGGCGATGGGAAGAGTTTTCTATAGAAAAGTTTGCGATGGGAAGAGTTTCCTATAGAAAAGTAGGCGATGGGAAGAGTTTTCTATAGAAAAGTTGGCGATGGGAAGAGTTTTCTTAGGAAAGTTGTAGGTGTAAGGATTTTTCTATAGAAAAGTTGTAGGTGAGAAGACCTTTCTATAGAAAAGTTAAAGGTGAGATGATCTTTCTTAAGAAAAGTTGTAGGTGTGAAGAGATTTCTTTAGAAAAGATGTAGGTGAGAATTTTTTTTTGGGAGGTTGTAGGTAAACTAAGTTTTCTTTAAAAATGTTGTAGGTGAGAAGAGTTTTCTAAAGATAAGATGTAGGTGACAAGAGTTTTCTATAGAAAAGTTGCAGGTGAAAAAAGTTTTCTGTAGAAGAGTGTAGGTTAGTAGACTTTTCTAAAGAAAGGTTGTAGGTATGAAGATTTTTTTATAGTAAAGTTTTAGGTGAGTAGATTTTCACATATAAACGTTGTAGATGAGATGAGTTTCCTATAGAAATGTTGGATGTGGGAAGAGCTTTCTATAGAAAATTTGGCGTTTGGGAAAGTTTTTTGTTGCCGGGAATATTATAATGGCAATTTCGAAAACGATGTTGTAGGAAATGTGTCTTTGGTATATTGTATATAAAATTATTAACATTACTCTGTATGTGTCATATAATACTTTACACTTATATGTATACACACATGCACACATATGTATGTACAGATTTACATATATGTATTTACCAAAGCCCATATCTGAAAATAAACACATGATATTTTTAAGAAATTACATATAAATATGTGTGTTTATATGATAGGAAAAGAATACCACCTAAAGCTTTTCACTTGGTCTCATTTCCTTTTTTAATATAACACACCCGCTCTCCCACTGTCTTGTATTTGACTATAATTAAATATTAAAATTAATTAAAATTTATGACACCTGTTAGTAAATACATATTTGTTTTTTTCTTGTATAACACATTCATTCTACATTATACAATATTAAGGCAATTCACAAACCATGTGTAGTAATAGTGTAGATGTATTTACTTTAAAGATATATTGTAAGTATTAAAAGTGTTTTTTTTTATATAAAACTTAACCACAACTTTTGTAAAACCGTTATATGTAGGTTCTTGTAAGATCTGCATTTTTACAACTCTAACAACATCTTGTGAATTGCCTTATTGCTTGTATAGTTAGTGTAATTAAAGGAACAATGAACAAAAAAAAAAACACCAGGAAATTCAATTTCATATTTTTTTTAATATATGCCGACATCAGCATCAACAAGTAAACATTAATAAAAGAAGTTTTCTTTTTAATAATATTAATTTTCATATCTTCTTTGTTAAAGCGGTTGTAATATTTATAGTAAGTAATGAGAAAATCGGCTTAAAGCTATTAATGAAGCATGTGCTAAAATGTTTAAGACGGGAAATATTAATAATGAAATATGTAATAATAGGATTCAAGGAAAATGATGGGGAAAAAAAGATAAACAGGATAAATAGACATATACAAAATAATTAAGCGGATTTATAAAAATATAATAAATATGAAATAATTAAGTGCATCAAACGTAAGTCTGATGGACAGGAAGGGATATAGTCCACAGACTATATTCATTGTGGTCTTTAAAACTTTAAAACAGGTGAAATATAATTTTCAATAAATTTTTTTTAACAAAAATTTGCATTTTCAAAAAGGCCGGGGTCAAATTCCATATATATAGAAAATATCAGTTTTTCTATAGAAAAAAGTCAGTTTTTCTATAGAAAAAACGTCAGTTTTTCTATAGAAAAAAGTCAGTTTTTCTATAGAAAAAAGTCAGTTTTTCTATAGAAAAAAGTCAGTTTTTCTATAGAAAAAAGTCAGTTTTTCTATAGAAAAAATTCAGTTTTTCTATAGAAAAAATTCAGTTTTTCTATAGAAAAAATTCAGTTTTTCTATAGAAAAAATTCAGTTTTTCTATAGAAAAAATTCAGTTTTTCTATAGAAAAAATTCAGTTTTTCTATAAAAAAAATTCAGTTTTTCTATAGAAAAAATTCAGTTTTTCTATAGAAAAAATTCAGTTTTTCTATAGAAAAAATTCAGTTTTTCTATAGAAAAAATTCAGTTTTTCTATAGAAAAAATTCAGTTTTTCTATAGAAAAAATTCAGTTTTTCTATAGAAAAAATTCAGTTTTTCTATAGAAAAAATTCAGTTTTTCTATAGAAAAAATTCAGTTTTTCTATAGAAAAAATTCAGTTTTTCTATAGAAAAAATTCAGTTTTTCTATAGAAAAAATTCAGTTTTTCTATAGAAAAAATTCTGTTTTTCTATAGAAAAAATTCAGTTTTTTCTATAGAAAAAATCACTTTTTCTATAGAAAAAATCACTTTTTCTATAGAAAAAATCACTTTTTCTATAGAAAAAATCACTTTTTCTATAGAAAAAATCACTTTTTCTATAGAAAAAATCACTTTTTCTATAGAAAAAATCACTTTTTCTATAGAAAAAATCACTTTTTCTATAGAAAAAATCACTTTTTCTATAGAAAAAATCACTTTTTCTATAGAAAAAATCACTTTTTCTATAGAAAAAATAACTTTTTCTATAGAAAAAATCAATTTTTCTATAGAAAAAATCACTTTTTCTATAGAAAAAATCACTTTTTCTATAGAAAAAATCAATTTTTCTATAGAAAAAATCACTTTTTCTATAGAAAAATCACTTTTTCTATAGAAAAAAATCACTTTTTCTATAGAAAAAATCACTTTTTCTATAGAAAAAATCACTTTTTCTATAGAAAAAATCACTTTTTCTATAGAAAAAATCACTTTTTCTACAGAAAAAATCACTTTTTCTATAGAAAAAATCACTTTTTCTATAGAAAAAATCACTTTTTCTATAGAAAAAATCACTTTTTCTATAGAAAAAATCACTTTTTCTATAGAAAAAATCACTTTTTCTATAGAAAAAATCACTTTTTCTATAGAAAAAATCACTTTTTCTATAGAAAAAATCACTTTTTCTATAGAAAAAATCACTTTTTCTATAGAAAAAATCACTTTTTCTATAGAAAAAATCACTTTTTCTATAGAAAAAATCACTTTTTCTATAGAAAAAATCACTTTTTCTATAGAAAAAATCACTTTTTCTATAGAAAAAATCACTTTTTCTATAGAAAAAATCACTTTTTCTATAGAAAAAATCACTTTTTCTATAGAAAAAATCACTTTTTCTATAGAAAAAATCACTTTTTCTATAGAAAAAATCACTTTTTCTATAGAAAAAATCACTTTTTCTATAGAAAAAATCACTTTTTCTATAGAAAAAATCACTTTTTCTATAGAAAAAATCACTTTTTCTATAGAAAAAATCACTTTTTCTATAGAAAAAATCACTTTTTCTATAGAAAAAATCACTTTTTCTATAGAAAAAATCACTTTTTCTATAGAAAAAATCTCTTTTTCTATAGAAAAAATCACTTTTTCTATAGAAAAAATCACTTTTTCTATAGAAAAAATCACTTTTTCTATAGAAAAAATCAGTTTTTCTATAGAAAAAATCAGTTTTTCTCTAGAAAAAATCCGTTTTTCTCTAGAAAAAATCAGTTTTTCTATGGAAAAAATTATTTTTTTTTTATAGAAAAGCAAATATTTGAGTGCTTAACCCAATGATATATTTTTCAAATAAATTGCAAAAATTTATCAGAAATTCCTTTTTAAACTTTTCCACACACATTTCCATTAAAACTTTAGTGGAAAATTTTTATAGTTTTCAAAATTTTTGTTGTAACCAAAATTATTACATAATTTGCTCATTTTGATTTACATCCATCTTTAAATTCCAACTCACATTCAAATGTGTTAAGGTAGAAGGCCAATGCACGCGGCAAGCGGCTGCGGGCGGCAATCGTCTGTTTTTTGATTTGTCAAATTTCAAGCGGCAATGGAAAAAAGTAGAACTTTGTTCTACTTTTCCGCGCGGCAGATTTCTTCAGTGCTGCCAGATTTAATTATATCCTACTCAAATATTTTTTTATATGAACATTTTTGCAAACAAGCACACATTTTATGTACTGGCAATACTACGACCGCCCGCAGCCGCATGCCGCGTGTGTTGGCCCTGTACCTTTAAACTCAATACTCGGGAGCATAAATTATGCGTTTGTCGTCAAATATTTTCATCTTTTTTTGTTTGCCCCTCCCACATGTAGAGTTTTTAAACAAATAAATAATTGTAAATGAATTTGGTTAATGGTATTTACATTTCAGATTTACCTCTGGGTATAAATGCTTATGTATGCAACAAAATTTAATAAAAACATAGACATTTATGTATAATAGACCGAAAATTACATAAATATTTCCATAATTTTAAATATCAAATAAAATGATGTGTGTCTAGCTGATTATATGTAGCAGGAGGTAGACTTTTTCTTAATTACTTAAAAATTGTGATTAGATAAAGGCATAGGAAAAATCTATAGATATATAAGGGTATGATTTACCAATGTCTAACTCAAACGGTAGATGATAAAAAAGCTTAAATTTCGATAGCAGATACCGTCTTCAACAAATATAGACGATAAAGGGATAGAAAAAAAATATCGTTAACGTAATATCTTTGAAACGAAGAAGAGATATGCCCTAAAGGTGCTTTTAGATTAGAACCAACTTTTTTAAAATCTGATCAAGAGTAAAACCTTCTTTTTTTTCCCTTTTTCCAAAGCATGTCTACCTTTCGAATATATAAATACTTAATATTGCAGTTGGAACACGTGTTGGATAGTTTTTTCTTTCAGGGGTTAAAAAGAGGTTAGGTTAATATGGCATTCTGAAAAAAAATACGCACAATTTAGTATACCACAAAAGCTGGTAAAAAACGTATCTCTAGCTTCATCTGCTGAACCATTCCGAGCGCTTTAGGTCTCTTAAGAAAAGTGTACTCAAAATTAGTCCCTTTCTGTTCGCTAGGGCAGGACAAGTGCATAAAAGATGTTGTATCTCCTCCTCGTCTCCACAGCCTCTGCAAAGGTCATTGGTGGTAACCTTCAATCAAATTGCGCGTCTTCCAATCAAACCGTGCACAATGGGATGGTTTAAAAATAGAATGGAAATAATTCTGTAACTTATAAACTGTAAGGCGAATTTTAAAAAAATGTTATGTAGATATAGCTGAAGTGTTGGAGAACTTAAGTTTTGAACCTGAAAAGCCTACCCAGTAGACACAATCGGCCCCCAAAGTATTGCACCTCGGACTCATAAATCACTAAAAACGATATATAATTGTCGTTTCCCAACCGATTTAGAAAATCGTACTATATAACGAATATATAGGTCAAGATATACAAAAAATATTGCTAAATTCCTATGCTATCTCTTACGGTTTAAAAGATATTAGACTTCAAGAAATAAATTTTAAATTTTTGTCCCATACTGTACCGATTTTTGACTGATTTATCTGATTCACGTATAAACCGATTTTCTTGATTTAAAGTTTTCTAAAAAAAAACAAAAAAGCAAAAAATTTTAAATATTTTTCGAGCAAAGCTTAACTATATAATAAGTTATAAGAGCTTAAATTTAATATTTAAAAAATGAAACCTTTTTCCCCATTTTTTGGGTAAAAAGTATTTTTAATTTTTTTTAGTTATTTAAAAAATTTCCAGAGACCGAATATTGTTTTATTTTTTTAAATCAATCAAGTATAAATATCATTGCCGATGAAAATTTATTTTCATTTCAATCGATGTATAAAAATGAGGGATTTATATTTGAAATATAAATATCCCTCATGATGAATATTTTTAATATCTTTAACGATAAATATCCGAACAGAAAAATATTTTATTGATTGTTTTATTTTTGAACTTCTGTTTTGACTTTGAAAAAATAAAATATTTTTGAAATTTTAAAATTTTTAACAATGAATGTATGAATATGTTTCCAATTAATTGGAATGTTTTAGGACATCGAAGTTAAACCTAATAGTCCTAATGGAACTAATGGTGGTTTCTTCGATTCGCAAAACCATTTCAACGTAAAATTTGCAACAATAATAGAATTTATTGTTATTTAAACGTTCTAAAGACTTTTTATACCAGGACAAATCTTCTTCTTTTGTCATCCTTGACTCCCAGTAGAGCATAGGGCATGAGAGGATGCAACAGTTGCCTAGCGTCTTCAGTTACCAGGTAAGAACTGTATCCAATTTCCAGTCTAACCTCCTCGTGGTACATCTTGGAAACTTGAACAAAATAGTTTTAGATGCGGTAAACAACCCGTGTAGGATCAGGTCAGGGCTAATATAAGAGGGAGTTATCTTAGAGCCATTCCAGCCTATTTAGTCTAAGGGTCTAAGATAATTGTACTTGGTAAAGTACGAAAATGCAGGGTCTGTTCAAAATATTAGTTGCGGCTGCAAACGATCGTCTGTCTCGGATCGAGCGGATCGCTATACAAACGAGTCTTGTTTCTTTGGACCCATCGCCCATCGACTTAAGTTTTAAGCATGGATAGAAACAACATTACAGAATATACTACTCCAAGGGGTAATCATCAAGGATTTTAGAATTGCCTAATCTATGCATTAACATTATGATGAATGAAACCAGGAAAATTTTTCCTGGAAATAACAGAAATAAAATTTGAATATTTTCTATCAAAATTTTTTTTCATCGGATGAAAAAAGATGAAAATTATTTTGAACTGATAAATATCCCAAACGATTTTTTTATTTTTTATTGTCATCGGATTGAAAAACGATACAAAATTTTTCGAACAATTAAAAATCATTAGGGATTTTTATTATTTTTTAAACTTCAATGATTGTTTTTGTATGGATTAAAATATGAAAATATTGTTTTAAAAGTATTAATATTCGGTCTCTGAAAATTTCTTAAGGAAGATATAACATATTAATAATTTTCTAAAAAAACAAACTTCTCAAAGTTTATAATTAAGTTAAAATATAACTTTTTGTTTATTCGATATTGGTACCAGAATCTCTCGAATTACAGCTATTGGTTAAAGTTTGATCCACAATTCCTCAGAACTCACGCGATCTGTAACAAAAGTTTTACCAAATTTATGTGGACCAAGGTATTTTTAATTACATTAGAAAAGTACTTTGTCGTTTTGGAAGTAACCAAGCAACTAGAGCAAAAAAAAACTAAAAACACCCATTTTTGCAAATCTTTCAAATCTTTTTAGGAATTCTGGGATTTGTGTTACTAATTTTTTTTTATTTTTGTATTTTTTTCCTTAAAATTTTATTTATTTTATATCAGTGCAAGTTTTCATTATATTTTTAAATAATTTTTTTGATCCAAAATCTATTATTGTTAACGCAGATAAAACAAACATTTAGGCTGTCTTCATGTTTTCTGCCAAAAGTGTTATTTACTTTTTCAATTCTTCATTTTCTTTAAATATTTTTGTTCAATTTCCTTTAGATTGATGCATGAAATAATAATAACAAGGAAGTTTCATTCTCTCTCTTCAAAATTAGTACCTGGTTGACCGAGCCTTGCTCGAAGCTTTATGATAAGCATTTTGAGGAAAATTTTAAAGTTTTTATATATTTTATATTATAAAGTGCTAAAATAAATTTAGAGGAAAGACATTGTAGAAATATTCAGTTAATTTTGAATTATTTGTTTTATTTTGTCCGACCAACACATAGTTTGCATAATTTACAGTTTAACTCATTTCGAATAATTTTGGAAATTATTTATATCAACAGAAACCTCCGTCGACTCATGCGCAACAACTTTGCTAAAGATTATAGTCTGATCAAATGCACAGTTTACGATTTAATTCATTTTGAGTAGTTTGCAGTGGCGCCACCTAAAGTTGTTCATACCATATAAGAAACCTTTGCCTGCTTATTCGTAACAACTTTGCTTATGATTATAACATGATCAAATGCACAGTTTACGATTTTATTCACTTTGAGTAATTTTCTGTGGCGCCACCTGTCGGACTTTGCTCATTCCAATTCATAAACCTTCTTCTGCTTATCCGTAACAACTTTGCTGAAGATTATAGCATGATTAAATGTACAGCATACGATTAAATTGACTTTGAGTAAATTTCAGTGGCGCCACCTGTCGAAATTTCTTCATACCAACTAAGAAACCTTCGTCGGCTCATGTGCAACAACTTTGCTAAAGATTGTAGCATGATTTAATGTACAGATTACGATTAAATTGACTTTGAGTAAGATTCTGTAGCTCCACCTGTCGGAAATTATTCATACCAACTAAAAAGCCTTTGTCGGCTCATGCGCTACAACTTTGCTAAAGATCATAACATGATCAAATGTACAGTTTACGATTTAATTAATTTTTAGTAATTTTCAGTGGCGCCATCTGTCGGAAATTAGTCTTATCAACTTTAAAACCTTCGCCGGCTTATCCGCAACATCTTCGCTAAAGAGCATAACATGATCAAATTCACAGTTTACTATTCTATAAAGAACATACATACAGACAAACATTCATTTGTTTAAAATAATACTAATTTGTTGCCCCTTTTTATTCCCTAATTTCTAAAAGTTCCATATGTATATTTGGTACTTCTTTGGTGCCAATTGAATTCGGTACATTTTTTTAAAACGCATTTAACATAATGTATAATGTTCCTATTCATATTACTTTTGGCTCCAAAATCAAAAAAGTACCAAATACGAGTTTCATGTTTCTTTTACATCTATTGATTGCAGTACCAAGTTTCTTTTTATATTCTTTAGTTTAAAATATAAGAGTGGGTTCAAAAGGTGCAAAAAAAAACTATTTTCACCCTTTTTTACCCCTATCGGGCATAGTTTCAAAAAAGTACCAAACACCTGTCCGCTTATTTTCATAGCTGTTTAAAACGTAATTTTAATTTTGTTTCTATACCTATTACTTTAGGAGATATAGCGTTTTCGATTTTTTCCCCTTTTTACCCGTTTTTACCCTCTTAGAGGTAAAAGTTCCAAAAGTCCCTTCTTCTTCGAGCCGTTAGAGCCGTTTTCGAGATAGCCATTCTATATATATATATATATATATATATATATATATATATATATATATATATATATATATATATATATATATATATAAATACATACAATTATTGCTCGTTTAAGAATAAGAATTTTGAAGTATATTGGGTTTTTGAAGTTTGATATTTGAAAACAATTGAAAGAAAAATGTTGCCACATTAAGAAAAGGGGTACGTAATACATTGGAATTAGTTATCAAAAATGTGTAATTTTGAAGTTAAGCATATAATGAAGACATTCAATATTAAGAAAGTATACTTAGAACAAATTGTATGATTATTTATTGTAGCTTTTTCGTAAATATTCGTAAGTTTTTTTATGCATAAATTTACATAAATTTTGTCATCATAAAATATTAGAAAAGTGGGATTGTCGGCAAAAATATGGTAGCACAAACTTTTACTATCCTAACAAATGTCAGAAAGTTATCATGGCGACAAAAAGAGAGAATGGAACAACCTTCAGAATTATTAAATCATGGATTGATGTATAATAAGTCTATATTCCCAGCTAAAATATATGTATAATGTAATTTTATTTAAAACCCATGGTCAGCCCATAACAAAATTTTTACTGAATAAAGTCAACTTAGCTGCCCGTTTACTGTAAAAAAAAAGAAAATTAAAAGTGCCTTTTTCAGGATATGAATAATAAAGGTTATTTTTCATGGTAAAGGTCCTTGATATAGATAAATTGATAAATTTTATTCCATAAGAAGAATTAGAATCCTTTCTAACGACGCACGATGGGCCGAAATGAATATTTAACAGGAATAAATTCATAACTTTATAAATACCTAGCCGATATTTCTAAAATTTTCACTGTGTTTTATTGCATTTCCGGCGCTTAATGCTGGCTATTTCTGATATTTAAAGTGTGAGTAGCCCCGCCCATTAAACAAAATATATTTCTTCGATTTCTCTAAAATTTTTAACGTGTTTTATTTCATTTCCGGCGCTTAATGCTAGATCTGAACTTTTCTGATATTTTAAGTGGGAGTAGCCCCGGCCATATAAAAAAAATTCTTTCATGGTATATCTGACCCACTTTTTTAACAAGGATAATAAAATTTGCTGTGGGCATCTTAATATTAAAAGTGCATAATCACGCGGAACATGGAGACTATAGAAATATTAGGCGTGGCACCTTCTATACAAAAAAAAATTATGTATATATTTTCGAATTAGAATTACCAAAATTTATTAATATGGTTTTACTACATATAATTATATGTGATTTCACATAAAATTGATGCGGAAGTAGATTTTTCATTTGCATTTCAAACGAGTTTTGGCGCTTTTAGAATACAAAGTTTTATTTTTTCATTTTATGACATTTTTGGCAAACTGATTATATACAATATATCCTGGGTTCTTGAGCGTCTAGTACTATAAACCATGGCAAAAAAAATTGTAAGGTATAACCGTTCTCTCTTACAAAAAAAAATTTTTGAAGAAAATGCGAAATATTTGAAATTTGTTTTTTGTAAACAATTATAAAAGTTGTTGCCACATGTGAGAAATGGGAATATTATTATCAGGAAATTTTGAATGTATAATGTGTAATGTGTTGTAAACATTTCGTTAAAACTTATTTTATAAAGTTTAGCGGATCCTGCACAGGGAAAAAAAAGACTTGAGATAATTCAATTTTGTCATAATATATTTAAAGTATTTTTGTGTAACATATTTTTTTATAATTTATGTTACAGTTTCTTCAGCTTCTTTTTGGGATTGAAAAGTTTATTTTCACCAAAATTTTATTTAAAAAACGTATCTTCAAATATGTTCTTATAGATAGATTCTGGTGTGATCTTTTATAGTAAGAGAATTATGGGCTTTTTAAATTTCAAAAATTATACGGCATAACTTTAGAAGTTATATCCGATATAAACTGGTATATCAAACAAAAAAACTACTGAAAGTATCATTCAAATGATATACATTCTTCCGATTTATAAAGATTAAGAGCTCATGTACTCGAAACTTATTTTTACAACCGACTTTGTTTATAAAAATGAGCATATCTTAAAATAATATGGACATAAGTATGGTCTTTTATATAATAAATTTTATGCAGGATATACTGGGCTTTTATATATCATAAACTACTTAGCTCTAGCATATGTAGCGTGTTAGTTATAACAGCGTAAAATTTTACTTTTATTGAGTTAGAGTTATATAAATATACATTTTATATAAAATGTATATATTTTTTGTCTACACTACAACGGTAGTCGGTAGTCGTGTGGCTACGTCGACGCTTAAAAAAATGATTTCTATTTGAATGAATGTATTCTAATTTTAACGGGTTGTAGCCCGTAGCCTGCAGTCGTGATTGTGTTTATAGTATAATAGCAAACAGAAACTGGGATTTTCAAAAGTAGTATGGTAGCATAATTTGAGAAAAGAAAATAATAATTCGATCAAACGTCAGAAAGTTAATATGGCTGACAAAAGAGAGAACGGTTATACCTTACCAATTTCTTTTATCATGGTATTATACATGTATTCCGCTACCATGAGTAGTATATATGACCAAAATCTTAGCAATATCTAAGCTGTTCACCTTATGGAGTGGGACGAAAATTTAAGAATTACTCTTTTTTGGTCTTTGCTTATATGTTATCCTAAAAGTATGCTACACAAATGTTGCTGATATATTTTACATTTCAATCGATATAGAATGCGGTCATTTCATGAAATAATAATAATAAGGAAGTTTTATTCTCTCTCTTCAAAATTATTTTGAAGTATATTGGGTTTTTGAAGTTTGATATTTGAAAACAATTGAAAGAATTACGTTGCCACATTAAGAAAGGGGGTACGTAATACATTGTGATTAATTATCAAAAATGTGTAATTTTGAAGTTAAGCATATAATGAAGACATTCAATATTAAAGAAATATATGTAGTTGAAACAAATTGTATGATTATTTAATGAAGCTTTTTCGCAAATATTCGTAAGTTTTTTATGCATAAAGACATATATACTTACATAAATTTTCTCATCACAAAATATTAGAAAAGTGGGATTGTCGGCAAAAATATGGAAGCACAAACTTTTACTATCCTAACAAACGTCAGAAAGTTGTCATGGCGACAAAAAGAGAGAATGGAACAACCTTCAGAATTATTAAATCATGGGTCATTTGGCCTCAGTTAATGTTGCCTATAGGTAAAATTGTCTCCCAAAGGGTTAAAAAACTGTGTTGGAAATAGGAATAAATAATTTAATAATTTTACTATTCCCTGACATTTTCTATCAAAGAGAACGCATTTGCTTTTATTCCCAAGAATTAAAAAAAGCCAAGTAATTAGAAAATTTTATGTAAAAATATAAATTGTTTATAAAATTTTGATTGAATCTGAGGTAGAAGATATCCAAGAGTCCAAAGAATCTGATGAGAAAATAAAAAGGCCAAATTTGCCAAGGGAGGTGAGAAAGGATCAAGGCTTTCCAATACTTATATAAGACTAATAAAGTTTTCTGTATTTTTTAAGAGAGGCGGTGAAGAAATAATGAGTTCAGAAGGAAGTGCGGAATTCAGACTTTCTGAAGATGATATGTCAATAAGTGAAAATATCGAAGATGAACCTTTGGGTTATGAGAGATCGAAAAGGTCAAAGCTGTATTCTAAAATATTTTACTATTCACAAAAAATTGTGATGTTTGTGTGCTGGCTTATATCCACCTATTGCCTAATGCGTTTTCAAGAAACTGAATTTGAGGCTATAACAATTTCGGTACCGGCCGGTAAAGAGGGTGTAACTGTTGCTTTAATTAATGATCAACTTTCTAAGAGTTTGTGCTTAAGATTAACGGGACCATTTGCAAAATCAACTTTTCGTTTTGAAGAACTTATAAGGAGTCATTGCGAATCAGGCAGTACTTCCTGTTTGCAAATGGTTTTACAGGAAATAGTAGGAGGATCAGTAAATTTTGTGTCTTCAGTGATACATTTTCATTTGGAGGATGAAAAGTATTGGGAAACACCTAAAATTGAAATGGTGGAAAAGATCATAGAGCATGTAAATGAGGTTAATGCCTCGTATCAATTGCATTTCTATAGCAATATTAATCGAACTATACCCATGTTGGTGGCCTATGAATTTACCATGGTATCCAAATATTGGGGCTTTATATGTGCTGTCATTTTGCTTTCCTTGATCTATGTGGCTATTATGTTTGAGCTGGTGCATCGTACTGTGGCAGGAATCATATGCTCTACTCTGGCCATTGGTGTTATAGCGGCCGTACACTTGAGGCCTAGTCTGGAGTTGGTATTCTTTGAATGGAGTAATATTGATACTGTAATGTTGTTTTTTGGAGTGGCCATTATTATTGAATTGCTGGCCTTAACTGGCTTACAAGATTATCTGTCGGTCGTTGGTTATCAATTGTCCAATGGCCATATATGGCCCATGCTAAATTGTGTCTATGTATTTTCATGTCTGCTGCCAAATTTATTTGATAAAATTCTACTGATACTTTTCATTGCTCCCATCTGTTTGCGTTTGTGTGAAATAATGCAATTGGAATGTACTCCACTCTTAAGTATCCTAATTATAGCCTTGAATGTGGGTTCCACCCTGACACCTATTACCTCCATTGTTAATTACAATATAGCCTATTCCTGGAATTTACCCTGGGAAAATATAAATTTCGGACAATTTATATTGCACATGTTACCAGCCACTTTAGTCACCATGGCCCAATCCTATATACACTTAAGGCTCAGATACCATAACTCCAATAAGATGCGCAATATTGAGCCCTTGGAAGTGAGAAGAGTAAGGCGTTTAATAAAAATCTGGCAAATGGTGGCCTCGCAGATCGGTGGCTATACCTTTGATGATACTCTGGCCCAAAAATCTATGAATCGCCGGGTTGGAACGCTACGTAAACGCTTAAAGCGCTTGGGCAAAATGCCCGAAAAACCTTCAGATTTTGAGGAAAAAGTAATGGACTTAAGAAATAAATACCCCATAAAAAACTATACCCTATTAATTGCTTGTCTTATATCTCTCAGCCTCATCTTTCTATATTCCATGATCTCCCAAACCTTTAATCATTTCTATATTTCCCGAGGTTGGTTAGCCATACTTGCGGCCTGTCTCGTCCTATCTTTAACAGCCTATGAAGATATTGAGGGTATATTGCCACGCATAGACTGGGCCACCATGCTCTTCTTTGTCACACTCTCGGTACTCATGGAAGTTCTTAACACCTTGGGTCTTCTGGAATATGTAGGCGTAATGCTGGAGAATTTTATTCTAAACACCCCCGAAGACCAACGCCTGACAGTGGCTATTTTATCTATCATATGGATCTCCGCCATTTTGACCACCTTCATTGATAATGTACCCGTGGCGGATATGATGATGCGTATTAGCAATACCTTAAGCTTGAATCCCAAGTTTAAACTACCCCTTATGCCTATGGTGTGGTCTTTGATTTTGGGCTGTAATTTAGGTGGTAATGGCTCGATTTTGAGTGCTGTCGCAAATATCGCCTGTTGCGGAGTGGCTTCCAGACATGGCTATAAGCTGACATTTTGGGGTTATTTTAGAATTGGTTTTTGGATAATGTTGGGTAATGTTATAATGGCATCCTGTTATATGCTGGCGGCACATGTTCTTTTTCAGTGGCACTGAAAAGGGGAAAAACAAATAAAACATAACAAAAATTTGAATTTGCTTTTCATTTATTTAAGCTCTTATTCATAAATGAAAAATAATCTTAAGACAAACTTGTAAATCAAATTTTTCATACAAAATTCCAATGAATTTGGGAGTTAGCAAAGACTCTATAATATAAAAATTTTACACTTCCATACATTGATTTGACGTATGGTCGTTTTGAAAAGTCCCATTAAAAAGAGTATACCGCTTTTACTCTAATACGGAAACAACTAATGGAGATGATTATCCAATGAGAAAAAGCTAGGGCACATACACGTCTTCATGAAATGTATGTTTGTTTTTTGCGTTAAAGTGTTTTTCATTGTTTTTATCTACTTTCATATTTGACAGAAAAGACATTATATGTCTTTCCTCAGAGTCAATTTAAAAACAAACTTTTAAAAAATTATGAAAAAATAATTTTGGGTGACCGTAAAAATTTTTCGATTTTCTATAGAAAATTTTTCGATTTTCTATAGAAAATTAGAAATTTTTCGATTTTCTATAGAAAATTAGAAATTTTTCGATTTTCTATAGAAAATTTTTCGATTTTCTATAGAAAATTTTTCGATTTTCTATAGAAAATTTTTCGATTTTCTATAGAAAATTTTTCGATTTTCTATAGAAAATTTTTCGATTTTCTATAGAAAATTTTTCGATTTTCTATAGAAAATTTTTCGATTTTCTATAGAAAATTTTTCGATTTTCTATAGAAAATTTTTCGATTTTCTATAGAAAATTTTTCGATTTTGTATAGAAAATTTTTCGATTTTCTATAGAAAATTTTTCGATTTTGTATAGAAAATTTTTCGATTTTCTATAGAAAATTTTTCGATTTTCTATAGAAAATTTTTCGATTTTCTATAGAAAATTTTTCGATTTTCTATAGAAAATTTTTCGATTTTCTATAGAAAATTTTTCGATTTTCTATAGAAAATTTTTCGATTTTCTATAGAAAATTTTTCGATTTTCTATAGAAAATTTTTCGATTTTCTATAGAAAATTTTTCGATTTTCTATAGAAAATTTTTCGATTTTCTATAGAAAACTTTTCGATTTTCTATAGAAAATTTTTCGATTTTCTATAGAAAATTTTTCGATTTTCTATAGAAAATTTTTCGATTTTCTATAGAAAATTTTTCGATTTTCTATAGAAAATTTTTCGATTTTCTATAGAAAATTTTTCGATTTTCTATAGAAAATTTTTCGATTTTCTATAGAAAATTTTTCGATTTTCTATAGAAAATTTTTTGATTTTCTATAGAAAATTTTTCGATTTTCTATAGAAAATTTTTCGATTTTCTATAGAAAATTTTTCGATTTTCAATAGAAAATTTTTCGATTTTCTATAGAAAATTTTTCGATTTTCTATAGAAAATTTTTCGATTTTCTATAGAAAATTTTTCGATTTTCTATAGAAAATTTTTCGATTTTCTATAGAAAATTTTTCGATTTTCTATAGAAAATTTTTCCATTTTCTATAGAAAATTTTTCCATTTTCTATAGAAAATTTTTCCATTTTCTATAGAAAATTTTTCGATTTTCTATAGAAAATTTTTCCATTTTCTATAGAAAATTTTTCCATTTTCTATAGAAAATTTTTCGGTTTTCTATAGAAAATTTTTCGATTTTCTATAGAAAATTGATCGATTTTCTATAGAAAATTGATCGATTTTCTATAGAAAATTGATCGATTTTCTATAGAAAATTGATCGATTTTCTTTAGAAAATTTTTCGATTTTCTATAGAAAATTTTTCGATTTTCTATAGAAAATTTTTCGATTTTCTATAGAAAATTATTCGATTTTCTATAGAAAATTTTTCGATTTTCTATAGAAAATTTTTCGATTTTCTATAGAAAATTTTTCGATTTTCTATAGAAAATTTTTCGATTTTCTATAGAAAATTTTTCGATTTTCTATAGAAAATTTTTCGATTTTCTATAGAAAATTTTTCGATTTTCTATAGAAAATTTTTCGATTTTCTATAGAAAATTTTTCGATTTTCTATAGAAAATTTTTCGATTTTCTATAGAAAATTTTTCGATTTTCTATAGAAAATTTTTCGATTTTCTATAGAAAATTTTTCGATTTTCTATAGAAAATTTTTCGATTTTCTATAGAAAATTTTTCGATTTTCTATAGAAAATTTTTCGATTTTCTATAGAAAATTTTTCGATTTTCTATAGAAAATTTTTCGATTTTCTATAGAAAATTTTTCGATTTTCTATAGAAAATTTTTCGATTTTCTATAGAAAATTTTTCGATTTTCTATAGAAAATTTTTCGATTTTCTATAGAAAATTTTTCGATTTTCTATAGCAAATTTTTCGATTTTCTATAGAAAATTTTTCGATTTTCTATAGAAAATTTTTCGATTTTCTATAGAAAATTTTTCGATTTTCTATAGAAAATTTTTCGATTTTCTATAGAAAATTTTTCGATTTTCTATAGGAAATTTTTCGATTTTCTATAGAAAATTTTTCGATTTTCTATAGAAAATTTTCCGAATTTCTATTGAAAATTTTTCGATTTTCTATAGCAAATTTTTCGATTTTCTATAGAAAATTTTTCGATTTTCTATAGAAAATTTTTCGATTTTCTATAGAAAATTTTTCGATTTTCTATAGAAAATTTTTCGATTTTCTATAGAAAATTTTTCGATTTTCTATAGAAAATTTTTCGATTTTCTATAGAAAATTTTTCGATTTTCTATAGAAAATTTTTCGATTTTCTATAGAAAATTTTTCGATTTTCTATAGAAAATTTTTCGATTTTCTATAGAAAATTTTTCGATTTTCTATAGAAAATTTTTCGATTTTCTATAGAAAATTTTTCGATTTTCTATAGAAAATTTTTCGATTTTCTATAGAAAATTTTTCGATTTTCTATAGAAAATTTTTCGATTTTCTATAGAAAATTTTTCGATTTTCTATAGAAAATTTTTCGATTTTCTATAGAAAATTTTTCGATTTTCTATAGAAAATTTTTCGATTTTCTATAGAAAATTTTTCGATTTTCTATAGAAAATTTTTCGATTTTCTATAGAAAATTTTTCGATTTTCTATAGAAAATTTTTCGATTTTCTATAGAAAATTTTTCGATTTTCTATAGCAAATTTTTCGATTTTCTATAGAAAATTTTTCAATTTTCTATAGAAAATTTTTCGATTTTCTATAGAAAATTTTTCGATTTTCTATAGAAAATTTTTCGATTTTCTATAGAAAATTTTTCGATTTTCTATAGAAAATTTTTCGATTTTCTATAGGAAATTTTTCGATTTTCTATAGAAAATTTTTCGATTTTCTATAGAAAATTTTCCGAATTTCTATTGAAAATTTTTCGATTTTCTATAGAAAATTTTTCGATTTTCTATAGAAAATTTTTCGATTTTCTAAAGAAAATTTTTCGATTTTCTATAGAAAATTTTTCGATTTTCTATAGAAAATTTTTCGATTTTCTATAGAAAATTTTTCGATTTTCTATAGAAAATTTTTCGATTTTCTATAGAAAATTTTTCGATTTTCTATAGAAAATTTTTCGATTTTCTATAGAAAATTTTTCGATTTTCTATAGAAAATTTTTCGATTTTCTATAGAAAATTTTTCGATTTTCTATAGAAAATTTTTCGATTTTCTATAGAAAATTTTTCGATTTTCTATAGAAAATTTTTCGATTTTCTATAGAAAATTTTTCGATTTTCTATAGAAAATTTTTCGATTTTTTCGATTTTCTATAGAAAATTTTTCGATTTTCTTTAGAAAATTTTTCGATTTTCTTTAGAAAATTTTTCGATTTTCTATAGAAAACTTTTCGATTTTCTATAGAAAATTTTTTGATTTTCTATAGAAAATTTTTCGGTTTTCTACAGAAAATTTTTCGATTTGTTTTTAAGAAATTGTCCGGTTAAAAAACGTTTGCCATACAAAATATCTTTTTTAAAAACTTTTCCATAGAAATTTTTTCTGGTTGAAAATTTGTTCTAAATTAAATTTTCAGATAAACAATTTTTTTCGCGGAAACTTTTTAATACAAAAAAACTTTCTCCTTACATTTTTGTCTATAGAAAATTTCTGGTTTGAAAACTTTTATTGAAATTTTTCTGTTAAAAAACTGTTTTTTTTTTAAATTTTTGGATGAAAAATATTTTTCAGAAAATTTGTTTTTGAAACTAAATTTCAATACTTTAACCTATTACAGCAGCAGAGTAATGCTGACAGCTAATCCCAGACAAAAATTAACTTTAATGACTGACAGATTGAATAAACGAGCATATAACATAAATGTGTCAATAAATAATAAAAAAAAAGTAAATATTTATAAATATTTTGATACCTTGATCTAATATTCAAATACAACATAAAAATTCAAAACCATTTAAAAATATTGAATTATAGTTTAACGACTTACCCTAATGTTATTTTAAAAGCAAACAATAAAAGAACATTTTACCTCTGCTCTGGCATTTTCAACGGTCAATTTGGGCTGAAAATGTTAACAAGTTTTCATGTCAAATGTTAACACCAGCCACACGTGTTTGTGTGTGTGTATGTGTGTAGAATACCCAGTAAGAAAAAAGGTTTATTCTCAAATTGAGGATGATTTGAAAATAAATCTTTTTTCAAAGGTCAAACTTTTGATACTGATTTGATACTGATTTGAGAATAATAGCGTTCTCAACAAAAAGGGGACTTTATTCTCAAATTGAGAAATGCCTTTATTCACAAATCATTATCAAACCTCATTCTCAAAGGTTTTTCAAATGTGGACATCATCTACATATGGAACATAAATAAAATGGCGTCGTATTTTCGATATTTTTGAATTTGTTTATTTTGTTTTTGAAAACTGTGCATCATATTTGAATTCTTTTGCTTAAAATATAATTTTTTTATTGATAGGTAAAAAAAAATGTTAAAAGAAAATTTACTTATGCATATGAATATTATTGAATTTTTAATGTTGACTTTTTTAAGCAAATATCAAATATGGATCAATTTTTAAATATCCGAAAGAAATAACGAATTTCTTTGAAATGCAATTTCATTCCATTAAAATATCTTAAACATTAATTTTTTTTAACATAACATTTTTTTAAAGTTTGAAAAAACATTAAAATATGGTTTGATATCAAATTTATATAACACCATTTTTCAAATTACTCTCAAATCATCTTAGGGTTTGATAATGATTTGAGAATAACCTTTATTCTCAATTTGAGAAACTATCATTTTTCAAACGTTTATTCTCAAATGAACCCTCATTTGAAAATTAATATAAATCTCAAACATTTGTTCAGGTTTGAAAAAAACGTTTGATATCAAATGTAAAAGTGATCATATTTCAAACGTTTGACACTGTTCTTACTGGGTACTCACACATTCATATAAACATTGACAGTATTTCTACTCTATATATTCAAAATATTCAGTTGAAGTTTTTTAACAAAATCAATGAAATTGACAACAATAGTGTCAGAAGGTGAGAAAAATTTCAAATATTTAAAAACTACATAAAATGACAGCAGGTATCCAAAACTATATAACTTTTTAAAACATTTCAAAACTGTATAAAATAAATAATACTTAAATTTTATAAATTGTTATTAATTTAAATCGAAATCTTGTTCCAATATATATTACAATATTGATCGAAAACTCAGACTTTAAAGCAAATATTGTATAACATACCTTAAGGATTTTCAAAATATTTTTTTTTTGCAAAAAGTTTAATAAAATTTGATACCAAAACATATCCATTTGTTTCTCAAAACATTTAGTTCTTTAACTACCAGGGAATTTTAAAGAAATAAGTTTCAATATAGTGAACTTTATATGCTATATATTATTTAGCTTATCCTAAAAGTATGCTACACAAATGTTTCTGCAATATCTAACATTGTCACCTGTATAAGTCCTTTTATGCGTATTCAATATTTAGGTCTCACACTCAAAAATTAGTGCTCACACTCGAAATAAATTTATTGTCTTGACAGAAAAACTTTTAAATTTTCACCAAAGTTTTCCCTTTACAAATTTTATTTGTGATTTTAATTGAAAAAATATCTTAAAAGAAAAAAATTATATATTTGTAAGTATAACATTAATGTAGAATAACAAAAATTAAAATAAACTGGTATTAGCACATGTGGAAATGTGAATACATTATTATACGAGTAACTGTACAGTACGAGGCAATAAAAATGTCTACAAAGTATTTTTAAAATTTTTTCACTAAAAATTTTTTTTATTGAAAATTCTTCTATAGAAATTTTTTTTTACTTAAAAATTTTCTATAGAAATTTTTTTTTACTTAAAATTTTTCGATAGAAAAATTTTTTTACTAAAAATTTTTCTATAGAAAAATTTTTTTAATTTTTTTTTAGAAAAATTTTTTTCCTGAAAATTTTTCTTTAGAAAAATTTTTTTTATTGAAAATTTTTCTATAAAAAAATTTTTTTTATTGAAAAAAATTTTTTTTTTATTGAGAATTTTTCTATAGAAACATTTTTTTATTGAGAATTTTTCTATAGAAAATTTTTTTTACTGAGAATTTTTCTATAGAAAAATTTTTTTATTGAGAATCTTTCTATAGAAACATTTTTTTATCACAAATTGAAAAATTTTCAATAAAAAAAATTTTCTATAGAAAAATTTCCAATAAAAAAATTTTTCTATAGAAAAATTTCCGATAAAAAAATTTTTCCTTAGAAAAATATTTTTATTGAAAATTTTTCTATGCAAAAATTTTTCTATAGAAAAATTTTTTTATTGAAAATTTATCTATAGAACATTTTTTTTATTGAAAACTTTTCTCTAGCAAAATTTTTTTATTGAAAATTTTTCTATAGAAAAATTTTTCTATAGAAAAATTTTTCTATAGAAACATTCTTTAGAAACATTTTTTTATTGAAATTTTTTCTATAGAAAAATTTTTTTATTGAAAATTTTCTATAGAAAAATTTTTTTATTGAAAATTTTTCTATAGAAAAATTTTTTTATTGAAAATTTTTCTATAGAAAAATTTTTTTATTGAAAATTTTTCTATAGAAAAATTTTTTTATTGAAAATTTTTCTATAGAAAAATTTTTTTATTGAAAATTTTTCTATAGAAAAATTTTTTTATTGAAAATTTTTCTATAGAAAAATTTTTTTATTGAAAATTTTTCTATAGAAAAATTTTTTTATCGAAAATTTTTCTATAAAAAAATTTTTTTATTCAAAATTTTTCTATAGAAAATTTTTTTTATTGAAAACTTTTCAATAGAAAAATTTTTTTATTGAAAATTTTTTTATAGAAAAATTTTTTTATTGAAAATTTTTCTATAGAAAAATTTTTTTATTGAAAATTTTTCTGTAGAAAATTTATTTATTGAAAAGTTTTTTTATAGAAAAATTTCTTTATTGAAAATTTTTCTATAGAAAAATTTCTTTATTGAAATTTTTTTTATAGAAAAATTTTTTTATTGAAAATTTTTCTATAGAAAAATTTTTTTATTGAAAATTTTTCTATAGAAAAATTTTTTTCTTGAAAATTTTTCTATTGAAAATTTTTTTTTTGAAAATTTTTCTATAGAAAAATTTTTTTTATTGAAATGTTTCTATAGAAAATTTTTTTATTGAGAATTTTTCTATAGAAAAATTTTTTTATTGAGAATTTTTCTATAGAAAAATGTTTGTATTGAAAATTTTTCAATAGAAAAATTTTTGTATTGAAAATTTTTCAATAGAAAAATTTTTGTATTGAAAATTTTTCTATAGAAAAATTTTTGTATTGAAAATTTTTCTATAGAAAAATTTTTTTATTGAAAATTTTTCTATAGAAAAATTTTTTTATTGAAAATTTTTCTATAGAAAAATTTTTTTATTGAAAATTTTTCTATAGAAAAATTTTTTTATTGAAAATTTTTCTATAGAAAAATTTTTTTATTGAAAATTTTTCAATAGAAAAATTTTTTTATTGAAAATTTTTCTGTAGAAAATTTATTTATTGAAAAGTTTTTTTATAGAAAAATTTCTTTATTGAAAATTTTTCTATAGAAAAATTTCTTTATTGAAAATTTTTCTATAGAAAAATTTTTTTTATTGAAATTTTTCTATAGAAATTTTTTTTATTGAGAATTTTTCTATAGAAAAATTTTTTTATTGAAAATTTTTCTATAGAAAAATTTTTTTATTGAAAATTTTTCTATAGAAAAATTTTTTTATTGAAAATTTTTTTATAGAAAAATTTTTTTATTGAAAATTTCTCTATAGAAAATTTTTTTAATTTTTCTATTAAAAATGTTTCTGTTGAAAAATTTGTTCATTAAAAATTTTTCTATAGAAACATTTTTCTATTGAAAATTTTTCTATAGAAAAATTTTTCTATTGAAAATTTTCTATAAATAAATTTTTTTTATTGAAAATTTTTCTATAGATAAATTTTATTATTGAAAATTTTTCTATAGAAAAATTTTTTGTTGAAAATTTTTCTATATGTTCTAATTTTTTATCGCCCACTGTACGAATGTTACTTACAAATTTAATTTATCACATGTGTAAGTAAATATTATAACAAGTTGTTCTTTTCTTTTAAAACCCAGTCTTTTACCATATATCAGCCCCTGAGCCATAGAACGAAGAAAAAATAAACTTTGTAATATAATTTCCCAGATACCTTTTCGCTATAAAAATAAACAAAAGAAGAATTAATAATATTATGTTGATGTTTTAATTAAAAACAAAGAAAAGCGACGTTTCTTTTATTTCAAACACAGAAAAAAAAAATAACACATGTTTTAAATTATGGCACGAGAATTGACGGTCGAGTCTTAAAGGAAATCGTTATGTTAACAAAACACAAATAATTATTAATTATAATTGGTTTAAAAGATTTTTTAAGATTATATTTTTGTCGCAAAATTTTGAATGACAGACGATAATCCAGTTTGGTTTTATTACAATTTTTTCATTATTATGTATTTGTGTCTTGGTGCTAAAAGGGTCAATGTCAATTTTTTGTTATTTATACCCTTCACCACCATAGGTGGAAAGGGTATTATAAGTTTGTGCTGATGTTTGTAACGCATAGAAATATTTGTCTTAGACCCACCTTTTAGTATACCAATAGGCTTAGAATCACTTTCTGAGTCGATTTAGCGATGTCCGTCCGTCCGTCCGTCTGGCTGGCTGGACCCCCATGTAAACCTTGTAATCAAGCTACAGGTCGCAATTCTAAAGATAATTTCATGAAATTTGGCACAGATCATAATACTGCTTATGTCAACTAAAATCACTGTACCAAATTTCGTTGAAATCGCTCCACATTTGACCATAGCTCCCATACAAATTCTTCTTTAAAAACGCACTAAATGAGACAAAAAATCACTAAAACGCTCGTAAATCTAAAGATAATGGAAATTTTGAGTCTATTTTTTGCATACATAATTTTTGTAACAACTGTAATCAATCTGCCAAATTTCGAGATAATCGGTCCACATTTGACCCTAGCTCTCATATAAGTCCAAATGACGGAAACAGGTTGAATATATACGTTTTGAGAAAATGTTTGTATGATGGCAAAATTTAGCAAATATTTGTCTTTATACAGGAAAAATAACACCTTTGACCTTAGTGGTGAAGGGTATCGTATGGTCGGCTTGACCGACTATAGCGCTTTCTTACTTGTTTGAGTTTATCGTTGTATTGAATTCCCTTCACGGCCCTCTTTAATTTGTCTCCAACAGCTAATCTCTAAGTTAACTTGGAACAGACTTATAAGGATTTTTCTAAGCAATTTTACTATGAATTGTATGGAAAACAAAAATTTTAAATCAAATTATCTCAAAACTATATTTTTTGACATTGTCCATTTATGCACCAAGCGACAGATATAACATAAGTAAAATTCTGGTTAGTTTTAGTTAATTCTAAAAACTGAAAAGTAATAATAAGATCCCTTTTCAATTTTTTTAATTAAATGAAAAATTTTAAAACTTAGAAAGTAGGAGAAAATCTCTAGATTTTCTTACATGTATTTTTTTCACTCCCTTTTTATTTTGACATTTGTATTGAGGTTAATGGTTTTGAAAAGAAATTGAAGTACTGGCCAATAGACAATGAAACAACCCGACAGTTTCCAGTAACTGTAACGAAGTCTGGTTTAGCCTTAAATAAAGAATAAACCCTATTGAAAATTTTTCAATATTTCTAACGAAAATTTTTCTATAGAAAAATATTTCTAACAAAAATTTTTCTATAGAAAAATATTTCTAACGAAAATTTTTCTATAGAAAAATATTTCTAACGAAAATTTTTCTATAGAAAAATATTTCTAACAAAAATGTTTCTATAGAAAAATATTTCTAACGAAAATTTTTCTATAGAAAAATATTTCTAACGAAAATTTTTCTATAGAAAAATATTTCTAACGAAAAATATTTCTATAGAAAAATATTTCTAACGAAAATTTTTCTATAGAAAAATATTTCTAACGAAAATTTTTCTATAGAAAAATATTTCTAACGAAAATTTTTCTATAGAAAAATATTTCTAACGAAAATTTTTCTATAGAAAAATATTTCTAACGAAAATTTTTCTATAGAAAAATATTTCTAACGAAAATTTTTCTATAGAAAAATATTTCTAACGAAAATTTTTCTATAGAAAAATATTTCTAACGAAAATTTTTCTATAGAAAAATATTTCTAACGAAAATTTTTCTATAGAAAAATATTTCTAACGAAAATTTTTCTATAGAAAAATATTTCTAACGAAAATTTTTCTATAGAAAAATATTTCTAACGAAAATTTTTCTATAGAAAAATATTTCTAACGAAAATTTTTCTATAGAAAAATATTTCTAACGAAAATTTTTCTATAGAAAAATATTTCTAACGAAAATTTTTCTATAGAAAAATATTTCTAACGAAAATTTTTCTATAGAAAAATATTTCTAACGAAAATTTTTCTATAGAAAAATATTTCTAACGAAAATTTTTCTATAGAAAAATATTTCTAACGAAAATTTTTCTATAGAAAAATATTTCTAACGAAAATTTTTCTATAGAAAAATATTTCTAACGAAAATTTTTCTATAGAAAAATATTTCTAACGAAAATTTTTCTATAGAAAAATATTTCTAACGAAAATTTTTCTATAGAAAAATATTTCTAACGAAAATTTTTCTATAGAAAAATATTTCTAACGAAAATTTTTCTATAGAAAAATATTTCTAACGAAAATTTTTCTATAGAAAAATATTTCTAACGAAAATTTTTCTATAGAAAAATATTTCTAACGAAAATTTTTCTATAGAAAAATATTTCTATCGAAAATTTTTCTATAGAAAAATATTTCTAACGAAAATTTTTCTATAGAAAAGTATTTCTAACGAAAATTTTTCTATAGAAAAGTATTTCTAACGAAAATTTTTCTATAGAAAAGTATTTCTAACGAAAATTTTTCTATAGAAAAATATTTCTAACGAAAATTTTTCTATAGAAAAATATTCTTAAGGAAAATTTTTCTATAGAAAAATATTTCTAACGAAAATTTTTCTATAGAAAAATATTTCGAACGAAAATTTTTCATTAAATAAAAGAAAAATTAAATAAAAGATTAAATAAAATAAAAATATTTCGAACGAAAATTTTTCTATAGAAAAATATTTCGAACGAAAATTTTTCTATAGAAAAATATTTCTAACGAAAATTTTTCTATAGAAAAATATTTCTAACGAAAATGTTTCTATAGAAAAATATTCCTAACGAAAATTTTTCTATAGAAAAATATTTCTAACAAAAATTTTTCTATAGAAAAATATTCCTAACGAAAATTTTTCTATAGAAAAATATTTCTATTGAAAATTTTTTCTAGAAAAATATTTTTATCGAAAAATTTTCTCTAGAAAAATATTTCTATTGAAAATTTTTCTCTAGAAAAATATTTCTATTAAAAATTTTTCTCTAGAAAAATATTTCTATCGAAAATTTTTTTATAGAAAAATATTTTTATCAAAAAAAATTGTATAGAAAAATATGAAAAATATAGAATGAAACTGTTGGGTACTTACACTCACTCATTCTGACACTCAAAGTAACAGAAAATTATTGTATTGAAAAATCAGGTTAAGACGCATTGACTGGACACCAAAACGACAATAACAACAATAATTGAAATTTCTTTTTTTAACAATAATATTTTTCTTTTATTCTGCGTTTTTTCTAGTTAAGAATCTTTTATTCTGCGTTTTTTCTAGTTAAGAAAAAATGCAAATCCTCTAAAGAAAGAAAATTATTCCAAGGACGTTTATTGGCAGAGTTGGAAACTGTTACAGAGGGGTGATTTGCCAAAAAAAAAATATATATATATAAAAAAAAAACACTACATGAAATTGAACACAAAAAGTATTTGCCGACAAATTGGTCAATTTTATTTTAATATTCAAATATAAATAAAATAAAATTTATTATTTTCCATGACAGCAACAAATGCAAATTTAAGATTTTCCGAATACGTATGTTTGTATTGAAACAAGAGCACATACTCTGATACATATGTACATACATTTCTACGAGTAAATGTAATGTATAACAATTGCAACAAATATATAACGAATTTTTTTTAAGTGTAACATAAAAATGAAATAGAGCAAAAATGATGGAGTAATTTTACAAAGAAACAATAAAGTGGTCAACATTATTGGAAGGGGGGACATATAAGGAAGGGAAAAAGTATTACAAAAGCATTTAAATGATTTAGGACATAAGCAAACACATATTCAGACAAATTAATTTATGTGCATGTGTGTATGTGTAGGCAAGTGTAAGCAGTGAAATATGAGAAGTTTAAAGTAACTGCCAGCCTAAGGAAATAAAATCATAAATCTTATAAAATTTAAGTCACAAAGTGAGACATAGACTAAGCCATAGACATAGACTAAGACATAGACTAAGACATAGACTAAGACATAGACTAAGACATAGACTAAGACATAGACTAAGACATAGACTAAGACATAGACTAAGACATAGACTAAGACATAGACTAAGACATAGACTAAGACATAGACTAAGACATAGACTAAGACATAGACTAAGACATAGACTAAGACATAGACTAAGACATAGACTAAGACATAGACTAAGACATAGACTAAGACATAGACTAAGACATAGACTAAGACATAGACTAAGACATACTCTAAGACATAGACTAAGACATAGACTAAGACATAGACTAGGACATAGACTAAGACATAGACTAAGACATAGACTAAGACATAGACTAAGACATAGACTAAGACATAGACTAAGACATAGACTAAGATATAGATTAAGACATAGACTAAGACATAGACTAAGACATAGACTAAGACATAGACTAAGACATAGACTAAGACATAGACTAAGACATAGACTAAGACATAGACTAAGACATAGACTAAGACATAGACTAAGACATAGACTAAGACATAGTCTAAGACATAGACTAAGACATAGACTAAGACATAGACTAAGACATAGACTAAGACATAGACTAAGACATAGACTAAGACATAGACTAAGACATAGACTAAGACATAGACTAAGACATAGACTAAGACATAGACTAAGACATAGACTAAGACATAGACTAAGATATAGACTAAGACATAGACTAAGACA
Organism: Stomorhina lunata; assembly: GCA_933228675.1. Lineage (NCBI taxonomy): Eukaryota > Metazoa > Arthropoda > Insecta > Diptera > Rhiniidae > Stomorhina > Stomorhina lunata. The sequence continues at coordinate 92,950,176 of OW121744.1, forward strand.
TAGACTAAGACATAGACTAAGACATAGACTAAGACATAGAATAAGACATAGACTTAGACATAGACTAAGACATAGACTAAGACATAGACTAAGACATAGACTAAGACATAGACTAAGACATAGACTAAGACATAGACTAAGACATAGACTAAGACATAGACTAAGACATAGACTAAGACATAGACTAAGACATAGACTAAGACATAGACTAAGACATAGACTAAGACATAGACTAAGACATAGACTAAGACATAGACTAAGACATAGACTAAGACATAGACTAAGACATAGACTAAGACATAGACTAAGACATAGACTAAGACATAGACTAAGACATAGACTAAGACATAGACTAAGACATAGACTAAGACATAGACTAAGACATAGACTAAGACATAGACTAAGACATAGACTAAGACATAGACTTAGACATAGACTAAGACATAGACTAAGGCATAGACTAAGGCATAGACTAAGACATAGACTAAGAGATAGACTAAGACATAGACTAAGACATAGACTAAGACATAGACTAAGACATAGACTAAGACATAGACTAAGACATAGACTAAGACATAGACTAAGACATAGACTAAGACATAGACTAAGACATACTCTAAGACATAGACTAAGACATAGACTAAGACATAGACTAAGACATAGACTAAGACATAGACTAAGACATAGACTAAGACATAGACTAAGACATAGACTAAGACATAGACTAAGACATAGACTAAGACATAGACTAAGACATAGACTAAGACATAGACTAAGACATAGACTAAGACATAGACTAAGACATAGACTAAGACATAGACTAAGACATAGACTAAGACATAGACTAAGACATAGACTAAGACATAGACTAAGACATAGACTAAGACATAGACTAAGACATAGACTAAGACATAGACTAAGACATACTCTAAGACATAGACTAAGACATAGACTAAGACATAGACTAAGACATAGACTAGGACATAGACTAAGACATAGACTAAGACATAGACTAAGACATAGACTAAGACATAGACTAAGACATAGACTAAGACATAGACTAAGACATACTCTAAGACATAGACTAAGACATAGACTAAGACATAGACTAAGACATAGACTAAGACATAGACTAAGACATAGACTAAGACATAGACTAAGACATAGACTAAGACATAGACTAAGACTAAGACATAGACTAAGACATAGACTAAGACATAGACTAAGACATAGACTAAGACATAGACTAAGACATAGACTAAGACATAGACTAAGACATAGACTAAGACATAGACTAAGACATAGACTAAGACATAGACTAAGACATAGACTAAGACATAGACTAAGACATAGACTAAGACATAGACTAAGACATAGACTAAGACATAGACTAAGACATAGACTAAGACATAGACTAAGACATAGACTAAGACATAGACTAAGATATAGACTAAGACATAGACTAAGACATAGACTAAGACATAGACTAAGACATAGACTAAGACATAGACTAAGACATAGACTAAGACATAGACTAAGACATAGACTAAGACATAGACTAAGACATAGACTAAGACATAGACTAAGACATAGACTAAGACATAGACTAAGACATAGACTAAGACATAGACTAAGACATAGACTAAGACATAGACTAAGATATAGACTAAGACATAGACTAAGACATAGACTAAGATATAGACTAAGACATAGACTAAGACATACTCTAAGACATAGACTAAGACATAGACTAAGACATAGACTAAGACATAGACTAAGACATAGACTAAGACATACTCTAAGACATAGACTAAGACATAGACTAAGACATAGACTAAGACATAGACTAAGACATAGACTAAGACATAGACTAAGACATAGACTAAGACATAGACTAAGACATAGACTAAGACATAGACTAAGACATAGACTAAGACATAGACTAAGACATATACTAAGACATAGACTAAGACATAGACTAAGACATAGACTAAGACATAGACTAAGACATAGACTAAGACATAGACTAAGACATACTCTAAGACATAGACTAAGACATAGACTAAGACATAGACTAAGACATAGACTAAGACATAGACTAAGACATAGACTAAGACATAGACTAAGACATAGACTAAGACATAGACTAAGACATAGACTAAGACATAGACTAAGACATAGACTAAGACATAGACTAAGACATAGACTAAGACATAGACTAAGACATAGACTAAGACATAGACTAAGACATAGACTAAGACATAGACTAAGACATAGACTAAGACATAGACTAAGACATAGACTAAGACATAGACTAAGACATAGACTAAGACATAGACTAAGACATAGACTAAGATATAGACTAAGACATAGACTAAGACATAGACTAAGACATAGACTAAGACATAGACTAAGACATAGACTAAGACATAGACTAAGACATAGACATAGACTAAGACATAGACTAAGACATACTCTAAGACATAGACTAAGACATAGACTAAGACATAGACTAAGACATAGACTAAGACATAGACTAAGACATAGACTAAGACATAGACTAAGACATAGACTAAGACATAGACTAAGACATAGACTAAGACATAGACTAAGACATAGACTAAGACATAGACTAAGACATAGACTAAGACATACTCTAAGACATAGACTAAGACATAGACTAAGACATAGACTAAGACATAGACTAAGACATAGACTAAGACATAGACTAAGACATAGACTAAGACATAGACTAAGACATAGACTAAGACATAGACTAAGACATAGACTAAGACATAGACTAAGACATAGACTAAGACATACTCTAAGACATAGACTAAGACATAGACTAAGACATAGACTAAGACATAGACTAAGACATAGACTAAGACATAGACTAAGACATAGACTAAGACATAGACTAAGACATAGACTAAGACATAGACTAAGACATAGACTAAGACATAGACTAAGACATAGACTAAGACATAGACTAAGACATAGACTAAGACATAGACTAAGACATAGACTAAGACATAGACTAAGACATAGACTAAGACATAGACTAAGACATAGACTAAGACATAGACTAAGATATAGACTAAGACATAGACTAAGACATAGACTAAGACATAGACTAAGACATAGACTAAGACATAGACTAAGACATAGACTAAGACATAGACTAAGACATAGACTAAGACATAGACTAAGACATAGACTAAGACATAGACTAAGACATAGACTAAGATATAGACTAAGACATAGACTAAGACATAGACTAAGACATAGACTAAGACATAGACTAAGACATAGACTAAGACATAGACTAAGACATAGACTAAGATATAGACTAAGACATAGACTAAGACATAGACTAAGACATAGACTAAGACATAGACTAAGACATAGACTAAGACATAGACTAAGACATAGACTAAGACATAGACTAAGACATAGACTAAGACATAGACTAAGACATAGACTAAGATATAGACTAAGACATAGACTAAGACATAGACTAAGACATAGACTAAGACATAGACTAAGACATAGACTAAGACATAGACTAAGACATAGACTAAGACATAGACTAAGACATACTCTAAGACATAGACTAAGACATAGACTAAGACATAGACTAAGACATAGACTAAGACATAGACTAAGACATAGACTAAGACATAGACTAAGACATAGACTAAGACATAGACTAAGACATAGACTAAGACATAGACTAAGACATAGACTAAGACATACTCTAAGACATAGACTAAGACATAGACTAAGACATAGACTAAGACATAGACTAAGACATAGACTAAGACATAGACTAAGACATAGACTAAGACATAGACTAAGACATAGACTAAGACATAGACTAAGACATAGACTAAGACATAGACTAAGACATAGACTAAGACATAGACTAAGACATAGACTAAGACATAGACTAAGACATAGACTAAGACATAGACTAAGACATAGACTAAGACATACTCTAAGACATAGACTAAGACATAGACTAAGACATAGACTAAGACATAGACTAAGACATAGACTAAGACATAGACTAAGACATAGACTAAGACATAGACTAAGACATAGACTAAGACATAGACTAAGACATAGACTAAGACATAGACTAAGACATAGACTAAGACATAGACTAAGACATAGACTAAGACATAGACTAAGACATAGACTAAGACATAGACTAAGACATAGACTAAGACATAGACTAAGACATAGACTAAGACATAGACTAAGATATAGACTAAGACATAGACTAAGACATAGACTAAGACATAGACTAAGACATAGACTAAGACATAGACTAAGACATAGACTAAGACATAGACTAAGACATAGACTAAGACATAGACTAAGACATAGACTAAGACATAGACTAAGACATAGACTAAGACATAGACTAAGACATAGACTAAGACATAGACTAAGACATAGACTAAGACATAGACTAAGACATAGACTAAGACATAGACTAAGACATAGACTAAGACATAGACTAAGACATAGACTAAGACATAGACTAAGACATAGACTAAGACATAGACTAAGACATAGTCTAAGACATAGACTAAGACATAGACTAAGACATAGACTAAGACATAGACTAAGACATAGACTAAGACATAGACTAAGACATAGACTAAGACATAGACTAAGACATAGACTAAGACATAGACTAAGACATAGACTAAGACATAGACTAAGACATAGACTAAGACATAGACTAAGACATAGACTAAGACATAGACTAAGACATAGACTAAGACATAGACTAAGACATAGACTAAGACATAGTCTAAGACATAGACTAAGACATAGACTAAGACATAGACTAAGACATAGACTAAGACATAGACTAAGACATAGACTAAGACATAGACTAAGACATAGACTAAGACATAGACTAAGATATAGACTAAGACATAGACTAAGACATAGACTAAGACATAGACTAAGACATAGACTAAGACATAGACTAAGACATAGACTAAGACATAGACTAAGACATAGACTAAGACATAGACTAAGACATAGACTAAGACATAGACTAAGACATAGACTAAGACATAGACTAAGACATAGACTAAGACATAGACTAAGACATAGACTAAGACATAGACTAAGACATAGACTAAGACATAGACTAAGACATAGACTAAGATATAGACTAAGACATAGACTAAGACATAGACTAAGACATAGACTAAGACATAGACTAAGACATAGACTAAGACATAGACTAAGACATAGACTAAGACATAGACTAAGACATAGACTAAGACATAGACTAAGACATAGACTAAGACATAGACTAAGACATAGACTAAGACATAGACTAAGACATAGACTAAGACATAGACTAAGACATAGACTAAGACATAGACTAAGACATAGACTAAGACATAGACTAAGACATAGACTAAGACATAGACTAAGACATAGACTAAGACATAGTCTAAGACATAGACTAAGACATAGACTAAGACATAGACTAAGACATAGTCTAAGACATAGACTAAGACATAGACTAAGACATAGACTAAGACATAGACTAAGACATAGACTAAGACATAGACTAAGACATAGACTAAGACATAGACTAAGACATAGACTAAGACATAGACTAAGACATAGACTAAGACATAGACTAAGACATAGACTAAGACATAGACTAAGACATAGACTAAGACATAGACTAAGACATAGACTAAGACATAGACTAAGACATAGACTAAGACATAGACTAAGACATAGACTAAGACATAGACTAAGACATAGACTAAGACATAGACTAAGACATAGACTAAGACATATGTAGACTAAGACATAGACTAAGACATAGACTAAGACATAGACTAAGACATAGACTAAGACATAGACTAAGACATAGACTAAGACATAGACTAAGACATAGACTAAGACATAGACTAAGACATAGACTAAGGCATAAACTAACATTAGTTCTAAGATATATACAATGTATATATTTTATTATGTGATTACTAGAGTCAATATTTTCGGTTTCCCTTTCTTAAATTAATAATGTTCTTAACCATTAATAAATTCAAAATGTCAGGCATGTAAATTGACATTTTTTGTGCTTTTAAAAGTTTCAGTCCCTAAAAAAGACATTTAAAATTTTAGAGCATTTGCCTGAGATTTGTAAAAAAAAATTAAGAAAATGTCTTCAAACAAAGCGATCACTTTTGTGTGGGTTTGATAAATAACATCGAGACAATAAAACATTTGTATAATCATGGAATTTAATGGCTAGAGCCAATGGGCACGTACTCGTACACACACGGCAGGAAAATTTTCGGGGGCAAAAAAAGAACTCACAAATTTTATTAGCTCCCTCAAGTCAATCGAATTTGTAGGTATTTAAAAATAAAAAAAAATGTATAATTATGTTTTTATTTTTTTTTTTTTGAAATTTGTTGTTGAAATATCCAAAAATATAGAAACAACAAAAGAAATGATGGCCTGCAGTTTGTATCTAGATGAACTTTTCAAATAAAACAAAAAATATAGATATTTTTGTTTTGAAATATATTTTTTTGTTGGAAAAACAAAACGAAAATGATTGAATTAATGATATTTTTTTTTTTTTCGTTATATATAAATTTTGTCTAAACGACTAATGGCAAGAACAAAAACTTCCCAAGAATATGATAAATCTATTTTTGTGTATTTGTTGTTGTTGTTTTTTTGAGATGTTGCCGTTTTGTGGGGAATAATTCGTGGGTCTCATCTTCATCAAAATCTTGGGCCACTTCAGTTGAACGACGTGATTCAAAACGTAAAAATCGGCCATAGAGACAATTGCTTGCTCGACGAACATTTTTCGAGTTTGGTTTTTTCATAAAAGTGTTTATTTTTATTTTAAAAAAAAAGGTGATCATTAAATTGAAATATTTAATTATCAAAATATTTTAATAAAACTGAAAATAAATAATAAACAAAAAATTTATAATCAAAGAAATTTTTAAAATTTTGATAATTAAGAAAATATTTAAAAATGTTTTAAACATTTTTCATAAAATTTAAATATAAAATTAATATGATGACATAATAGTGAAAGATGTGCCTTGAAAATTGAATATTAAAATATTATATTTGAAATAAAAATTTAGAAATTTAGTAAAAGTTGAATTATTTTTGTGAAAAGTGATTAATTAGAAATAATTTAATAGCACCAAAAATTTAAAAAAGACATAAAACTCTTCAATTAGCCTTTACTCATAATAAAATTTGAAATTTTGAAAATTTTTGAAAACTCTTTTTTCAGTTCAAATTTGTACTTAAAGCATCTAAAAGTTTTTGTATAAGAAAAAATTTTCTTATAAAAAATCTCAAATTTTTTTTAATAAAAAAAAATCAAAAATGTTTTCTATATAAAAAAATGTTTCTATATATAGGTTTTCCTCCTATATTACGGTAGATATATTCCTACAATAGATTCTTAGTACAACAAGTTAGAAAATATTATAGTCGATCAAGCCCTACTATGTGATACCCTAAATAACACAGTGCAACACAAATAAGACACAAAAAAAGACTATTGTCTTCCAGTTTTACCCAAACTCATCCGCCATTCTTTTAAGAGTCTCGGTGTCATTTTTAAAAAAAGTTAGTATTTTCTCAGGTTCATATCTTGCAAAGCGTTCGGAATTTTTGATTCACTCTGAAGGCAAAATTGAAGCCCATGTCATACAGAACAAAAATTGTTAAAAAACTTAATCTTAGAGATTAAAATCACAAACCAAAATTAAAACAAAACTAAAGCTGATAATGGTCTGGGAGCAAAGTGCCGATGGACACTATAAGTTCTGAATCAGATTCAGACGATGATTTGGATCCACATTTTAAGAGAGTGTGATTTATAAGTCCATGACCATCAATCTTATAATTAAAGTACCTGATTGACCAAGCCTTACTCGGAGTTTTATGATAAGCATTTCGAGGCAAATTTTAAAATTTGCATATATTTTATTTTATTAAGTAATAGCCAACTAAAATAAATTAAGAGGAAAGACATTATGTAAATATCCAATTAATTTTGAATAGTTTAATTAGTTTTGTTCGATCAACACATGATCAAATGCATAGTCTCAAGTTCAATTAATTTTGAATAATTTTCGAAATTGGTCATAGCAACATAGAAAGAAAGATCAAAGCCTGATCAAATGCACATTTTACGATTTAATTAATTTTGAGGTGGCGCCACCTATCGGAAGTAAGTCGTACTAACTTAGAAACTTTCGTCAACTTATGAGCAACATTTTTGCTAAAGATCATAGCATGATAAAATGCACAGTTTACGATTTAGTTAAATTTGAGTAAATATCAGTTGCTCCACCTGGCGGAAATTTTTCATACCAACTAAGAAATCTTCGTCGGCTCATGCGTAACAATTTTGCTAATGATCACAGCATGTTAAAATGCACAGTTTACGCCTTAATTCAATTTGAGTAATTTTCACTACAGCCACCTATCGGACATTTATTATACCAAATAAAAATCCTTCATTCGCTCATGTTCAGCAACTTTTCTAAAGATCATAGCATGATCAAATGCACAGTTCACGATTTAATTCATTTTGAGTAACTTTCAGTGGCGCCATCTGGCGGAATTTTTTTCATACCAATTAAGAAATCTTCGTCGTCTCATGCGTAACAACTTTGCTAATGATCATAGCATGTTAAAATGCACAGTTTACGCCTTAACTCATTTTGAGTAATTGTCAGTGGCGCCACCTATAGGACATTTATTATACCAAATAAAAATCCTTCATTCGCTCATGTTCAGCAACTTTTCTAAAGATCATAGCATGTTCAAGTGCACAGTTTACGCCTTAATTCAATTTGAGTAATTTTCAATGGCGCCACCTGTCGGACATTTTTCGTACCAACTAAAAAAAACCTTCATCCGCTCATGCGGAGAAACATTGCTAAAGATCATAGCATGATTAAATGCACAGCTTACGATTCAATTAACTTTGAGTAATTTTCAGTGGCGCCACCTCTCGGAAATTTGTCATAGCAAATAAGAAACCTTCGCCAGCTCATGCGCAACAACTTTTCTAAAGAGCATAACATGATCAAATGTAAAGTTTACTATTCCATAAAGGACATACAAACATTCATTGGCTTAAAAGTTATAACATTATCAATATTTTTTCCTTTTTATCCCCTAATTTCAAAAAGTTCCATATACATATTTGGTACTTCTTTGGTATTAATTAAATTCGGTACATTTTACTAAAACGCAGTTAACATTTTGTTTTTATTCATATTATGTTCTTTATGAGATGTTAAGTTATCTTTTTATTTATCCCTTTTTTAATCATTATCCCCCGTAATCAAAAAAGTACCAAATACGTGTTCAATATCTTTTTCACATCTTTTGATTTCAGTACAACGTTCCTTTCTATATTCTTTGGGTCAAAAAATAAGAGTGGGCTAAAAAATGTACCAAATAAATTATAATCACCGTTTTTTACCCTCTATCGGACATAGTTTTAAAAAAGTACCAAACACCTTATTTTTATAGCTGTTCAAAATATAGTTTCAATTTTGTTTCTATACCTATTACTTTAGGAAATACGACATTTTAGATTTTTCCCCTTTTTATCCGTTTTTACCCCCTTTGCAGCAAAATTTCCAAAAATTACTTCTTACTAGATCTATACGGCGAAAAAAGTAATCTTAGTCTTCATAGACGGCCTTGATTAAGTCCAAATATTAATAAATTATTAATAGAAGGTTCTTATATAGTCACAATTTAAATTTTTAATCGTACTATTAATCGTAGATTATTTTTGTATCCAAATTTTTAATCTGGAATCTTATTATATAGAAATTTTTTTTTTTTAATTTAAATTTCAGGCTTTTATGAGTAAAGTTTTATCAATCGAATAAAATGCTATAATAAACTAATTTTAACTAATTTCTGTTTTAAAGAATTTTCTTCGTTTTTCTTCAATTGGAAACTGCGATCACACTGCCAACATGCAAGTGTTTGACAATAATCTAGTAAGTACAAAAATTAATAAGAAATAACAGTTATTTTTTATTCAAATATTAAGTATTTTTTTAAAGTTTCTTTGTTTAAATCTGACTATGATATTGGTTGACTTTGATATAGATATTGATAGTAAACATGAATTTGATTTACACTGACTTTGACTAAGTACCTATAGGTATTTACAATTTTTCTACTCCTATGACTATAACCAGCCCATGCCCCTAAATATACTTTGACTTTAATACGATATTGATAAAAATATTGTTACGTTTTTCCTTTAAAAACGTAGAAGGAATTTTTTTGCAAACCACCTCTTATACGCGTCTCAATTAAAACTCTGCTACAACATCAGTTCGTGAGCCTTTTATAGTAGAGAAGAGAGTTTCTAGCATTTTCAGCAGATGTAAACAAAGAGCTGCTGTCGTCGATTACACTAACAATGCGATTTTCGAATGTTTATGCATGTTCCAATACATTCTCACATGATCAAGAACACACTCACCCATACGTTATAAAAATGGATTATATAAAGTTAACAGCAACAAAGAGAGCGAGAGAGAGAGTATAGATAAAGAGCAAAATGTTGCTCTACTCTTACAGCAAAACATTAAGAGAAAAATGATGTTCTGCTGATATACACTAACAGGACAACAACTATATTAACAGAAATATTCTATAAAACTATGGAAAGAATTATAAGTAGTACACTTTGCACAATGGGGCGGATAACTTAAAAATTCGTGACAATATAAAGTTTAATTAAGACTTTGTTGTTAGCTATGACTATCACAATAATGTTGACTATGACTTAAACTTTGACTATAACTTTGACTATGATTTTGACTATAACCTTAACTATGGCTTTGACTATAGATTTGATTATGACTTTGACAATGATTTAAACTATAGCTTTGACTACGACTTACACCACAAATTTGACTGTGACCATGATTTGTGATTTCCACTGATAATTTGACTATGATCATGAGTTTGGGGCTCCACTAATTAAGACAATATCTAACCCGCAATTGAAGATGTGGGGATGTTGGATAGCAAGCAACGTTTCTCAGCCTTTAACTTAGTAAGCCCAGAAATATCTTAGTTATCCTTCATCTCAAATGTGGATACAGACCTTCTTGTGGTATCACCATAAGAACGATACAAATATGGGCTAGGACGTCGGGCTTGTAACCCAGAACTACATGTGATACATCAGATGGGGTGGTACAGAGCACACCCGTGATACACAGGCTAGCCATTCGTTGAACCCTATTTAGTACTTCACAGTTCTTGGAATTTTGAAGACCTTTCCACTAGACGATAACGCCATATAGCATTATTGGTCCTACTACTGCTGTGTACAACTAGTGAACAATACGTTATTTTAGGCTCTTACAAAAGTAAAATGCTATTTTAGCTTTTTTCGTCCGGCATTGAGTTTGAAGTCCAGCTTTTTCCAATATTACACCTATGTACTTTGCATTGTTCGTGAAGGGAATTTCATTACCGCCCAAGGACATAGGTTTAACTGGTGATATCTTGTACCTCCTGGTGAACAGAACAAGTTCCGTTTTGTTGGGGTTCACCGAAAGACCGTTGTTATGTGCGCACTTTGCCATGATAAGAAGTGCTCTTTGAAGTATGTCCCTAAGTGTGCTCTGAAGCAGGCGCGACCACCGCGAAGCAAGTGCTTGCCAGAAGTTTTCTTATTCTCATTTATTTAGTCGTCATTCAACCTTTGACGGATGCACACGCGTGGAGGCTGTTATAAGTTTTGTTAATTTTTTTGTATTTTTTGTTATTGTTTTTTTCAGATACACTGTGAGATTGAATGTTAGAATAATTATTTTTACGCTAAACATTCAATCGTTTTTATAGAAAATATATGATTTTTTTAGTAAAAAATACGTTTATATTTTCTTTATAGAAAAATAAACTTAAATTTTTTTCTATATAAAAGCACGTTTTTTAAAGAAAAAAAAAATAAAAACATGATAAACCTTCTTAAAATAAGTTTTTCTATAGAAATGGTAAGTTTTTCTATAGAATAAGTAAGTTTTTCTATAGAAAAAGTAAGTTTTTCTAACGAAAAAGTAAGTTTTTCTAAAGAAAAAGTAAGTTTTTCTATAGAAAAAGTAAGTTTTTCTATAGAAAAAGTAAGTTTTTCTATAGAAAAAGTAAGTTTTTCTATAGAAAAAGTAAGTTTTTCTATAGAAAAAGTAAGTTTTTCTATAGAAAAAGTAAGTTTTTCTATAGAAAAAGTAAGTTTTTCTATAGAAAAAGTAAGTTTTTCTATAGAAAAAGTAAGTTTTTCTATAGAAAAAGTAAGTTTTTCTATAGAAAAAGTAAGTTTTTCTATAGAAAAAGTAAGTTTTTCTATAGAAAAAGTAAGTTTTTTAAATTGTATTTATAAAAAAATATACTATGCTGAATATACATTTCTAAAAAGTAATGTTTTCTTTATAGAAACAAAAGAAAATAATTTTTGTTTACATAAAAACAACAAAAAAAGATCAATACTCCTCCGCATGTTCATTTCACGCTGGTTCAGCGGTAACTGAAATAAAATAGAAATAAACAACCAAATTTATGTCAATTCTTGCTTTTGCCTGTGTATCCTCTCTTTCGCTCACAAATACAATCACATTCCTCTCTTTGGTCATCCCTGCTCTGAAGCTTTCCTCCAATTAATAGTGCCAATTTTTTTATAAAAAATTTTTCTATAGAAAATTTTTTTATCAAAAATTTTTCTATAGAAAATTTTTTTATCAAAAATTTTTCTGTAAAAAATTTTTTTATCAAAAATTTTTCTATAGAAAATTTTTTTTATCAAAAATTTTTCTATAGAAAATTTTTTTATCAAAAATTTTTCTATACAAAATTTTTTTATCAAAAATTTTTCTATAGAAAATTTTTTTATCAAAAATTTTTCTATAGAAAATTTTTTTATCAAAAATTTTTCTATAGAAATTTTTTTTATCAAAAATTTTTCTATAGAAAATTTTTTTATCAAAAATTTTTCTATAGAAAATTTTTTTATCAAAAATTTTTCTGTAGAACATTTTTTTATCAAAAATTTTTCTATAGAAAATTTTTTTATCAAAAATTTTTTTATCAAAAATTTTTCTATAGAAAATTTTTTTATCCAAAATTTTTCTATAGAAAATTTTTTTATCAAAAATTTTTCTATAGAAAATTTTTTTATCAAAAATGTTTCTTTATTTTTTTTATCAAAAAATTTTCTAAAGAAATTTTTTTTATTAAAAATTTTTTTATTCAGAACTTTTTTTTTTAATTTTTTTATACAAACTTTTTAGGAAAAACTTTGCTATAGAAAATTTTTTTATCAACATTTTTTCGATAGAAAATTTTTTTATCAAAAATGTTTCTATATTTTTTTTTATCAAAAAATTTTTTAAAGAAAATTTTTTTATTCAGAACTTTTTTATTAAAAATTTTTTTTATACAAAACTTTTTTATCAAAAATTTTTCTATAGAAAATTTTTTTATCAAAAACTTTTCTATAGAAATTTTTTTTTATCAAAAACTTTTCTATATAAAATTTTTTTATCAAAAGTTTTCCTATAAAAAATTTTTATCAAAAAGTTTTCTATAGAAGATTTTTTAACAAAAATTTTCAAAAGTTTTTCTATAAAAAAATTTTTATCAAAAATTTTTCTATAGAAGATTTCTTAACAAAAATTTTTCTATTGAAAATTTTTTTACCAACAATTTTTGTAAAAAAGCTTTTCTATAAAAAAGTTTTTTTTTTATCAAACATTTTTCAGTAGAAACTTTTTTTATCAAACATTTTTCTATATAAAATTTTTTTATCAAAAGTTTTTCTATAAAAATTTTTTATCAAAAATTTTTCTATAGAAGATTTTTTAACAAAAATTTTTCTATAGAAAATTTTTTTACCAGAAATTTTCTATAGAAAATTTTTTTGTCAAAAATTTTTCAAAAAAAAAAATTTCTATAGAAAAGTTTTTTTTATCAAACATTTTTCTATAGAAAATTTTTTCTATAGAAGATTTCAAAATTTTTTGATACAAAAATATTTTTGTCCAAAATTTGTAGAGAAAAATATTTTTGTATCGAAAAATTTTCTATAAAATAGAATTTTTATTGAACAGTTTTCCAATGAAAAATATTTGTATTAAAAAATTTTCTAGAAAAAAAATGTTTGGATCGAAAATTTCTAAAAAAAATATAAAAATCTAAAATTGTTTAATATTAGAATTTACTTCTGTTTTGAAAAATATTCCCAATATTAACAAAAATATTCTCAATGTTTACAAATATAAAAGTGTCGTGGCAACAATGTTCTAGATTATATTTCTTTGTTCTCTCGAACCATATATTTTGTTGCTATAAATTAGATTTTGATCTTGTTGTTTTATTTTCTTGCTATAAATTAGATTTTGATTTTGTTTCTTGGCTATTTTGTTTTTGTCTTTTCTTTAACAAAGCGGCTCCAACCAACTCTGTTAACTTCTAAATTCCAACTGAATGATTTTAGTACTCATTTTCAAGAGTTTTTTTAATGATCGTGGTATTTACGAAAGTTGAAAAAATGAATCGGCTTCTGGTGGTATGGGCTGCCTACTATTTGGTTCATAGCCGTTTTTGAATATAGGCTCTTGATATACACTAAGGTTTAGTGACTAAGCCATAGATATAGCTATGAAATTACACAAATACCAAGATATAGAAAAAGAAATGGATTGAAAAGGACTTACTCTTACTAATATCTTCTATATATTATTCATAAAGTCATTAAAAAATATTTAAAAATTAAATTCAATTATGAATGTCAACAAGTCAAAATTGCCTTTCAAATCATAGTACAATAAAAACTAGGTAAAATCACTACACACTTCGTTCTCAATTTCAAATCCCTGAAAAGTCAAGCAAAAAAAATTACAAAAATATATATTTTTTTCATTGTATTTTTTTGTTTGTCAAAAATAAATAAATTAAAATATTTTCTAAAAGTTCATAAAGAGAAACAGTTGTAACGCATTTTTATCATCAAAAACTCGTGAAGTTTATAAAAGGTTCAAAAAGTAAGATTAAACTATGGAGTGATGAGTGCGGTGCAAATTTTAAATTCAAGTTTTTCTTTTACTTCGACTTTCATTCTGCTTTCTTGACATAACAGGGTCTAAAAAATTGACAACTCTCCCTAGTGATTTTACCTAGTGTATTGTGCCATGTTTCAAATATTTTTTTCAATCAAACGAACGATCAATTCTTGTCATTAAGGAGCTAATTTAATAATAAATAAGTATTTTTATAAATATTTTCCATACATTACGTTCCCATTAAATGAAAATTAATATATTTGTACACATATGAATATTTTACCAACGGATGGATGATTTAAAAATAAACTTCCAAAAGAAAACAAAATTTGTAATTTCAAAACTGTCAACATTTTATTTAAATAAATAATATACTCATTTTTTCATCTTCATATCTAAAACATGCCCCCAAATTTCATTCTAAATATTTATTGGTTTTGTTGCATTGAATATAAATTTTCGATATTCTCGAAGACCCATTCAGGCATTTAATTCTGTGTGTCACAGAAGGCAAGAATTTTACATGCAAATGAGCAGAAGAAAACCACCTCTAAACGCCGCATTTCTGACAGCGTCAGCGACAAACAACAACAGAAAAACGTCAGCCAAATTAATTACAAATAATGAATTTTTTGGCTAAAAACCAAATCGGTCAATGTACGTTAAAATGAAATGAAATTGAAAAATGTTATGATGATTTAGAATCTAAATTTTAGATAAAAGTATTTAAGGCGTATGAGCAATAATTACAAAAGCTTAAGATTTCCTTTACAAAAAATTATCATTTAGTGGAAAATTGTAACGGAAATTGCTAAAGAAATATTTTTGTCTTGGTTGGATGAGATTTAAAGAATTTTAAATGAATTTGATATTTTTTTTTAAATATTTTTTAACAAATTAGAAATATTGGGGTTAAGTGATTTGTAAATATGATCATTCCTTCCGAAGATGTTTTTCTACTGATTGTGATTACGTATTATTCTTCTTTTGCTATATTGTGGTCCACTTTGCGTATAATTTGACAGAACGTTAATAATTTGTTGACCTATTTTCGCCATCGAGCTCATTGTTCAATTCCGAAATTCTTATTCAGTTTCTTAATTCTTATCCAGATTCTAAATTTTTATTTTCTAACAAAAATTTTTCTATAGAAAAATATTTCTAACGAAAATTTTTCTATAGAAAAATATTTCTAACGAAAATTTTTCTATAGAAAAATATTTCTAACGAAAATTTTTCTATAGAAAAATATTTCTAACGAAAATTTTTCTATAGAAAAATATTTCTAACGAAAATTTTTCTATAGAAAAATATTTCTAACGAAAATTTTTCTATAGAAAAATATTTCTAACGAAAATTTTTCTATAGAAAAATATTTCTAACGAAAATTTTTCTATAGAAAAATATTTCTAACGAAAATTTTTCTATAGAAAAATATTTCTAACGAAAATTTTTCTATAGAAAAATATTTCTAACGAAAATTTTTCTATAGAAAAATATTTCTAACGAAAATTTTTCTATAGAAAAATATTTCTAACGAAAATTTTTCTATAGAAAAATATTTCTAACGAAAATTTTTCTATAGAAAAATATTTCTAACGAAAATTTTTCTATAGAAAAACATTTCTATAGAAAAATATTTCTAACGAAAATTTTTCTATAGAAAAATATTTCTAACGAAAATTTTTCTATAGAAAAATATTTCTAACGAAAATTTTTCTATAGAAAAATATTTCTAACGAAAATTTTTCTATAGAAAAATATTTCTAACGAAAATTTTTCTATAGAAAAATATTTCTAACGAAAATTTTTCTATAGAAAAATATTTCTAACGAAAATTTTTCTATAGAAAAATATTTCTAACGAAAATTTTTCTATAGAAAAATATTTCTAACGAAAATTTTTCTATAGAAAAATATTTCTAACGAAAATTTTTCTATAGAAAAATATTTCTAACGAAAATTTTTCTATAGAAAAATATTTCTAACGAAAATTTTTCTATAGAAAAATATTTCTAACGAAAATTTTTCTATAGAAAAATATTTCTAACGAAAATTTTTCTATAGAAAAATATTTCTAACGAAAATTTTTCTACAGAAAAATATTTCTAACGAAAATTTTTCTATAGAAAAATATTTCTAACGAAAATTTTTCTATAGAAATATATTTCTAACGAAAATTTTTCTATAGAAAAATATTTCTAACGAAAATTTTTCTATAGAAAAATATTTCTAACGAAAATTTTTCTATAGAAAAATATTTCTAACGAAAATTTTTCTATAGAAAAATATTTCTAACGAAAATTTTTCTATAGAAAAATATTTCTAACGAAAATTTTTCTATAGAAAAATATTTCTAACGAAAATTTTTCTATAGAAAAATATTTCTAACGAAAATTTTTCTATAGAAAAATATTTCTAACGAAAATTTTTCTATAGAAAAATATTTCTAACGAAAATTTTTCTATAGAAAAATATTTCTAACGAAAATTTTTCTATAGAAAAATATTTCTAACGAAAATTTTTCTATAGAAAAATATTTCTAACGAAAATTTTTCTATAGAAAAATATTTCTAACGAAAATTTTTCTATAGAAAAATATTTCTAACGAAAATTTTTCTATAGAAAAATATTTCTAACGAAAATTTTTCTATAGAAAAATATTTCTAACGAAAATTTTTCTATAGAAAAATATTTCTAACGAAAATTTTTCTATAGAAAAATATTTCTAACGAAAATTTTTCTATAGAAAAATATTTCTAACGAAAATTTTTCTATAGAAAAATATTTCTAACGAAAATTTTTCTATAGAAAAATATTTCTAACGAAAATTTTTCTATAGAAAAATATTTCTAACGAAAATTTTTCTATATAAAAATATTTCTAACGAAAATTTTTCTATAGAAAAATATTTCTAACGAAAATTTTTGTATAGAAAAATATTTCTAACGAAAATTTTTGTATAGAAAAATATTTCTAACGAAAATTTTTCTATAGAAAAATATTTCTAACGAAAATTTTTCTATAGAAAAATATTTCTAACGAAAATTTTTCTATAGAAAAATATTTCTAACGAAAATTTTTCTATAGAAAAATATTTCTAACGAAAATTTTTCTATAGAAAAATATTTCTAACGAAAATTTTTCTATAGAAAAATATTTCTAACGAAAATTTTTCTATAGAAAAATATTTCTAACGAAAATTTTTCTATAGAAAAATATTTCTAACGAAAATTTTTCTATAGAAAAATATTTCTAACGAAAATTTTTCTATAGAAAAATATTTCTAACGAAAATTTTTCTATAGAAAAATATTTCTAACGAAAATTTTTCTATAGAAAAATATTTCTAACGAAAATTTTTCTATAGAAAAATATTTCTAACGAAAATTTTTCTATAGAAAAATATTTCTAACGAAAATTTTTCTATAGAAAAATATTTCTAACGAAAATTTTTCTATAGAAAAATATTTCTAACGAAAATTTTTCTATAGAAAAATATTTCTAACGAAAATTTTTCTATAGAAAAATATTTCTAACGAAAATTTTTCTATAGAAAAATATTTCTAACGAAAATTTTTCTATAGAAAAATATTTCTAACGAAAATTTTTCTATAGAAAAATATTTCTAACGAAAATTTTTCTATAGAAAAATATTTCTAACGAAAATTTTTCTATAGAAAAATATTTCTAACGAAAATTTTTCTATAGAAAAATATTTCTAACGAAAATTTTTCTATAGAAAAATATTTCTAACGAAAATTTATCTATAGAAAAATATTTCTAACGAAAATTTTTCTATAGAAAAATATTTCTAATGAAAATTTTTCTATAGAAAAATATTTCTAACGAAAATTTTTCTATAGAAAAATATTTCTAACGAAAATTTTTCTATAGAAAAATATTTCTAACGAAAATTTTTCTATAGAAAAATATTTCTAACGAAAATTTTTCTATAGAAAAATATTTCTAACGAAAATTTTTCTATAGAAAAATATTTCTAACGAAAATTTTTGTATAGAAAAGTAATTTTATTGAAATTTGTTTGCATTTTTTTTGAATCAAGAAAATACTTTCAATGTTCTTTTATTAACTTCTAATGAAAACCACTTGTTTATTTAAACATTTTGTACTTTTAAACAAAATCAGATGACGAAGGTATGAAAAAAGATGTTATCTTCGTCCAGAAAAGTGGGCGGGTAGTGCTAGTTTATTATATTTAAATTGTATAACAAAGAGATTAAAAAAATTTATGCTAAGAAAAATTCAATTCAAAATGAAGGCATCACAAAGAATTCTAATGCAATCGAAAGAAATTTAATTTCTTTTTTCTATATATTTTAATTTATTTCAAAAAAAATTTTGGAATTTTACCAAAAACTCAAAAATTGATATAAACAAAAAAATACATTAATAATAAAATATAAATTTATTTAAAAATATTCAAAACGTTCTAGAATTTTCATTTTTGAAAATTTCTTATCAAACTATGGACACATTTAGACTCAAAATTTCAAAGAAACACAAATTATTGTAACATTTAAATGACGCAAGATACAACGAAAAATTTTTTTTTTTATTATGATTATGAATAAATTAGAGAAAACAGCGAAAAAATAGCTAAAAAGAAATAAAATTAGCCCAAATCAATGACTAAAAATAGAACAACTGAATGAAATGAGAACAGGCAGCCAAACAGTCGACCGGCCGGCCGGCTAAAAGCTACAAATAGTTTCAAATTATTTGTTTAATTTCTGTTCAACAAAAAAATTTTATTTATCAACAAAAATTCACCCAAAAACGAATCCATATAATTTAAAGACAAAAGTACAGAAATTCGGTCAGTCAGACAAGGTTAAGTTAAATAAAAAAAAAAACAAGTAAGAAAGTGTCATAGTCGGTCAAGCCCGACCATACGATACCCTTCACCACTAAGGTCAAAGGTGTTATTTTTCCTGTATAAAGATAAATATTTGCCAAATTTTGCCATCATACAAACATTTTCTCAAAACTTATCTATTTAACCTGTTTTCGTCATTTTGACTTATATGAAAGCTAGGGTCAAATGTGAACCGATTATCTCGAAATTTGGCAAATTGATTACAGTTGTTACAAAAATTATGTATGCAAAAAATATGCTCAAAATTTTCATTATCTTTAGATTTACGATCGTTTTAGTGAATTTTTGTCTCATTTAGTGCGTTTTTAAAGAAAAATTTGTATGGGAGCTATGGTCAAATGTGGACCGATTTCAATGAAATTTACGAAATTTGGTACAGTGGTTTTAGTTTATATAAGCAGTATTTGTTTTAAATTTCATGAAAAAATATTGATATTTGTGGCCAATATATCAATTCCGGAAAGTGGGACCTATGGGAGGTACCAGAAATAATAGACCGATTTTGACCAATTTCAATAGCCATGGTCCCATTATCAAAAAAAAATGGTCTGTGCCAAATTTCATGAAATTATCTTTAGAATTGCGACCTGTAGTTTGATTACAAAGTTTACTGGGGGTCCAGCCAGCCAGACGGACAGACATCGCTAAATCGACTCAGAAAGTGATAATAAGCCTATTGGTATACTAAAAGTTGGGTCTAAGACAAATATTTCTATGCGTTACATACATCAGCACAAACTTATAATACCCTTTCTACCTATGGTGGTGAAGGGTATAACAATTAAACATCTCGATTTGTTATATTTGTTCCTATTTAAAGGCCAAACAAAAATTGTTTAGAGAGACCAAATTTTTTTTTAGAATAAATCAATATTTTAATTCTGTTTTAGTTTTTAGTTACTTTTGTTTGGATATTTTACTTTTTGTCTAAGATCAATTTTTCTTTCTGTTCGATTTGATTTGAATGCCAAAAATCAATTTTGATCTTATGTTTATAATTGAAATCAATCATAATTTTAATATTGGCTTCTGTTTGCAATTAATTTAAGAAAATCTCATATAACAGCCAAAATTGATACAAATAATCCATTAAAAACGATATTTATTTGCCTTAATAAAAAATTTACACAAATGATCTGCAATCAATCGAACGATCATGAGAACATTTGGTATTTAGAAGGTGGTAATATTCCTCTAAAAAGATCGACAATTAATTCTAATAGATTTATTTCTAATGATTCATGATTGATTCTAAATGATTTGCATTGATATTAAAAATTTAAATTCCCACGATCACTGAACAGTTTTGTGACATAGGAGAAAAATGGTAAAAATATTTATATGCAAATGAGTCAAATCAAAATTTTTTGAACACATACTAGACCACACCATTATTTTGATAGATATTTTTGAAAAGAAAATTTGTTGATAAAAATACATTTCTATAGAAAATTTGTTAATAAAAAAAATATTTTTCTATCAACAATATTTGTATATTCTTTTTTTTTAAGAAACTTTTTTTTTTAAAATATTTTTCTCTAGAAAATTTTTTTATTAAAATTATTTTTCTCTAGAAAATTTTATGATAAAAATATTTTTCTATATAAATTTTTTTGATCAAAATATTTTTCTAGAGAAAATTTTTTGATAAAAATATATAGAAATTTTTTTGATAAAAGTATTTTTCAATAGAAAATTTTTTGATAGAAATATTTTTCTTCAGGAGGAGTATCCCCAATTTTAGAAACATTGAAAACCTCACATTATTAGCAAAATCAAAAAATTTCTATAGAAAAATTTTTGATCAAAATATTTTTCTATAGAAAAATTTTTGATCGAAATATTTTTCCATAGAAAATTTATGATAAAAATATTTTTCTCTAGAAAATTTTTTGATAAAAATATTTTTCTATAGAAAATTTTTTGATTAAAAAAATATAGAAAATTTTTTTGATAAAAGTATTTTTCAATAGAAAATTTTAGAAACATTTTTTGATAGAAATATTTTTCTTCAGGAGAAGTATTCCCAATTTTAGAAAGATTGAAAACCTCGCATTATTACCAAAATCAAAAAATTTTCTATAGAAAAATTTTTGATAAAAATATTTTTCCATAGAAAAATTTTTGAATAGAAAATTTATGATAAAAAGATTTTTCTATAGAAAAGTTTTTGATAAAAATATTTTTCTATAGAAAAATTTTTTGATCAAAATATTTTTCTATAGAAAATTTTTTGATCAAAATATTTTTCTATAGAAAATTTTTTGATAAAAAATATTTTTCTATATAAAATTTTTTGATAAAAAATATTTTTCTATATAAAATTTTTTGACAAAAATACTTTTCTAGAGAAAATTTTTTTATAAAGATATTTTTCTATAGAAAATTTTTAGATAGAAATATTTTTCTACAGGAAATTTTTTGATAACAATATTTTTCCATAGAAATTTTTGATAACAATATTTTTCTTTAGACACAAATATTTTGATAAAATATTTTTCTATAGAAAATTTTTGATAAAAATATTTTTCTATAGAAAATTTTTGATAAAAATATTTTTCTATAGAAAATTTTTGATAAAAATATTTTTCTATAGAAAATTTTTGATAAAAATATTTTTCTATAGAAAATTTTTTGATAAAAATATTTGTCTATAGAAAATTTGTTGATAAAAATATTTTTCTATAGAAGATTTTTGATAAAACTATTTTTTATAGAAATTTATTGAAAAAAATACTTTTCTATGGAAAATTTTTTGACAAAAATATTTTTCTATAGAAAATTTTTTAATAAGCAAAAATATTTTTTTATAGAAATTTTTTGAGAAAAATATTTTGCTATAGAAATTTTTTGATAAAAAGAACTAGTTTTCTTAAGAAACCTTTTAAAAAAAAAAATATTTTTCTATAGAAAGTTTTTTGATAACATATTTTTGTATATAAAATTTTTGATTAAAATATTTTTCTATGCAAAATTTTTTGATAAAAATATTTTTCTATAGAAATTTTTTGATAAATGTATTTTTCTATAGAAAATTTTTTGATAAAAATATCTTTCTATAGAAAATGTTTAAATAAAAACAATTTTTTAAAGAAAATTGTTTGATAAAAATATTTTTTATAGACAATTTTTTAACGAAAATATTTTTCAAAACAAAATTTTTTGACAAAAAAGTTTTTCTACAGA
Organism: Stomorhina lunata; assembly: GCA_933228675.1. NCBI lineage: Eukaryota > Metazoa > Arthropoda > Insecta > Diptera > Rhiniidae > Stomorhina > Stomorhina lunata. The sequence continues at coordinate 92,973,406 of OW121744.1, forward strand.
AATTTTCGACTGTGGTCGAGGGCGCTAAGTGCTGATGACGTCCTGTGGCGGGACAGAAATTGCAATCCACTGAGCCGCGTTCAAAAAATAAATTTTTCAGTTTTCTCCACAATTACTTTTCAAATTTTCAAAATTAATAATTTGAAAGTTAAATGAACTCAAGCCTGATCAAACCTAATTTTTCAAAAATATTTTTCTATAAAAAATTTTATGATAAAAATATTTTCTATAGAAAATTTTTTAATAAAAATATTTTTCTATAGAAAAATTGTTAATAAAAATATTCTCTTTAAAAAATTTTTCTATAGAAAATTTTTTGATAAAAATATTTTTCTATATAAAATTTGTTGGTAAAAATGTTTTTCTTTTAAAATCTTTTTGATAAAAAAAAATATTTTTCAATAAAAATTTTTTTCATAAAATTATTTTTCTATAGAAAATTTCTTGATACAAATATTTTTCGATAGAAAATTTTTTGATAAAAAATATTTTTCTATAGAAAATTTGTTAACAAATTTATTTTTCTTTATAAAATTTGTTGATATTTTTTCTATAGAAAAAATTATTTTTCTATAGACAATTTTTGATAAAAATATTTTTCTATAGAAAATTTTTGGATAAAATATTTTTCTATAGAAAATTTTTGGATAAAAATATTTTTCTATAAAAAAATTTTTGACAAATATATTTTTCTTTATAAAATTTGTTGATAAAAATATTTTTGTATAGAAAATTTTTTGTTTAAAAATATTTTCCTATCAAAAAAATTATTTTTCTATAGAAAATTTTTGATAAAAATATTTTTCTATAGAAAATTTTTCGATAAAATATTTTTCTATAGAAAAAAATATTTCTATAGAAAATTTTTGGATAAAAATATTTCTCTATAGAACATTTTTGATAAAAAATATTTTTCTATAGAAAATGTTTTGATAAAAATATTTTTCTATGGAAAATTTTTTGATAAAAAAAATATTTCTCTATAGAAAATTTTTTGATAAAGATATTTTTCTACAGAAAATTTTTTGATAAAAATATTTTTCTACAGAAAATTTCTTTATAAAAATATTCTCTTTAGAAAAGTTTTCTATAGAAAATTTTTTGATAAATATACTTTTCTATATAAAATTTTTTTGTAAAAATGTTTTTCTTTTAAAATCTTTATGATAAAAAAAATATTTTTCTATAGAAATAAATACATATTTTTTTGTAGCAAAAAGTATTTTTCTAAAGAAAAAAATACTTTTCTATAGATAAATAGAATTTTTCTATAGAAAAAATATTCTTCTATAGAAAAATATATTTTTCTGTAGAAAAACTATTTTTTTATAGAGAAAAATATTTTTCTATAGAAAATTGTTTGCTAAAAATATTTTGCAATTGAAAATTTTTCAATTAAAAATTTTTCTTCTTTCTTTTTCTATAGATAATTTTTTTTTCTATAGAAAATTTGTTGATAGACATATTTTTCAATAGAAAATTTTTCGATAAAAATAATTTCTCATGGACAATTTTTCAAATGTCTTTATATTTTAGACTAAACCAGGGATGAAATTGCTGTATTCGGCGTCGAGCGAAAACTGAGGCTTTTAAGCAAATATTGAGTAACATATCTTAGGGATTTTCAAAATAATTTATTTTGTAAAATGTTAAAAAGAATTTGATATCTAAACATATCCTTTTGTTGGTCAAATCATTTGGTTTAAATTAAACTCTTTTATTATGAGGAAACTTTTGAGAATAAAACTAACAATATAGCGAACCTTATGTGTTATATATTGTTTAAAATATCCCAAAAGTATGCTACACAAATGTTTCTAAAATATCTTTTGATAGATATCACAAAAAAATACATGGACAGAATTGATGTAGACATGCGAAAAGACTGGCGGACCTCATTAAATCATTTTTAAAAATTTATCTTTAATATTAACCAATATTTTTGTTCATTTATTAAATAAATTTTTTTATTTGAAAGAAATTAAAAATTTTTTTAATTAATTTATTTTTCTTAAATTCTATTCCAGCGCCGTGCCTCCAGACGCTCCTCTTTGAGACGTGGCTCAATTTCGGTTTTACCTCAAAAGTCCGCCGAAATTCCCTGGGATATTTTGGAGCGTTTGTTTATGCCATTCCTCTTCTGTCATGCGGCCGCTATTATAAGTTCGACTGCTTTACATGCCATGAACATTTCCGCTATCTCAACTTTTGCCGTTTTTGTGTGGTTTGCTCTGTCGACTGTGGGCGCTGTACTCTTCTATCATTTCGTTAAGGTAAGTTTGGGGGGGGGGGTGTTGGGTGGTGAAATAGTTTAAAAAAACTTAGTATAAATCTAAAATATAAATTAAATATTTTAAGGGATTTAATACTAATTTTGACAAAAATTATGATTACATTAATTTAAGATAAATTTCTTCTTTTTCCTAAACCTTTAAAAATTTAAATTTTAATAGGATTATTTTTAATTACCTAATTAGCATAAAAAGTAATGGCGCAGTTAATTAATTTTATGTTCTTTAAAAAAAAAGGTATCTCAAACTTTTAAGAGGCGGGAAAAAACTGACATTCATGTTTCATAAATTTTCATAATTCAAAAATTTTTAATAGATTTCTAGGAATTCCTGTCCATGTTAAATATTTAAACACCAAAAAAAATTGTTGTCTCATAAACGTTATTAAATATTTTGACAACCAAAATGAAAAAAGAACAATTTTCCATTTCAATTGAATTAATTGGATTATTTACAATATTTCCATAATTTTTCTTTGATATCCCAACATTTTTAGACTTAAAATACAATATTTTAAATAAATCACAGCTTTTGTTAAAAACTCGTGTGGGTTTTTCCCCAAAAAAAAAAATAAAAATCCCAGGCGTTATAATTTAAAAAAAAAAATTAAAACAAAAAAGATTGCATACTTTAAGGCTAATTCTTTGAAGCAAACTAAAACTCATTTAAAGCCTTAAGAGGAATTCCTTAATGCCTTTTTTTCTTACTTATTTTTTTATTTTCTTCATGTTATTGTTCTTGTTCTTCTTAAAACCATAAAATCTCCTATTTCATAGACCGCCCCATTTTTTATTATCCTTTTTTTTGTAGCTTTCCTTTAAAGTCCTTAATTTATTTTTCGTAAAAAGGTGTTAGCAGTTGGGAGTCAGAAAGTGTTACTGCCTTCTCGTATTATCTTTTGCGGTTAACCATAAAAACCCGATACTAATAGGGTGTCAAATTATAATTCTATTGCAAAAAAAAAAACAACAACAAAACTTGGTTTGCCTCTATGTGCGTGCCAGTCAGTCAGTCGCTTTAAATTATGAATGAAGTGTGTGGAAAATATTTAAATTTTGTTCTTTTTTTTTATTTATTAAGTCATAAGTCATTTAAGGAAAATGGTCCCTTTTTGGTATTAAACAAATAATTTATATGATTTGTATTATTTACAAAAACAAACAGAGAAAAAAGTTTTCTAATTAAATTTTCCTTTGAAATTTTAATACTTAATATTTACAAAGGATTAACCAAGACTTGTATACAAATTTAATTAAAAAAGTAGCGGCAAAACGCAGTTTTTTAGGCAAAGACATATACAAAAACAGCGACTAAGACATTAAGAATTAAAAAATTAAAAAGATAACTGATACACATTTCTTAAGAATATAACTTTTTTCAATCGAGACCTAGGAAACAAAATTTAACCACAATTAAAGCCTGAGATCTTAGCTTTATCGTAGTGAATAAACCATCTGCATATATTTGCATATTTAGCCTCAAATACTTATTAAGTGACAAAACCTAACCTTATACCTGAAAAATATGTTTAGAAAGATTCTGACTAGAGACTTTGATAAGAGACTAAACTGAAAACTATGACTAGATATGAGGCTACCGAATGAAGCCAGGGTATTATTAATAAATCATCTGCATATATTTGCATATTTAGCCTGAAATTAGTATTGAGTGACATGACCTTACCTTATGGCTAGAAAATATGATTGCAACTAGAGACTATGATAAAAGCGTAAGATATAGATTAAGACATAGACTAATACATGGACTAAAACATTGACTAAGACTTAGACTAAGACATAGACTGAAACATAGACTAAGACATAGGCTAAAACAAAGACTAAGATATAGACTAAGATATAGACTAAGACATAGACTAAGACATAGACTAAGATATAGACTAAGACATAGACTAAGACATAGACTAAGACATAGACTAAGACATAGACTAAGACATAGACTAAGACATAGACTAAGGCATAGACAAAGACATAGACTAAGACATAGACTAAGACATAGACTAAGACATAGACTAAGACATAGACTAAGACATAGACTAAGACATAGACTTAAACATAGACTAAGACATAGACTAAGACATAGACTAAGACATAGACTAAGACATAGACTAAGACATAGACTAAGACATAGACTAAGACATAGACTAAGACATAGACTAAGACATAGACTAAGACATAGACTAAGACATAGACTAAGACATAGACTAAGACATAGACTAAGACATAGACTAAGACATAGACTAAGACATAGACTAAGACATAGACTAAGACATAGACTTAGACATAGACTAAGACATAGACTAAGACATAGACTAAGATATAGACTAAGACATAGACTAAGACATAGACTAAGACATAGACTAAGACATAGACTAAGACATAGACTAAGACATAGACTAAGACATAGACTAAGACATAGACTAAGACATAGACTAAGACATAGACTAAGACATAGACTAAGACATAGACTAAGACATAGACTAAGACATAGACTAAGACATAGACTAAGACATAGACTAAGACATAGACTAAGACATAGACTAAGACATAGACTAAGACATAGACTAAGACATAGACTAAGACATAGACTAAGACATAGACTAAGACATAGACTAAGACATAGACTAAGACATAGACTAAGACATAGACTAAGACATAGACTAAGACATAGACTAAGACATAGACTAAGACATAGACTAAGACATAGACTAAGACATAGACTAAGACATAGACTAAGACATAGACTAAGACATAGACTAAGACATAGACTAAGACATAGACTAAAACATAGACTAAGACATAGACTAAGACATAGACTAAGACATAGACTAAGACATAGACTAAGACATAGACTAAGACATAGACTAAGACATAGACTAAGACATAGACTAAGACATAGACTAAGACATAGACTAAGACATAGACTAAGACATAGACTAAGACATAGACTAAGACATAGACTAAGACATAGACTAAGACTAAGACTAAGACTAAGACTAAGACTAAGACTAAGACTAAGACTAAGACTAAGACTAAGACATAGACTAAGACATAGACTAAGACATAGACTAAGACATAGACTAAGACATAGACTAAGACATAGACTAAGACTAAGACATAGACTAAGACATAGACTAAGACATAGACTAAGACATAGACTAAGACATAGACTAAGACATAGACTAAGACATAGACTAAGACATAGACTAAGACATAGACTAAGATATAGACTAAGACATAGACTAAGACATAGACTAAGACATAGACTAAGACATAGACTAAGACATAGACTAAGACATAGACTAAGACATAGACTAAGACACAGACTAAGACATAGACTAAGACATAGACTAAGACATAGACTAAGACATAGACTAAGACATAGACTAAGACATAGACTAAGACATAGACTAAGACATAGACTAAGACATAGACTATGACATAGACTAAGACATAGACTAAGACATAGACTAAGACATAGACTAAGACATAGACTAAGACATAGACTAAGACATAGACTAAGACATAGACTAAGACATATACTAAGACATATACTAAGACATAGACTAAGACATAGACTAAGACATAGACTAAGACATAGACTAAGACATAGACTAAGACATAGACTAAGACATAGACTAAGACATAGACTAAGACATAGACTAAGACATAGACTAAGACATAGACTAAGACATAGACTAAGACATAGGCTAAGACATAGACTAAGACATAGACTAAGAATAAGACATAGACCAAGACATAGACATAGACTAAGACATAGACTAAGACATAGACTAAGACATAGACTAAGACATAGACTAAGACATAGACTAAGACATAGACTAAGACATAGACTAAGACATAGACTAAGACATAGACTAAGACATAGACTAAGACATAGACTAAGACATAAACTAAGACATAGACTAAGACATAGACTAAGACATAGACTAAGACATAGACTAAGACATAGACTAAGACATAGACTAAGACATAGACTAAGACATAGACCAAGACATATTTATCAAAACATTTTCTATAGAAAAATATTTTTACAAAAAAATTTTCTATAGAAAAATATTTTTACAAAAAAATATTCTATAGAAAAATATTTTTATCAAAAAATTTTTTATAGAAAAATATATTTATCAAAAATAAATCTACAGAAAAATATTTTTATCAAAAAATTTTCTATAGAAAAATATTTTTTTCAAAAAATTTTCTATAGAAAAATATTTTTATCAACCAATTTTTATGAAAAATATATTTATCAAAAAATTTTCTAGAGACAAATATTTTTATCAAAAATTTTCTACAGAAAAATTATGTTTATAAAAAAGTTTTCTATAGAAAAATATTTTTATAAAAACATTTTCTAAAGAAAAATAATTTTTTCTCAAAAAGTTCCTATTGTAAAATATTTTGATCAACAAATTTTCTATAAAAAAATATTTTTATCAAAAAATTTTCTAGAGAAAAATATTTTTATCAAAAAATTTTCTGGAGAAAAATATTTTTATCAAAAAATTTTTATGAAAAATATTTTTATCAAAAATTTTTCTATAGAAAAATTATTTTTATCAAAAAATTTTCCATAGAAAAATATTTTTATCAAAAAAATTTCTATAGAAATATATATTTATCCAAAAATTTTCTATGAAAAAATATTTTTATCAAAAAATTTTCTAGAGAAAAATATTTTCATCGAAAAATTTTCCAGTGAAAAATATTTTTATCAAAAATTTTTCTATAGAAAAATCATTTTTATCAAAAAATTTTCCATAGAAAAATATTTTTATCAAAAAAATTTCTATAGAAAAATATATTTATCCAAAAATTTTTATGGAAAAATATTGTTATCAAAAAATTTTCTAGAGAAAAATATTTTTGTCAAAAATTTTTTCATAGAAAAATATTTTTATCAAATAATTTTCAATAGAAAAATATATTTTTCAAAAAATTTTCTATAGAAAATTATTTTTATCAAAAAATTTTCTGTACAAAAATATTTTTATCAAAAAATTTTTTATAGAAAAATATTTTTGTCAAAAAATTTTCTAAATAAAATTTTTTTTTCTCAAAAAGTTCCTATTGTAAAATATTTTGATCAAAAATGTTTCTATAGAAAAATATTTTTATCAAAAAATTTTCAATAAAAAAATATTTTTATCAAAAAATTTTCTATAGAAAAATATTTTTATTTAAAAATTAAAAAAAATATATTTTTATCAAAAAAATTTCTTTAGCAAAATATTTTTATCAAAAAATTTTCTTTAGCAAAATATTTTTATCAAAAAATTTTCTATAGCAAAATATTTTTATCAAAAAATTTTCTATCGAAAAATATTTTTATCAAAAAATTTTCTATCGAAAAATATTTTTATCAAAAAATTTTCTAGAGAAAAATATTTTCATCGAAAATTTTTCCAGTGAATTTTTCTATAGAAAAATATTTCTATCATACATTTTTCTATAGAAAATTATTTTCATCAAAAAATTTTTTACAGAAAAATATTTTTATCAAAAAATTTTCTAGAGAAAAATATTTTTTTCAAAAAATGTTCTATAGAAAAATATTTTTTTCAAAAAATGTTCTATAGAAAAATATTTTTATATTTTTTAATTTTTTTATAATATTCTATAGAAAAATATTTTTACCAAAAAATTTTCTATAGAAACATATTTTTATAAAAAAAAAATTTTATAGAATTCGAAAAATTTGGTATAGGAAAATATTTTTATCGGAAAGTTTTGTAAAGAAAAATATTTTTATTAAAACATTTTTTAAATTAAAAAAAAATGACACATTTTTCTTAAGAATATAACTGTTTTCGATTAAGACCTAGGACACAAGTTTCACATAAAATTAAAGCCTCATGTCTTGTCTTTACAGCACCTTATAAATTATCTGCATATATTTGCATATTTAGCCTAAAATCCATATTAAGTGACATGACCTTGCCTTTTAACTGGAAAATAAGTTTAGGAAGACTCTGACTAGAAACTATACATGAGACATAAACTAGAGATTATGACTAGACTCAATGGCTAGGTAATATAGCCATGGTATAATAAATAAATTATCTGCATATATTTGCATATTAAGAAGCAAATCGTTATTGAGTAACATGTCCAATCGCAGTTGATCTACAGCCCATGTATTTTTTGTCTATGACAGAGCCTTTATCTTAGCAAATATCCCTAGCCTGTATTTTAGAAAATATCCATAGAAAGCATCCCAGCCTATCTCTAAGAAAATATCATATTCTGTCTTTGTGTCTATTTTTTAGTAAAATATTTTATATAGTATTATTATGTTATATTTAACAAATTTCTGTGAATTTTTTTTTCTTTTTTTGTTAATTTCCCCTTCTATAAAAAATGAACAATTTCAATATTTTCAATATTGTTCTGGCTTCAATTTTCTTGATAATTCTTTTCAATTTTAAATTGATTTTTTTGTTATTGTCGACTTTTTATCTGAAGGCAAAGAACCAAAAACCCTAGTAGGAAATTATATAAGAGTTTGAGAGGATAAACCTAATTCATTATCGCTTATTTTCAATATAAAAAATATGTATTTTTAAAATATTTTTTTTTTTTGCGTTAACGTTTCCCTAAACTTTAAGTCAAAGACGTTTTTTGCGTTCTTACTTTTATGAATTTTTTCTTGTATTTGTTATTCCTGGTAATAACTTTAGCATCAATTGTTTCCCACCTTTTCTTCTTGCTCAATACACTTCGATGCTTTTCTTCCTGTTATTACCAATAAGTTAAGGCAATCAAAAGTTAAGGAAAATTCATATTCCACATGACTTTGTGCTCTTGGAGGTGGGTGTTAGGAGACATCCTCAAATGATATAGTTCAATTTGCCATAACAAGAGACAAGACCTTGTGGCTAAAAATAGATTTAACAAAGGAGCTTTATCTCTATAACACTTCTGCTTTCTCACTCTTTGTTCTCTTTCCTGCCCGTTTTCACTGTCATCGTTTCTAACTAAAAGGAAATACACAAAACTAAACAATGGCAAGGATGTAACCTCTTCCCTATCCACATTAACACCTGCTGTATTAATCTTTATGTTTTAGTTGCTTCAGTCTTAAGCTCTTGTTTGCATTTAAATTTATCTTTCCTCCCTTTTGCCACTTCTACAAAACTTGGAAAGGAAAATATAAGAAAAAAAGAAGTAAAGACAAACCAGCAAATGGCCAACAAATCTACAATTTAACTAGAATAGTCTTAAAGAGCTTCGTTGTCCTGCACGAACAAAACAATTAAAGCAGATAAATAGAAGATAAAAAGAAGAAAGAGAACATTTTGTTTTAATTTTCCCTTTTTACTTTTCTTAGCTGCTATTTTATTTGCTCGGGTCCATCCATAAACATCAACACAAATACAAACAAAATTTTATCGCAAAATAAAAATTCTGTTTTTATATTTTTAACATTTTATGGGAAACGGAAATGAAATTGTTAGCCAGGCAAATCACTAACACACTCACGTTATATGTATGTGCATCTATACATGAAGATTAAGTTATACATGTTTATATGTGTGCTTTGATGTTCTGTTGAATTTTATCACATGGACTTCTAAAAAATTACACAACAATATTTATTTTCGTTTTTAAGGCCAATACGTGCGAATTTTTCATTAGCAAAGACCCTAGTGCAAAACAATGATAATAAAGCGCATTTCTAGGAGTTTTAAAGCAAAATACAAACAGCTGCACTTTAATGGTGTAAATTCATTAAAATCAGAGTGGTATACTTTTTTATATAGGAAACCAGCAAAATCTCGATACTAAATTAATTCAAAAAATTGAACGAATGTAAGAAACATTTCTGTAGCATAAAAGTATGCTACAGAAATATACCAAGAAATAGACTAAAACATAAAGTAAGACATAGACTAAGATATAGACTAAGACATAGACTAAGACATAGACTACGACAAAGACGAAGACATAGACTAAAATATAGACTAAGACATAGACTAAGACATAGACTAAGACGTAGACTAAGACATAGACTAGGACATAGACTAAGACATAGACTAAGACATAGACTAAGACATAGACTAAGACATAGACTAAGACATAGACTAAGACATAGACTAAGACATAGACTAAGACATAGACTAAGATATATAATAAGACATAGACTAAGACAGACTAAGACATAGATTAAGACATAGACTAAGACATAGACTAACATAGACTAAGACATAGACTAAGACATAGACTAAGACATAGACTAAGACATAGACTAAGACATAGACTCAGGCATAGACTAAGACATAGACTAAGACATAGATTTAGACATAGACTTATACATAGACTAAGACGTAGACTAAGACACAGACTGAGACATAGACTAAGACATAGACTAAGAAATAGACTAAGACATAGACTAAGACATAGACTAAGACATAGACTAAGACATAGACTAAGACATAGACTAAGACATAGACTTAGACATAGACTAAGACATAGACTAAGACATAGACTAAGATATAGACTAAGTCATAGACTAAGACATAGACTAAGACATAGACTAAGACATAGACTAAGACATAGACTAAGACATAGACTAAGACATAGACTAAGACATAGACTAAGACATAGACTAAGACATAGACTAAGACATAGACTAAGACATAGACTAAGACATAGACTAAGACATAGACTAAGACTAAGACATAGACTAAGACATAGACTAATACATAGACTAAGACATAGACTAAGACATAGACTAAGACATAGACTAAGACATAGACTTAGACATAGATTAAGACATAGACTAAGACATAGACTAAGATATAGACTAAGACATAAACTAAGACATAGACTAAGACATAGACTAAGACATAGACTAAGACATAGACTAAGACATAGACTAAGACATAGACTAAGACATAGACTAAGACAAAGACTAAGACATAGAATAAGACATAGACTAAGACATAGACTAAGACATAGACTAAGACATAGACTAAGACATAGACTAAGACATAGACTAAGACATAGACTAAAACATAGACTAAGACATAGACTAAGACATAGACTAAGACATAGACTAAGACATAGACTAAGACATAGACTAAGACATAGACTAAGACATAGACTAAGACATAGACTAAGACATAGACTAAGACATAGACTAAGACATAGACTAAGACATAGACTAAGACATAGACTAAGACATAGACTAAGACATAGACTAAGACATAGACTAAGACATAGACTAAGACATAGACTAAGACATAGACTAAGACATAGACTAAGACATAGACTAAGACATAGACTAAGACATAGACTAAGACATAGACTAAGACATAGACTAAGACATAGACTAAGACATAGACTAAGACATAGACTAAGACATAGACTAAGACATAGACTAAGACATAGACTAAGACATAGACTAAGACATAGACTAAGACATAGACTAAGACATAGACTAAGACATAGACTAAGACATAGACTAAGACATAGACTAAGACATAGACTAAGACATAGACTAAGACATAGACTAAGACATAGACTAAGACATAGACTAAGACATAGACTAAGACATAGACTAAGACATAGACTAAGACATAGACTAAGACATAGACTAAGACATAGACTAAGACATAGACTAAGACATAGACTAAGAAATAGACTAAGACATAGACTAAGATATAGACTAAGACATAGACTAAGACGTAGACTAAGACACAGACTGAGACATAGACTAAGACATAGACTAAAACATAGACTAAGACATAGACTAAGACATAGACTAAGACATAGACTAAGACATAGATTAAGACATAGACTAAGACATAGACTAAGACATAGACTAAGACATAGACTAAGACATAGACTAAGACATAGACTAAGACATAGACTAAGACATAGACTAAGACAAAGACTAAGACATAGACTAAGACATAGACTAAGACATAGACTAAGACATAGACTAAGACATAGACTAAGACATAGACTAAGACATAGACTAAGACATAGACTAAGACATAGACTAAGACATAGACTAAGACATAGACTAAGACATAGACTAAGACATAGACTAAGACATAGACTAAGACATAGACTAAGACATAGACTAAGACATAGACTAAGACATAGACTAAGACATAGACTAAGACATAGACTAAGACATAGACTAAGACATAGACTAAGACATAGACTAAGACATAGACTAAGACATAGACTAAGACATAGACTAAGACATAGACTAAGACATAGACTAAGACATAGACTAAGACATAGACTAAGACATAGACTAAGACATAGACTAAGACATAGACTAAGACATAGACTAAGACATAGACTAAGACATAGACTAAGACATAGACTAAGACATAGACTAAGACATAGACTAAGACATAGACTAAGACATAGACTAAGACATAGACTAAGACATATTTGTCATAAAGACTCGAACGAGATTTTAACTTTTTATTCCATTGTTAATCCCTTTGAGTACTTTCTGTTATCACAGCCACATCTATATGTAATTTTCTTAGCAGATACATATGCATATCGTTACCTGAAGTTTAAACTTGCTTAACTTTCATGCACTTAAATCACTAATCGAGACTCACGTCTATACTATAGTCTAGACTCTCGTCTATGCTATAGTCGAGATATTCGTCTATACTATAGTCGAGCCTTTCGACTATACTATAGTCGAGACTCTCATCTATACTATGGCCGAGACTTTCGACTATACTATAGTCCAGACTCTCGTCTATACTATGGTGGAGACTCTCGTCTATACTATAGTCGAGACTCTCGTCTATAATATAGTCGAGAGTCTCGTCTATAATATAGTCGAGAGTCTCGTCTATAATATAGTCGAGAGTCTCGTCTATAATATAGTCGAGACTCTTGTCTTTACTATAGTCGAGACTCTCGTCTATACTATAGTCGAGATTCTCGTCTATACTATAGTCGAGACTCTCGTCTATACTATAGTCGAGACTCTCGTCTATACTATAGTCGAGACTCTCGTCTAAACTACAGTCGAGACTCTCGTCTATATTATAGTCGAAACTCTCGTCTATATTACAGTCGAGACTCTCGTCTATACTATAGTCGAGACTCTAGTCTATATTATTGTCGAGACTCTTGTCTATATTATAGTCGAGACTCTCGCCTATATTATAGTCGAGACTCTTGTCTATACTATATCTGAGACTCTAGTCTTTACTATAGTCGAGACTCTCGTCTATACTTTAGTCAAGACTCTAGTCTATACTTTAGTCGAGGCTCTCGTCTATACTATAGTCAAGACTCTTGGCTATACTATGGTTGAGAATCTTGTGTATACAATAGACGAGACTGTCTTCTTTACTATAGTCGAGACTGTCGTCTTTACTATAGTCGAGACTCTCGTCTTTACTATAGTCGAGACTCTCGTCTTTACTATAGTATAGACTCTCGTCTATACTATAGTCGAGACACTTGTCTATACTATAGTCGAGATACTCGTCTATACTATAGTCGAGACTCTCGTCTACACTATAGTCGAGACTCTCGTCTATACTATAGTCGAGACTTTCGTGTTCCCCCAAACTTAAATCACTTGTATAATTGTGCTCATTTTAATACAAATGCAGGTGAGACCTTTTCATAAATTTATAAGTTTTTTAAACAATTTTCGATGCTATTCTCCAGTGAATTTCGGCTAGCGATATATTATTTTTCTATAATACTATGCGTGGGCTTAGATTTTTTCTCATATACGCTTGTTTTTTCCATTCTAACGGAATATATATTTATTTTTAACTTTCTTTGCTTCTTCTTATACCATTTCCATTTCCGTTGATGCTCATTTAAACATTTTGTTTTAAAGGCGCGAACTCCAAGCAGAATAATTTCATTTATTTATTTCTTTAGTTATTTTCTATCCGTTTTTCTATATATATTTTTTTCTTTTTCTTTGTTATTTTGTGATGCTTTTAACAAATTCTAGGCCACACTTTCGTTTGAGCAACGGACACTTTATATGAACGATAACAAAAAAAAAAAACAGAAATGGAATAGCAAAGCCAACGTTTATTATTTATGCTAGACACATACGTTCGTTTCTAGCATTGAAATCAAATTATATGTTTCTTTCATGGATGTAAAACAGTTCTATTATTTTAAGCTGAAAGTTTCTGCACGTTAATGTTAATCTTGTATGAGAATGGGGGCAGAAGGAACTGTCAGCTGAAGGTCATAAGAAAGAGTTTGTAAGTCAGATTTCTTTGTCGTATATGTGAAAGGCTGGAGAAAGCTATTTTTAGAAATGTTAAAAAAGATTTTTTTGTTTGGGAGGGGAAATGGAAACATTGTCACTTATGTTTACATCAAAAACTTGAAAAGTCCTTAAACCTTTTAAAACTTTTATACAAAACCATAACAAAATCTCTTTTATCTAAGTAAAAAAAAAATGTTAAATTTCTATAAAAGTGGGATTTTCACTGCACCCTACTACTTTTAGACAGATCCATGCGTTTTGTGAATTGCATTTAAATTGCCAGTTAGTTAAACTTTATTTCTGGTTTCACATAATGGCTTCAAAATAACACTCCTCCTACTCACATTATCCATTTCACCGGCTGTACAATATCATTACTTCATGTAGGACTAGTTGGTTTGTTTAAACATATGAGACTCGAAACCATAGAAACTCGCATTGTTAAAGGCTCACAGATTTAAAGGATAATAGCAATTATATTTTACACTCAATGACCACAATCATTGTGTGAAATTATAACTGAAATTAAATTTCTCTCGTTGTGAGAGACCAGTTTTAAAATGGCTATCACATAATAGCCATTTAGCTATGATATATGCATTTTAATGCATATATTAAAGGAATATCAAGGCGATAAATAAATCCCAACTAGTCCTTGGAATTAAATTAACTAAAAGTGGCCAGACACTCGTCTATACTAGAGGCGAGACTCTCGTTAGTACAAAAGACGAGGTACTCGTCTATACTAGATGCGAGATACTCGCCTATTCTAGAGGCCAGACACTCGTCTATACTAGAGGCGAGACACTCGTCTATACTAAAGGCGAGGTTCTAATCTATACTAAAGGCGATATTCATGCCTATACAAAAGGCGAGACGGTCGTCTATACTAAAGGCAAGACACTCGTCTATATTAGAGGCGAGACTTTCGTTTATACTAGAGGCGAAAGTCTCACCTACGCTAGATGCTAGATACTTGTATATACTAGAGGCGAGACATTCGTCTATACTACAGACGAGACTCTTATCAGAACTAGAGGCGAGACTCTCGTCAATGCCGAAAGCGAGACTCTCGTCAACACCAGATGCAAGGTACTCGTTCTAGAGGCGAGACACTCGTCTACACTAGAAGCGAGACACTCGTCTTAACCAGAGGCGAGACTCTCGTCTAAACTAGAGGGGAGCACATGTCTATACTATATTCAAGACTCTCGCCTATATTATTGTCGAGCTTCTCTTCTCTACCATAGTCCATAATCGAGACTCTCGTCTATACTATAGTCGAGACTCTTGTCTATACTATAGTCGAGACTCTCGTCTATACTATAGTCGAGACTCTTGTCTATACTATAGTCGAGACTCTCGTCTATACTATAGTCGAGACTCTTGTCTATACTATAGTCGAGACTCTCGTCTATACTATAGTCGAGACTCTCGTCTATACTATAGTCGAGACTCTCGTCTATTCTATAGTCGAGACTCTCGTCTATACTATAGTCGAGACTCTTGTCTATACTATAGTCGAGACTCTCGTCTATACTATAGTCGAGACTCTCGTCTATACTATAGTCGAGACTCTCGTCTATACTATAGTCGAGACTCTCGTCTATACTATAGTCGAGACTCTCGTCTATACTATAGTCGAGACTCTCGTCTATACTATAGTCGAGACTCTCATCTATACTATAGTCGAGACTCTCGTCTATACTATAGTCGAGACTCTCGTCTATACTATAGTCGAGACTCTCGTCTAAACTATAGTCGAGACTCTTGTCTATACTATAGTCGAGACTCTTGTCTATACTATAGTCGAGACCCTCGTCTATACTATAGTCGAGACTCTCGTCTATACTATAGTCGAGACTCTCGTCTATACTATAGTCGAGACTCTCGTCTATACTATAGTCGAGACTCTCGTCTATACTATAGTCAAGACTCTCGTCTATACTATAGTCGAGACTCTCGTCTATACTATAGTCGATACTCTCGTCTATACTATAGTCGAGACTCTCGTCTATACTATAGTCGAGACTCTCGTCTATACTATAGTCGAGACTCTCATCTATACTATAGTCGAGACTCTTGTCTATACTATAGTCGAGACTCTCGTCTATACTATAGTCGAGACTCTCGTCTATACTATAGTCGAGACTCTCGTCTATACTATAGTCGAGACTCTCATCTATACCATAGTCGAGACTCTCGTCTATACTATAGTCGAGACTCTCATCTATACTATAGTCGAGACTCTCGTCTATACTATAGTCGAGACTCTCGTCTATACTATAGTCGAGACTCTCGTCTAAACTATAGTCGAGACTCTTGTCTATACTATAGTCGAGACTCTTGTCTATACTATAGTCGAGACTCTCGTCTATACTATAGTCGAGACTCTCGTCTATACTATAGTCGAGACTCTCGTCTATACTATAGTCGAGACTCTCGTCTATACTATAGTCAAGACTCTCGTCTATACTATAGTCGAGACTCTCGTCTATACTATAGTCGAGACTCTTGTCTATACTATAGTCGAGACTCTCGTCTATACTATAGTCGAGACTCTCGTCTATACTATAGTCGAGACTCTCGTCTATACTATAGTCGAGACTCTCGTCTATACTATAGTCGAGACTCTCGTCTATACTATAGTCGAGACTCTCGTCTATACTATAGTCGAGACTCTTGTCTATACTATTGTCGAGACTATCGTCTACACTATAGTCAAGACTCTCGTCTATACTATAGTCGAAAACTCTCGTTTATACTATAGTCGAGACTCTCGTCTATGCTATAGTCGAGATTCTCGTCTATACTAGAATCGACACTCTTATCTATACTAAAGGCGAGAGTCTCGTTTATACTAGAGGCGAGACTCTCTTCTACTTCAGAGGCGAGACTGTAGTCTATACTAGAGACAAGACTCTCGTCTATACTAAACTCGAGGCTATCGTCAATACTCGAGACGAGACTCTCGTCTATACTGAAGGCGCGACTCTTGTCTATACTAAAGAGGAAACTCTCATCTATGGTAGAGGCGAGCTCCTTGTCGGTACTATAGTCGAGACTCTCGTTTATACTATAGTCGAGACTCTCGTCTATACTATAGTCGAGACTCTCGTCTATACTATAGTCAAGACTGCCGTCTATACTGTAGTCCAGACTCTCGTCTGTACTATAGTCGAGATTCTCGTCCATACTATAGTCGAGACTCTCGCCTATACTATTGTCATGACTGTCATTTATACTATAGTCGAGACTCTCATATATTCTATAGTCGAGACTCTCCACTACACATTGACTTAACTCTATGGTCCCAAATCGTACGAAAATTTCATTTCTGACCTAATTTGTGTAGGGTTGCAATTGAACTGGCTTAAGTAATTATGTATAATTCTTTCTTTCCTGTTTTTCTGGAATATTTTATATCTATTACATAAATGATTGAATGTCTTATAGTCTAGGAAATTGAATTTTCTTCTTAAAATATTTATAAAGAAAATATTAATTAAATCTTGTTAATTAATATCGAACAAATGTCCGAAAGCTTAAGTAGACAACTAAGGATTGTAGTACTAGATATAGGGGAAAAGATGCTGTTGCTCAGTCCGTACATGTGTGCGTTATTCATAGAGCGAATGGCTTATGAATAACACAGGGCTACACAAAAAATATAGAGGGATTTTTATATGGTAATTCTTTGTTGTTGAATGTGCTGTTGAAGATGAAATTACCTTCAGTTTTTCCATAGCACTTCTTGTTTTCCCTCAACACTTCACTTTACCTTTGTCTCACAGTGTAATTTATGCCAAAATTATAATGCTAAATGTGCATAACTATTGTTAAGTGTATGAAAGCATACAGGGAATACAATTATATGTGGTATTAGGGGGGTTCACAAAATTAGTTTGAAAAGTAAATATTTGAAATGAAATAGAATTTCGGTTTCGATGTTTCGGGCTTTTATGGAACTATGCTACTATTTACTTAAACAAAATGAATCTGTTGATACGAGTACATGAGTGTATAACACAGACATTTACTTAAATATTAATCTCAAGTGTTTTTGGACACTCCATGAAAATTAAATTTATGCTGATGTCATGACAATTCTAAGCACGATTTGTGACTATACTCGTATATGTTATCTCTATGCATTAAAGCCAAGGATAATAAGTCAGTACAATTTTTTGGTCCTGCTGATAATTTCACAGCATGAATATTGTAGACATGCAGGAAATTTTGAAATCAAATTTTAGAAATTAACAAGAACTCTTCTTTAGAAATCTCTGAGGTCATTCAGGCGATTTTAAAATGTATTTGTAAACTGTCTTATTGATATTTTAGCCTAAGGTTATGCCATCAAAATGTTACATAGGTGTTGTCTCTACCAACAGTTGTTGCTTGAATTACAAATAATAAGTGTTAGTTTATGTCATGTGTGGGCATTTGCCTTATTCATGGCAGGAAAATTTACTGTTTCTAGGCCTTTGTCTAGACATAAATTCAAAAACACGAAAACCCTCACTCCGATTTTATATAATTATCTTTTTTCAGATTCTTAACCACAGTCTATCAAAACTATAAAACAAAAACACACATTAATTTTTGCCTTCCCAATAAGATATATGTGAGGCTCTAAGAGTTGAATATCTCAATGTTTTTATTCCTTAAAATTCAGGGCCTTTATCACATTCCTTTTCTGCTGCATAAACCTGCTCACATGAGCATAATTTTATTAATATATCTGACTTCATGCCCTAAAGTAGGAGTTAATTTGCGTAAGAACATAAGAGTAGATACAAGTGCTTCTTGGTATAATTTTGCTTAATAAAGAAAAATCTCATTGTTATGACCGATACTTTAGTAGAATTATTTAGCTTAAAGTAAAATTTATCACTTTCTATAAGAATAAATTTTACTACTAACTAAATTGTGGGAATTAAGTGAAAACTAGTTTATTTTGAGAGTATATAGAAGAAAAGTAAGATAATAAATCTTAATGGGGGTCTCGTTTAAAATATAGATGAGAGTATCGACTATAGTATAGACCAAAGTGTCGACTATAGTATACACGAGAGTTTCGTTAAAAATATAGATGAGAGTCTCGACTATGGTAAAGACGAGATCGTCGACCATAGTATAAACGGGAGTCTCTACTAGAGTATAGACGAGAGTCTCGACTATAGTATGGACGAGAATCTCGACTATAGTATGGACGGGAGTACCTACTATAGTATAGACGAGAGTCTCGATTATAGCATAGACATGTCTCGACTATAGCTTACACGAGAGTCTCGAGTATAGTATATACGAGAGTCTTAACTTTATAGACGAGAGTCTCGACTATAGTATAGATGAGAGTCTCGACTTTAGTATAGACTAGAATCTCGACTTTAGTATAGACGATGGTCTCGATTATAGCATAAACGAAAGTCTCAACTATAGTATAGACAAGAGTATTGACTATAGTATAGACAAAAGACTCGACTATAGTATATACGAGAGTCTCGACTATAATGCAAACGAGAGACTCGACTATAGTATAGTCGAGAGCCTCGACTTTAATATAGTCGAGATTCTCGTCTATACTATAGTCGAGATCCTGGTCTATACTATAGTCGAGATTCTCCTCTATACTATAGTCGAGATTCCGGTCTACACTAAGTCCAGATTCTCGTCTATACTATAGTCGAGATTCTCGTTTATACTTTAGTCGAGATTCTCGTTTATACTTTAGTCGAGATTCTCGTCTATACTATAGTAGAGATTCCCGTCTATGGTTAAGTCCAGATTTTCGTCTATATTATAGTCTAGATTCTAGTCTATACTATAGTCGAGATTCTCGTCTATACTTTGGTCGAGATTCTTATCTATACTATAGTCGAGATTCTCGTCTATAGTATAGTCAAAACTCTCGTCTATACTATAGTCGAGATTTTCGTCTATACTATAATCGAAATTCTCGTCTATACTATTGTCGAGTTTTCCGTCTATATTATTGTCGAGGTTCCTATCTATACTATATTCGAAATTCTCGTCTATAGTATAGTCGAGATTCTTGTCTATAGTGTAGTCGATATTCTCGTCTATAGTATAGTCGAGATTCTCGACTATAGTATAGCCAAGATTCTCGTCTATAGTATAGTCGAGATTCTCGGCTATAGTATAGTCGAGATTCTCGTCTATAGTATAGACGAGATTTTCGTCTATAGTATAGTCGAGATTCTCGTCTATAGTATAGTCGAGATTCTCGTCTATACTATAGTCGAGATTCTTGTCTATTCTATAGTCGAGATTCTTGTCTATACTATAGTCGAGATTCTCATCTATAGTATAGTCGAGATTCTCGTCTATACTATAGTCGAGATTCTCGTCTATACTATAGTCGAGATTCTTGTCTATTCTATAGTCGAGATTCTCGTCTTTACTATAGTCGAGATTCTCGTCTATACTATAATCGAGATTCTTGTCTATTCTATAGTCGAGATTCTTGTCTATACTATAGTCGAGATTCTCATCTATACTATAGTCGAGATTCTCGTCTATACTATAGTCAAGATTCTCATCCATACTATAGTCGAGATTCTCGTCTATACTATAGTCGAGATTCTCGTCTATACTATAGTCGAGATTCTCGTCTATACTATAGTCGAGATTCTCGTCTATACTATAGTCGAGATTCTCGTCTATACTATAGTCGAGATTCTCGTCTATACTATAGTCGAGATTCTCGTCTATACTATATTCGAGATTTTTGTCTATACTATAGTCGAGATTATCGTCTATACTATAGTCGAGATTATGGTCTTTACTATAGTCGAGATTCTCGTCTATACTTTATTCGAGATTCTTGTCTATACTATAGTCGAGATTCTCGTCTATACTGCGGTCGAGATTTTCGTCTATACGACATTGAAGACTTTCGTCTTGACTTAACTCGACTGTGTATTTGTTAATATATATACTTATATATAAGTCTACAACTTCCGTCTATACTTCTTCACTTGAGGTATTTTGGTGGCTAAAACCTAAACCAATATTTATATATATTATATAAAACCTTGTTTTAATGGAAATTAAATCTTGTTTAAATGTCAAGCGTTAATGAAATGCCAACAAAAAAATATTTCTAAACAGCAAAAATAAACACATTAGGGTGGCTCAGAATCTTCAATAATTTTAAATTTTTGGTAGCGTAGAATTTCCGCAAAAATATCTAAGCAAAATATTTTGCATACAAAAAAGATTATCGTAATGAAATGAGAATGTATATTAAAATACGATTTTTTGAAATAAACTAAAACTATTTACTTTAAATCCACTATAGTAGATTATGCTTTTTTAAAATATGCACCATAAAAGTCTTTCAAACTAATTTTTTTCCTCTTTATACCGAAACTTACTATTTGTCTTGTAAACTAAACATTTAGTCAATTTTGGCATACTAAACTTATACCAGCCTAATATTCATAACTTTTACACTAAAATGTCAAAACTTCAATTTATTTTCCATCAGGAGTTTTTTCTAATTTCTGAGCGCTACAAGTGTGTATAGTTACAAAATAGAAAAAAAAAATAAAAACCTGGTAAATCGTGTCATTTCTAAAGTTCATACCTGATTAAACAAATTAAACTGTTGCATTTTTGTATGTCCTCATTTCATCGGCATATAGAGAACATAGTCAGAGCAAATGAAAAGTTATTTGGAAAACGAATTTCTTGTTTTTTTACAAACTCAAAACTATATTGTTTGCAATTCCACAACAATGCATTGAAATGTCACTTCAGAACATTCTGGTAGACGATGAAAAATGTTTCAAATCAAAAAGGATTTTATTTAGCAACTAAAACATAACATTCAACGAAACTATATCCTATTGTTGGTTTAACAATGGAGACACTTTAACATTTTGCACTTCATTAATTTAAGTCAGTTCTTGTTCGTTTGGATTTCTTTCCTTTTGTTTCTTACAGGAAAAACTAACATAGATTTTCATTTCATTTTTCTTAACTTTTCTTTTCATGCCCGAGAACAAGGTAAATTGTGGCAATTTAACTGCAAATGTCCAATAAATTTATTACTAGGAAATTTTGTTTTATTGAAGCTCTTGGAAAGTATATTGTATTTAAAGGATTTCATATCCTTTAGCACAAGTACATTTACCTACTTTATTATCAGAGTTTTCGTTTAGTTCCAAGTTTTTATTCAGTTGATTTAAATAATTAATTATGTCTTTATTGTAGCTCATTGTATATGTTTAAAGATTTTTTGTTGCTTCTTTGAAAGTTTATAGTTTCTTATCCTGTTACAATATCCGTTTCCGTTAAAGTTTAACAAACAAAGAAAAGAGCATTAATAACACAGACATAAGTGTTTTTTATTAAAAGCTAAAGGTTAACAATATAATTCAGTTGAAATACAAAAAATAAAATCGACTATAGAATAAACGAAATTTTCAAATACAGAATAAACAAAAGTGTGGACTATAGAAAAGAAGAGAGACTTGAGTATAACAAAGACGAGAGACTTGAATATAGTATAGATGAGAGCATTGACTATAGTAATATGGACGTGAGTCTCTACTACACAATAAACAAAAGTCTCGACAGTACTCAAACGAATGTACCACATAAGAGAGTCTCGACTATGCTTTAGACGAGAGTCCCCACTTTACTATAGACGAAAAATCTGACTATGCTAAAGACGAGAGCCTCGACTATACTAAAGACGAGAGTCTCGACTATACTATAGACGAGAGTCTCGACTATACAATAGACGAGAGTCTCGTCTATACTTTAGACGAGAGTCTCGTCTATACTTTAGACGAGAGTCTCGACTATACTATCGACGAGAGTCTCGACTATACTATAGACGAGAGTCTCGACTATACTATAGACGAGAGTCTCGACTATAATATAGACGAGAGTCTCGACTATACTATAGACGAGAGTCTCGACTATACTATAGACGAGAGTCTCGACTATACTATAGGCGAGAGTCTCGACTATACTATAGACGAGAGTCTCGACTATACTATAGACGAGAGTCTCGACTATACTATAGACGAGAGTCTCGACTATACTATAGACAAGAGTCTCGACTATACTATAGACGAGAGTCTCGACTATACTATAGACGAGAGTCTCGACTATACTATAGACGAGAGTCTCGACTATACTATAGAGGAGAGTCTCGACTATACTATAGACGAGAGTCTCGACTATACTATAGACGAGAGTCTCGACTATACTATAGACGAGAGTCTCGACTATACTATAGACGAGAGTCTCGACTATTCTATAGACGAGAGTCTCGACTATACTATAGACGAGAGTCTTGACTATACTATAGACGAGAGTCTCGACTATACTATAGACGAGAGTCTCGACTATACTATAGACGAGAGTCTCGACTATACTATAGACGAGAGTCTCGACTATACTATAGACGAGAGTCTCGACTATACTATAGAGAAGAGTCTCGACTATACTATAGAGGAGAGTCTCGACTATACTATAGACGAGAGTCTCGACTATACTATAGACGAGAGTCTCGACTATACTATAGACGAGAGTCTCGACTATAATATAGACGAGAGTCTCGACTATACTATAGACGAGAGTCTCGACTATACTATAGACGAGAGTCTCGACTATACTATAGGCGAGAGTCTCGACTATACTATAGACGAGAGTCTCGACTATACTATAGACGAGAGTCTCGACTATACTATAGACGAGAGTCTCGACTATACTATAGACAAGAGTCTCGACTATACTATAGACTAGAGTCTCGACTATACTATAGACGAGAGTCTCGACTATACTATAGACGAGAGTCTCGACTATACTATAGAGGAGAGTCTCGACTATACTATAGACGAGAGTCTCGACTATACTATAGACGAGAGTCTCGACTATACTATAGACGAGAGTCTCGACTATACTATAGACGAGAGTCTCGACTATACTATAGACGAGAGTCTCGACTATACTATAGACGAGAGTCTCGACTATACTATAGACGAGAGTCTCGACTATACTATAGACGAGAGTCTCGACTATACTATAGACGAGAGTTTCGACTATACTATAGACGAGAGTCTCGACTATACTATAGGCGAGAGTCTCGACTATACTATAGACGAGAGTCTCGACTATACTATAGACGAGAGTCTCGACTATACTATAGACGAGAGTCTCGACTATACTATAGACGAGAGTCTCGGCTATACTATAGACGAGAGTCTCGACTATACTATAGACGAGAGTCTCGACTATACTATAGACGAGAGTCTCGACTATACTATAGACGAGAGTCTCGACTATACTATAGGCGAGAGTCTCGACTATACTATAGACGAGAGTCTCGACTATACTACAGACGAGAGTCTCGACTATACTACAGACGAGAGTCTCGACTATAATATAGACGAGAGTCTCGACTATACTATAGACGAGAGTCTCGACTATACTATAGACGAGAGTCTCGACTATACTATAGACGAGAGTCTCGACTATACTATAGACGAGAGTCTCGACTATACTATAGACGAGAGTCTCGACTATACTATAGACGAGAGTCTCGACTATACTATAGACGAGAGTCTCGACTATACTATAGACGAGAGTCTCGACTATACTATAGACGAGAGTCTCGACTATACTATAGACGAGAGTCTCGACTATACTATAGACGAGAGTCTCGACTATACTATAGACGAGAGTCTCGACTATACTATAGACGAGAGTCTCGACTATACTATAGACGAGAGTCTCGACTATACTATAGACGAGAGTCTCGACTATACTATAGACGAGAGTCTCGACTATACTATAGACGAGAGTCTCGACTATACTATAGACGAGAGTCTCGACTATACTATATGTGAGAGTCTCGACTATAGTATAGACGAGAGTCTCGACTATAGTATTGACGAGAGTCTCGACTATACTATAGACGAGAGTCTCGACTATACTATAGACGAGAGTCTCGACTATACTATAGACGAGAGTCTCGACTATACTATAGACGAGAGTCTCGACTATACTATAGACGAGAGTCTCGACTATACTATAGACGAGAGTCTCGACTATACTATATACGAGAGTCTCGACTATAGTATAGACGAGAGTCTCGACTATAGTATTGACGAGAGTCTCGACTATAGTATAGACGAGAGTCTCGACTATAGTATAGACGAGAGTCTCGACTATACTATAGACGAGAGTCTCGACTATAGTATAGACGAGAGTCTCGACTATACTATAGACGAGAGTCTCGACTATAGTATTGACGAGAGTCTCGACTATAGTATAGACGAGAGTCTCGACTATAGTATAGACGAGAGTCTCGACTATACTATAGACGAGAGTCTCGACTATAGTATAGACGAGAGTCTCGACTATACTATAGACGAGAGTCTCGACTATACTATAGACGAGAGTCTCGGCTATACTATAGACGAGAGTCTCGACTATACTATAGACGAGAGTCTCGACTATACTATAGACGAGAGTCTCGACTATACTATAGACGAGAGTCTCGACTATACTATAGGCGAGAGTCTCGACTATACTATAGACGAGAGTCTCGACTATACTACAGACGAGAGTCTCGACTATACTACAGACGAGAGTCTCGACTATAATATAGACGAGAGTCTCGACTATACTATAGACGAGAGTCTCGACTATACTATAGACGAGAGTCTCGACTATACTATAGACGAGAGTCTCGACTATACTATAGACGAGAGTCTCGACTATACTATAGACGAGAGTCTCGACTATACTATAGACGAGAGTCTCGACTATACTATAGACGAGAGTCTCGACTATACTATAGACGAGAGTCTCGACTATACTATAGACGAGAGTCTCGACTATACTATAGACGAGAGTCTCGACTATACTATAGACGAGAGTCTCGACTATACTATAGACGAGAGTCTCGACTATACTATAGACGAGAGTCTCGACTATACTATAGACGAGAGTCTCGACTATACTATAGACGAGAGTCTCGACTATACTATAGACGAGAGTCTCGACTATACTATAGACGAGAGTCTCGACTATACTATAGACGAGAGTCTCGACTATACTATATGTGAGAGTCTCGACTATAGTATAGACGAGAGTCTCGACTATAGTATTGACGAGAGTCTCGACTATACTATAGACGAGAGTCTCGACTATACTATAGACGAGAGTCTCGACTATACTATAGACGAGAGTCTCGACTATACTATAGACGAGAGTCTCGACTATACTATAGACGAGAGTCTCGACTATACTATAGACGAGAGTCTCGACTATACTATATACGAGAGTCTCGACTATAGTATAGACGAGAGTCTCGACTATAGTATTGACGAGAGTCTCGACTATAGTATAGACGAGAGTCTCGACTATAGTATAGACGAGAGTCTCGACTATACTATAGACGAGAGTCTCGACTATAGTATAGACGAGAGTCTCGACTATACTATAGACGAGAGTCTCGACTATACTATAGACGAGAGTCTCGACTATACTATAGACGAGAGTCTCGACTATACTATAGACGAGAGTCTCTACTATACTATAGAAGAGAGTCTCGACTGTACTGTAGACGAGAGTCTCGACTATACTATAGACGAGAGTCTCGACTATACTATAGACGAGAGTCTCGACTATACTATATGTGAGAGTCTCGACTATACTATAAACGAGAGTCTCGACTCTACTATAGACGGGAATCTCTGCTATACTATAGACGATAGTCTGGACTATAGTATAGACGAGAGTTTCGGATATAGAATAGATGTGAGTCTCGACTATAGAATAGATGAGAGTCTCGACTATAGTATAGACGAGAGTCTCGACTATGGTATAGAAGAAAGTCGCGACTAGAGTATAAGCTAGAGACTCGACTATGGTATAGACGAGAGCCTCGACTATAGTATAGGCGAGTGTTGGGGGTATATTATAGAGGAGGGTCTCAACTATACTATAAAACAGAGTCTCGACTATACTACAGTGAGTCTCAACTACAATAAAAGTTGACTATAATACTGATGGGGGCCTCGACTAAAGTATATAATAAAGTTTCGCTTATAATATAAATTAGGGTTTTTTCACTATAATAGACAAGCAAGTGTAGTATGGACGAGACCTAAGCATACTTTTTTGTTGACCTTCCATAATATGCTATTCTTTTTATATTTCTTTCTTCCCAAAATCCATTGCATATTTGAGGGTGTAATAAATATTAAATTAATTTATGCACTTCACGTTTATGAATATGTATTAAATTTTTCGATTTAATTATTTTCCTAGTATCTTTTGCATCAAAAATCTAAAATTCCATAAATAAGATTGTATCAAAAATATACTAGGAAGTTATAGAATATAACATTATATAAAATATATTTGAATAGAATATACCATAAATATTATATTTCCAAATATGCTGTCATATATTTTGATTTGGTATCACATCAAAATATTCGTTAAATAAAATATTAGATATTAAAACAGATTTTAGAAATAAAATACATCATGTGTTAGTAATTTTCAAAGTACCAGTTTTCTTGTTTAAAGCAGATTTTAGTTGTTAGCAATTGCTGCGTTTACAAAAATTTTACGGTAAAGCCTAAAAGTAGACTAAGGAAAAAATTTATGCTAAGAGTAGGTTATTGTTCAACCTTCATGTTTCTTAAGCAAAATATTGGTTAGTTAACCTAAAAATTATTTTCACTTCATTTACTTCTAGAACTAACAAGGAAAACCAACAAAAGACATAAAGCAACAACTTGTACATAAAAATTATGACCCGTAATTTTCTTCTTATTTCCCAGTTTCTTTGTAGCCTTCAAAGGACATTCATGTGTATGTACGTACTTGTAGTCACCTAAATTAAATTGTTTGAATGATTTGAAGATTTCGGTTTTAAGGTTGTGTTTTTCTTTATTTCCTTCAAATATTTGCCATCATCAGTATTTGGTGGAAGCCTGTTTATTAAGATACGTGTATAGTGGCTGTCGATTCAAAGCATGGTGGCAATCACGTTCACTTTGGTTTTACGTTTTTGCCCCATATTCTTCTTTTTTGTATTTTTCTTAACTTACGTGTACGGCATGTTCAAATATCATTAAGTTTACAGATTGTTAACGATTCAATTTATGCTGTAAGCGGTATTGCTTCAAGGAAGTAAGTTAGGTAAGAGACACTGTTGAGCAACAACAGGTCCTATATAATGGAGATACATTCATGCGTACATGTACGCCAGAGATATTTACCAATATTATCACTCCAAAGCTTTAGCCAAGACAAACTAATATACTTTAGCCGAGACCATTTCCTATACTATAGCCAAGACAATCTATTACTATTTCCTATACTAAAGTGGAGACTATTTTCCATACTAAAGTCGCGACTTTCTAAATGGACGATAGTCTCGTCTATACTATAGTCGAGACTATCGTCTATACTATAGTCGAGACTTTCGTCTATACTATAGTCGAGACTCTCGTCTATAATATGGTCGAGACTCTCGTCTATACTACAGTTGAGACTCTGGTCTATACTATAGTCGAGACTCTCGTCTATACTATAGTCAAGACTCTCGTCTATACTATAGTCGAGACTCTCGTCTATACTATAGTCGAGACTCTCGTCTATACTATAGTCGAGACTCTCGTCTATACTATAGTCGAGACTCTCGTCTATACTATAGTCGAGACTCTCGTCTATACTATAGTCGAGACTCTCGTCTATACTATAGTCGAGACTCTCGTCTATACTATAGTCGAGACTCTCGTCTATACTATAGTCGAGACTCTCGTCTATACTATAGTCGAGACTCTCGTCTATACTATAGTCGAGACTCTCGTCCATACTATAGTCGAGACTCTCGTCTATACTATAGTCGAGACTCTCGTCTGTACTATAGTCGAGACTCTCGTCTATACTATAGTCGAGACTCTCGTCTATACTATATTCGAGACTCTCGTCTATACTATAGTCGAGACTCTCGTCTATACTATAGTCGAGACTCTCGTCTATACTGTAGTCGAGACTCTCGTCTATACTATAGTCGAGACTCTCGTCTATACTATAGTCGAGACTCTCGTCTATACTATAGTCGAGACTCTCGTCTATACTATAGTCGAGACTCTCGTCTATACTATAGTCGAGACTCTCGTCTATACTATAGTCGAGACTCTCGTCTATACTATAGTCGAGACTCTCGTCTATACTATAGTCGAGACTCTCGTCTATACTATAGTCGAGACTCTCGTCTATACTATAGTCGAGACTCTCGTCTATACTATAGTCGAGACTCTCGTCTATACTATAGTCAAGACTCTCGTCTATACTATAGTCGAGACTCTCGTCTATACTATAGTCGAGACTCTCGTCTATACTATAGTCGAGACTCTCGTCTATACTATAGTCGAGACTCTCGTCTATACTATAGTCAAGACTCTCGTCTATACTATAGTCGAGACTCTCGTCTATACTATAGTCGAGACTCTCGTCTATACTATAGTCGAGACTCTCGTCTATACTATAGTCGAGACTCTCGTCTATACTATAGTCGAGACTCTCGTCTATACTATAGTCGAGACTCTCGTCTATACTATAGTCGAGACTCTCGTCTATACTATAGTCGAGACTCTCGTCTATACTATAGTCGAGACTCTCGTCTATACTATAGTCGAGACTCTCGTCTATACTATAGTCGAGACTCTCGTCTATACTATAGTCGAGACTCTCGTCTATACTATAGTCGAGACTCTCGTCTATACTATAGTCGAGACTCTCGTCTATACTATAGTCGAGACTCTCGTCTATACTATAGTCGAGACACTCGTCTATACTATAGTCGAGACACTCGTCTATACTATAGTCGAGACTCTCGTCTATACTATAGTCGAGACTCTCGTCTATACTATAGTCGAGACTCTCGTCTATACTATAGTCGAGACTCTCGTTTATACTATAGTCGAGACTCTCGTCTAGTCTGTACTATAGTCGAGACTCTCGTCTGTACTATAGTCGAGACTCTCGTCTATACTATAGTAGAGTCGAAACACTCCTATACTATATTTGAGACCCTCGTCTATACTATAGTCGATACTCTCGTATATACAATTGTCGAGACACTCGTCTATACTATAGTAGAGATTTTGTCTATACTTTAGTCGAGACTTTTGTCTGTACTGTCGACTAAACAATAGTCGAGATTTCTGTTATAGGTCTTACCGATTCATTAGCCAAGACTCTTATGTGGACACTTTTATATCGCAAATACATATATTCTTATAGTGTCAGAAATATTGTGTTGTCTATATGTTATTTCATTTTGTGGTAGGGGTATCTTTTTTTACCATTTTTCAAAATTTTCCAAAAATAAACTACCTAAGTACTTAATATTTTTAACACTATTTGGTCTTAAGAATGAAAGTTTTCTAGCACGTATTTTCACATGGCATGAAAACCGCTTGAAAGTATGCACCTATTTTTGAAACCATATTGTATCTATAAGTATGCTTCAATAGTATTAGTGTTTAGGATATTTAAAAAAACACCATTTATAAGAAAATTTTTTTAAACACACACGTCTTAAAAGTTTAAGAAGATATTAGAAAAACTGAGAAACCAGTTACCTTGAGTGGGTGTTTTTTTTTCTAGGGGTTTGGGATTTTTAATTTTAGTTGTTGATTAAAGACGTCATACCGTTCAAAAAAAGTTGATAAAAAATAAATGTTTGTTGAACTTTTGTTTCTTAATAATGTTTTAAAAAGTCATTTAATTAAACAAAGTAATGGTGAAAAAGGTAAGCCAGTTTTTTAGTAATGATATAGAATATAGCTAGAAATATTTTTAACTGGAAAAGTTTTTAAAAGGTATTTTCTATAAATAGCCCAAACAATTATTATTGTATTATATTAATATGAGTTTAAGGTGACAAAATGTCTATTTTTTATAAATAAAAACAAATTTATTTGAAACACTCTAACGACCTAATAAAGTGTGCAATTGACATTTAATTTAGACCTTAATTGAC
Source organism: Stomorhina lunata (assembly GCA_933228675.1). Classification (NCBI taxonomy): domain Eukaryota; kingdom Metazoa; phylum Arthropoda; class Insecta; order Diptera; family Rhiniidae; genus Stomorhina; species Stomorhina lunata. Next base: position 93,005,029 of record OW121744.1, read on the forward strand.
TTAAGATATTTTAAACTTGTTTCTATTTTATATGATTTTTTGTTCTTCTGCATGTTAAACATTTTCTTATTTATAATAAATTTTAATTTATTTTTATGGTATTTTCTTAGAATAAATGAAAACTGGCAGCATCTTTAATAGAATAATTGTGCTGGCTTTTTCTTGTATACCGAAATGAAAGTTTTTACAAGAACAAAACTTAGAAAAAACAAAACCATGCATGCATATTTTATTAAGGCTTTCTTTATACACTTACGACTTGTTGTTAGAACTAACTATATTGTTAGATCTTTTTACAAACCTAGCTTTCTCCGAAGGACTAAATTGTCTCCAATAATATATAAATTTTTCGAGGCTATAGTATAGACTTTAGTATAGAAAAGAGTCTCGACTATAGTATAGACGAAAGTCTCGACAAAGGTATAAACGAGAGTCTCGACTAAAGTATAGACGAAAGTCTCGCATTTAGTATAGAAAAAAGTCTCGACTATAGTATGGACAAGACTATAGTAAAGTCTCTACTATAGTAAATACGAGAGTCTCGACAATAGTATAGACGAGAGCCTCGACTACAGTATAGACGAAAGTCTCGACTATAGTATAGACGAGAGTCTCGACTATAGTATAGACGAGAGTCTCGGCTATAGTATATACGAGAGTCTCGACTATAGTATAGACGGGAGTCTATACTGTAGTATCGACGGGAGTCTCGACTTTTGTATAGACGAGAGTCTCGACTATATTATAGACGAGAGTTTCGACTATACTATAGACGAGTGTCTCGACTATACTATAGTTGAGACTCTCGCCTATACTACAGTCGAGACACTAGTCTTTACTATAGTCGAGACATTCGTTTATAATCTTGACTATAGTATAGACGAGAGTCCTGACTATAATATAGACGAGAATTTTGAATAAAGTCGAGACTTTCGTCTGTACTATATACGAGACTCTCGTCTTTACTAAAGTCGAGACTCTTGTCTATACCATAGTCGAGCCTCTCGTCTATACTATAGCCGAGACTTTCGTCTATACTTAAGTCGAGACTCTCATCTATTAGCCGAGACTTTCGTCTATGCTTTAGTCGAGACTCTCGTCTATACTATAGTCGAGACTCTCGTCTATACTATACTCGATACTCTCGTCTATACTACAGTCAAGACTCTCATCTATACTATAGTGGAAACTCTCGTCTATACTATAGTCGAGATTCTTATCTTTAATATAAAAGAGACATTCCAACTTTTGAAAACTGTTGGAAATATGAAAATAGAAATTCATATACAAACAACAAACATCTATATATAGAAAATTGCAATTTCTGCACAAAAAACTCCCACACACTTCTAAATTTGCTATACCTCATATGTATAAATTTGTATGTATTTTCTTAAAAACATAAATATATTTATTTAACTATACATTAGAGATAACTTTGCAAGATTTGCTTAAAATATAAAAATAATTTTATATAAATATAAAAAGTGTTTGTTGGGTTTTTATACTCTTTCAAATAACGTAATCCTTTACCTAAAGTCCTAACACACACCTGGTATTTCCATAAATTTATTTCAGTGTATGTGTATGTAAAATTTGTTTGTAGTTGCTTTTGCTAGTTTCTTTGAAATTGTGTTATTTTTTCTATATATATAAAACACTAGAGAGCAGACAAAAGGAATAATTTAGATCGTGTTTTAGCATAAAAATTATTATATTATAAAAGAAGAAAAAAACAGACAAAGATGAAAATTTTATTGGGCAAATATAGAAAGAATTCTAGAATTTTCTTTTTATAAGAAAATATTTTAAAAAATTCATTGTTAAAAAATGAGATAATGGTTGGAATATTAAATTAAGTGAAAATTCATGTTTCACAAGAAAAGATAATTTAAAGTCGCCTTAAGGTAGGCAACAAGAAAAATTAAAAATTACTAAGTTTTAAGAAACTCTGCTAATTCTGTACAGGTGTCTTGACTGTTATTGTGTAACGACTAAATAGTATATAGTGTCGCGACTAAATCTCTTTAAAGCCTTGAACATAGACTGTTTTGTGTCTTGACTACAGTTTTTGAAAAGTGGCGACTATAGCCTTTAATGTGTTTTTATTATAGTCTCCACATTATCTTGGCTATACCATATATACAGGTATGTGATGGAAAACGATCGTTTTCAAATCGAACGATTTCTGATATATTTTTGAGATAATTTTCGGTTATTTTCCTAAAAAAATTCAAACCAAATGAAAGACAAAATATTCAATCCTTTTGACTGATATTTTATCTTTCATTTGGTTTGAATTTTTTGCCAAAATAACAGAAAATTACCTCAAAAATAAATCTAAAATCGAACGATTTGAAAACGATCGATTTCCATCATATACCTGATAGTCTCTATAGTACCTCGACAATAACAATTTTTCTAGGGGCTTGACTATAGTCAATTAAATAGATTTCAAATATAGGCTCTGTATTCTTCCTTTCACAGTATGTATAATATTTTGACTGTATTCCTTACAGTGTCTCGACTATAGTCTCTCTAATGTTTTGAATATACTATCTCTAGTGTCTCGACTAAAGTTAAAAAAATATAGCCTATGGTCTTAAGTTCGTCTCGACTATAGTTTTTCTAGCTAATATCTATATAGTAACTAGAGTATAGTTTACTAAAAAGTAATAAAAATAGACTTAAAAGTCTTCCAAATATAGTGTCTACATGGCTAAGACTATAATCTTTAAATATCTCGACCATAGTCTCTATTGTGTCTACACTTTGGCTCTACAGTGTCCTAACTAAAGTGTCTCGACTAGAGAATATATATTAGAGTATCAATAGACTTAAAAGTCTTCCGAATATAGTGTCTACATGGCTAAGACTATAATATTTAAATATCTCTACCATAGTCTCTATTGTGTCTAGACTTTGGCCCTACAGTGCCCTTACTAAACTGTCTCGACTAGAGAATATATATTAGAGTATTTTGAATAGTCTCCAAAATTTAATATTAGTTTAATCTCAACTGAATCGATTGTAGTTTCAAAATATTAAAATGTGGCTTTTCTATAGACTTACATTATAAAGAAAAAGTAACTTTTGTCTTAAACATCATTTTCATTTTCTTTTAAAATACCAAAATCCTCAAGCAATTATCGATGCCAGTTTTATTTCCAAACAAACATTAGTTCCGCCAACCTTCTCAAGTTCATGCAAAGCCTAGTCCTAATTATATCCAAAAATAGTTTTAATAGCTTGTGTCATTTAACAAAGAACATCCTTCCAAATTATTTTTCAAAAGTTTTAGCTATAATTTTCTTTAGAAATAGTATTTTTAGAATTTTTTTAAATAATTGCATTTTTCCAACATTTTTCATTCTTTTTTTAAGTTTTTTTTTTTTTTTTTTGTTGTTAACAATTTTGCACACTCTCACATTCATTTGAAACATCCGTTATTAAGCTTTAATTGTGCCAACAAAAGCATTATTAAAAGGCCATATACTCAGACACCTGAAGACAAGAGGCAATGAACAATAACCATTTCATGAGCAATTTCAAATAAAACAAAAATAACTGAAAAAAAAGCACAGAAGAAAGAAAAAAAAACTTTACCAACCAAACGGAAAAGAAAAGAAAAACAATAGGTTTTTATACAAACACGCACGCAAGTGCATTTACACATACACACACAAGCACAAACAAACAGCACTCATACATTCATGTTTCATGGGAAAAATCAACTATATTTTGCACGAACTCAGTTATAGGAAAATATAGCAGAAAAATTAAAAAAAACGAACTTAAAGCTTTATGAACAGTTTAAAATTCTATTTTTTAAACCAACTGTGCAATGATATTGTGGACAGTGGGACAAAGGTAAACTACCAGCCTCTTGAGTCGTTTTTCTTTCAAGTGTTACGACTACATTCTAAACTCTTCAGCTTCTATATAGCCAGAATATGTACTCTATTGTGGCTCGACTAAAGTCTATAAAGTGTCTCGACTTCACGTTTTTAGGTGTCTCGACTATAGTATTTATAGTATCATGGCTTTAATTTTGCAGTTCTTCGACCATAGTATTTAGTTTATATCATTTCTCGAGTGTTATGATAGTAGACTCTATTATGTCAGGACTTTAGCCTCTAAAGTATTTTGACTAAAGTATCGCTATTTGACTAAAGTTTTTATAATATCTCGATTTTACTTCTTGTAGTAGATCGACTATGGTCTCTTAAGTGCATTCTAAATTTTCAAATACAGTCTTCGTAGATGTTAAACTATTAATTTTACTGTCTCTATTTTATATCGCCTTTAAAAAATCTTGACTAGAACTCTTTAGTGTCCCAACTATTCTGGAGTATAGAATTTAGTGGAGACACAACATAAGTTTCTGAAAAGTCGACTACAGTAAAGTCTGACGAGTTAATACTAACTCTCGACTATAGTATAGTGTTTCGACTATCGTACAGGCTCTCGACTACGGTATAGTGTCTCGACTGTAGTATAAAGCCTCGATTATATTATGGTGTCTCCACTATAGTATAGTGTAATGACCATAGTATAGTGTCTCTACTATCACACATAGTGTCTCGACTATCGACTATAATATAGTATCTCGACTTTAGTATAGGATCTCGGCTATCGTCTAGTATTTCGAATGTGGCATAGTGTCTTGACTATTGTATAGTCTATCCACTCAACTGTCTCTGGACTATAGTGTAGTCTCTTGAATATCGTATAGTATCTCGACTTTAGTATAGTGTCTCAACTATATTATAGGTTCTCTAGGTAGTCTTTCGACTATGGTATAGTGTCTCGGCTATAGTATAGTGTCTCGACTATCGTACAGACTCTCGACTATTGTATAGTGTCTCAACTATAGTAAAGTGTCTTGACTATCGTATAGTCAGGGATAGTGTTTCGACTATAGTGCAGTCTCTCGACTATAGTATTATCTCTTGACTGTAGTACAGTGTCTCGACTATAGTATAGTCTCTCGACTATAGTATAGTCTCTCGACTATAGTATAGTCTCTCGACTATAGTATAGTCTCTCGACTATAGTATAGTCTCTCGACTATAGTATAGTCTCTCGACTATAGTATAGTCTCTCGACTATAGTATAGTCTCTCGACTATAGTATAGTCTCACGACTATAGTATAGTCTCACTACTATAGTATAGTCTCACGACAATAGTATAGTCTCACGACAATAGTATAGTCTCACTACTATAGTATAGCCTCACGACTATAGTATAGCCTCACGACTATAGTATAGTCTCACGACTATAGTGTAGTCTTACGACTACAGTATAGTCTCATGACTATAGTGTAGTCTCACGACTATAGTATAGTCTCACGACTATAGTATAGTCTCATCACTATAGTGTAGTCTCAAATCTACAGTATAGTCTCACGACTATAGTATAGTCTCACTACTATAGTATAGTCTCACGACGATAGTATAGTCTCACGAATATAGTATAGTCTCAAGACGAAAGTAAAGTTCCAAAACTATATTATAGTCTTTCGACTATAGTATAGTCTCACGACTATAGTATAGTCTCACGACTATAGTATAGTCTCACGACTATAGTATAGTCTCACGACTATAGTATAGTTCCACAACTATAGTATAGTCTCACGACTATAGTATGTCTTACGACTATAGTATAGTCTCACGACTATAGTATAGCATCAAGACTAAAGTAAAGTCTCAAAACTATAGTTTAGTCTTTCGGCTATAGTATAGTCTCACGACTGTTGTATAGTCTCATGATTATAGTATAGTCTCACGACTATAGTAAGTCTTACGACTATAGTATAGTCTTACGACTATAGTATAGTCTCATGACTATAGTATAGTCTCAAATCTATAGTATAGTCTCACGACTATAGTATAGTCTCACTACTATAGTATAGTCTCACGACTATAGTATAGTCTCATGACGATAGTATAGTCTCACTAGGGACATGGGACTTTCTTTAGAGGTGCACATAGTGTGGAAAGTTTTTGATTGTCATTCACTTGGGAGTGTCCAGAAACAATTCCTTTATAAGACTGTCCAAGCAGCTCACTACTTCCGATCATAGATCAAGTATGTCCCGGGCAATAGCAAATTCGGGCCCTTCCGATAGCTAGCTAGAGTGAGAAGGCAAATAGTCATGTAGCCTGAATGGTCATAAATGACGTCTCAGGTAACTAGGAAACTACCAATAGTTTCTGAATCACGACTAAACATAAAAATCTCGCCGAAAGGCATCTAGGTCAAGTCCAGTACGACCTTGATTATGGTATTCCTGGAATATGAGTGGAACAACTGAACCCTGGGCTGACGGTATGTGGTATTCTGTAACTTTAGTACGAAGATGGTGAAACTCTACGGAAATGGCTTACAGGTTAATGCTACTACCGCCTCCTCCTTTTAAAACCTGGCAAGTCTCAAAGTGCGCTCGAAATTCGCACCGTTAAGTTGGTGGTGCAGGCTCGGATGTATTTCCCCGACTAACGCGGATCTGGCTCTGACCCGGGAACCCATAAGGAACTCGTGGCAACCCATCGCATGGCCTCCCTGCATGCAAAGTTACCCATGGGATCTAAACGCGACTGTGCATCGAATGGAGATAGCGGCTTTGAGTTTGGACAAACAAGCAAAAAACATGAATTTAAACAACAACAAAACCAACAACAAAACTAACGGAGATAATGGATGCTCTGAGAGCCCATTTAGAAGAAGCTCGGTGATAATGAGATCACCACCAATAAACGCTGCGGATGTAGTACCTTCTAACAGTTCGCCCACTAGTACTATGGCAGACAGTAGGAGTGTCACCAAACTAGGGGGGAAAATTGCGCAGCTATTAAACTTTGTGACCCAAAAAACTAATGTTCACAAGGAAATAGTCACGATGGCCCGTGAAATAGAGGCGATGTTTATGCAAATTACTTTTGAGTGTGATGAGAACATACCTTCGAAATGTAAGCAGGTGGAGAAATTGAATGCTTGTACCCAGACGGTTACTCCTGACGAGACTCAAATCAAGTCTAATAAGGCCAGCCAGACAGAGGATCCAGGTGAAACAAGTAAGGCGGCACAAATCCAAAAAAGAGGAGCAATGACCCAGAGTCCGAAGAGTAATATTCCCAAGAGGAAGAAAGACTCAGATCATAATAAGGATAGCAGCAATGTCATCGAACCCAACCCAGTCGAAACCAACAAATCTGAAGTGTCTGAAGAAACAGGATCCAAATCGGAGTGGCATAAAGTGAAACCAAGAGGAAAGAGAAAATCGATACAAACTCGTCCAGATGCCCTTGTTATTAAAGTAAGTGATAACTCATCATATGCTGATATTTTAAAACAAGTTAAAAATGACCCTAAGTTAAAAGTCCTTGGCGAAAACGTTCGGAGCATTAGGAAAACAGTGAAAGGTGAACTTTTGCTGCAACTTAATAAAGCAGCTAATGAAAACACTAGTTCATTTAAGCACTCAATTGAAGATGTCCTCGGCCTAAGCGCTGAAGTTCGTGCTCTAACGCGCGAAGTATTCGTCGAAGTTAAGGATATAGACGAAGTAACATCTAGAGAGGAAGTATTAGAAGCCCTCAGAGGCATTTCTGATGACTTTAAATCTTTGACCGCGTCGTCAGTAAAGTCCATGAGGAAAGCTTATGGTGATACACAAACAGCTACTATTGCTTTAAGTACAGTATTAGCAAATCAGCTTATTAACATGACCAAAATCCGTATAGGATGGGTTGTGTGCAGAATACGGGAGAAAATAAAGCCTATGAGATGTTACAAATGTCTTGACTTTGGTCATAGTGCCAAAAAGTGTAAAAGCCTTCAGGATTACTCTGAAAACTGTCTAAAATGTGGGGAAATTGGACATAAAATTGGAAAGTGTACGAACAAACCATCGTGTCTGCTGTGTAAAGACGATAATGGTTATCATGTCACTGGATGTTTTATCTGTCCGTATTACAAGAGGGCAATTCAAGCATTAAGAACGCAAAAATGAAGATACTTCAACTAAATCTTAATCACTGTCAAGCTGCTCACGAGCTACTAAAACAAAGCGTCATTGAGTTGGGCATAGATGTCGCTGTTTTAAGCGAACCATACTACATAAGTGAATCAGCTAACTGGGCATTCGATACATCAAAAACATCTGCTATTTGGTCAACTGGAACTTTTCCACTACAATTGAAATTAACACAAGAAATTGGCTTCACTAGGGCTTTAATCTGTGGCATTTTTATTTACAGTTGCTACATTCCTCCAAGATATACAATCCGAGAATTTGAGAATATCGTCTTTAATATTGTCTCCGATGCAATCTCTAAAACCTCCGTCATAATAATTGGAGATTTTAATGCATGGGCTGTTGAATGGGGTTGCCCACGAACAAACAGGCGAGGTAGAATTCTTCTTGAATCCTTATCACCTCTAAATGTTGTTTTAATGAACAAAGGAAGTGTACCTACTTTCACAGGATGGCAGGGCGAGTCCGTTATAGATGTTGCATTTGCAAGCTATAATATTTCCAATCAAACAACATGGAATATATCTGACATATATACTAACAGTGACCATAGAGCCGTAATAATTCATATGAACCGTGAGCGTTTTCATATTTCTGGAAATAATCATGAACATAAGGCTATGGGTTGGAAAGCCGGAACATTTGATAGAGAATTATTTAAGGTAGCGATTGAGGATATGTTACTGCAAGGTGGACCTGAAGAAATGGCAGTCCAACTAGTGAAACACATTTCAACGGCGTGTGATGCTTCCATGACCAGGAGGAGAAACAACAACAGAAGGAAACCTGTTTATTGGTGGAATGAGGAAATTGCTGCATTGAGATCAGAGTGCGTGCATGCGAGAAGACTTCACAGTAGGACAAGAGACAGGCCAGATAACGAGCTATACCGTATCTGTTATAAAGAGAAGAGAAAAGCTCTTAAACTTGCTATTCGTAAAAGTAAGCGAAAGTGTTTCATAAATATTTGTGATGAGTTGGAGCAGAATCCTTGGGGCTTTGCCTATAAACTAGTGACAAAGAAACTAATGTTATTGACCCCAGTTGTGAATAAAGAAGAAGCCTTTCTAAAAGAAGTTGTTGGACATCTCTTTCCAAGCCAAGAAACTACAAGTTGGAATATACCAGTCCCCGAGGAATTTGTTTTTCCACCTGTAACAAATTGCGAAATTGAAACCTCACTCAACAAGTTTAAAGATAAGAAGGCTCCAGGTTTGGACGGGATCTCAAATGTGGTATTAAAAGAGGCCTTTAGATGTAAACCTGAACAGTTTCAAATGTTGATAAACAATTGCCTACGGCATGGAATATTTCCACCCGTTTTCAAAATACAGAGGCTTGTCCTTTTACCTAAAGATAAGAAACCTTTAGATGATCCATCGTCGTACCGTCCGCTCTGCATGATAAATACTAGTGGAAAACTATTGGAAAGCATAATCTGCAAACGTTTAGAAGAATCGGTTGAAGCTGCTGCTGGGCTATCAAACAACCAATTTGGATTCAGAAAACATAGGTCAACGGTGGATGCAATTAAAATGCTACTAGAAACTGCTCGCGAAGCTATAAAAGGGAAGAATGGGGCAAAGGAGTATTGCTTAGTGGTGACGCTCGATGTGAAAAACGCTTTCAATACAGCAAATTGGGAGATAATTGTTAATGCACTCAGCAGATTAAACATTCCACAATATCTTCTAGCTATAATAAAAGATTATTTTCGAAACAGAGTCCTAGTTTATGACACTGACCATGGAGCTAAACAACAGACAGTAACAGGGGGAGTACCACAGGGCTCAATTCTTGGACCACTACTATGGAACGTCATGTACGATGCCGTATTACGTCTAAAATTTCCCCAAAGGGTAAAAATCATTGGTTTTGCTGATGATATAGCTCTCGTGTGCGTCGCTAAGGAATTAACTGAAGCGGAGACAATAATTAATGTCAGTATAAGGATGGTTCGATCCTGGCTATCGTCAGTTGGCCTAAAGTTGGCCGATCATAAGACCGAGGCAGTACTTATCAGCAGTCGCAAGCGAAAGGAAACAATAAGAATAAATATTGGTTCATGTAGTATCGAAACAAAACCATTTCTTAAATATCTTGGAGTGATAATTGATAGTCGTCTGTCATTTTTTGAACACCTACGATATATCAGTGAAAAATCAGCAAAAACTATGCTGGCATTATCCCGCATAATGCCAAACACCAGAGGCCCTAAATACCTCCAAAGGAAAATGCTTACTGGTGCTGTGAGAAGTACTCTACTTTATGCATCACCTGTATGGTCAGAAGCCCTAAAATTCCGATCATATACCAACAAGATAACACCCGTTTATAGACTAGCAGCCTTAAGAGTCTGTACAGCTTACCGTACCGTGTCGGATGAAGCCGCATTCGTTATCTCTGGCATGATACCCATAGATTTACAAGCTACAGAATCAAAATATACTTCCCCTGATAGAAGACAGATTACATTCTCCGAATGGCAGACCCGTTGGTCGACGTCCAGTAAAGGTAGATGGACAAATGTTTTAATACCAAATATTGAGATATGGTTCTCAAGAAACCACGGTGATTTAAATTTTTACCTAACTCAAATGCTAAGTGGCCACGGTTGTTTTAGGTCATACTTATATAGGTTTGGACTAGACAATTCTCCGTTTTGTCCCACTTGTTTACCTGAAGTTGATGAAACTGCAGAACACGTCTTTTTTGTCTGCAGTAGATTCGCATACCAAAGGCTAGCCCTTGAAAGCTCAATAGGATGCACCATCCATCCAACAAACATAGTTGAAATAATGTTGTCCTCTCCAAACGTTTGGGATATAGTTTGCAGTTTCGTAAAGTCCGTAGTATTAGAACTTTGCATATTGGAACAAATCCGGAAGAATAATACAGTATAGAAAAGGTGCATACCATTCCCACCCTGCGACGTATAACCTAACGGTAGTTCCGCAGGGATAGCTGGTCCAGCGTTCTGAGGTGTTTTAGCGTGTTAGAGTCTCGCACTACTGGTAGCCAGTGCCAGCGTCTTTCGATGATTTCACCTCGTTAATAAAAAAAAAAAAAAGTATAGTCTCACTACTATAGTATAGCCTCAGGACTATAGTATAGTCTCACGACTATAGTGTAGTCTTACGACTACAGTATAGTCTCACGACTATAGTGTAGTCTCACGACTATAGTATAGTCTCACGACTATGTTATAGCCTCTTGACTATATTATAGTCTCACGACTATAGTATAGTCTCACGACTATAGTATAGTCTCACGACTATAATATATTCTCACGACTATAGTATAGTCTCACGACTATAGTATAGTCTCAAGACGAAAGTAAAGTTCCAAAACTATATTATAGTCTTTCGACTATAGTATAGTCTCACGACTATAGTATAGTCTCACGACTATAGTATAGTCTCACGACTATAGTATAGTCTCACGACTATAGTATAGTTCCACAACTATAGTGTAGTCTCACGACTATAGTATGTCTTACGACTATAGTATAGTCTCACGACTATAGTATAGTCTCAAGACTAAAGTAAAGTCTCAAAACTATAGTTTAGTCTTTCGGCTATAGTATAGTCTCACGACTGTTGTATAGTCTCATGATTATAGTATAGTCTCACGACTATAGTTAGTCTTACGACTATAGTATAGTCTCACGACTATAGTATAGTCTCACGACTATAGTATAGTCTTACGACTATAGTATAGTCTCATGACTATAGTATAGTCTCAAATCTATAGTATAGTCTCACGACTATAGTATAGTCTCACTACTATAGTATAGTCTCACGACTATAGTATAGTCTCACGACAATAGTATAGTCTCACTACTATAGTATAGCCTCACGACTATAGTATAGTCTCACGACTATAGTATAGTCTTACGACTATAGTATAGTCTTACGGCTATAGTATAGTCTCACGACTATAGTATAGTCTTACGACTATAGTATAGTCTCACGACCATAGCATAGTCTCTGTACTATCTTATAGTCTCCCGACTATAGTATAGTGTCTCGACTATTGTATAGTGTCTTGACTGTAGTATAGTGACCAGACTTTTGTAAAGAGTATATTCCTTATGGTCTCCAATCCCACTGTTCTTCCTTAGCTATTTAAAAGCAATGAATAGTCAAAAACCAAACTATAATCTCATGTACGCTCATTTCAAGTTGTTTAGCTGTAGATTTTCCTATTCGTTTTTCCTTTTCTGTTTTTTTTTTTTTCACTCTTAAAATTGTAGTTCATTTTTAGACACTTTTTGCTTTCTATTATCTAACAATTACAATGAAATAGCTGCTATATGCTTTGCTAGTGTCTAAGCTAGCCTGAACTGTAGAGGAAGACAAAAAAAGAAACAAAATATTTTAACATGCTGCCACAATGAGCAAAGTTAGTTTCAGGTATTTTTATGAGCTGTTAGCTACCAAATGATAAATGGTAGTTGAACACGCTATTGCCGGCAGGAAAGCGGAATAGTGTTAAAAATGAAAGAAATAGTAGAACCAGCAAAAATAACAATATCTATTTATAGAGCAAAATGGGATATTTTTAAGTTTTCGTTTGAAAAGAAATAAAATAAATAATAGCTTTTAAATTTTTTTGTGAAAAATTGAGTTATAAGATCTATAAATGATTTCTTTTAAATTGGCATTAAAAAAAATAGTATGAGTTAAGGCTGATGGAAATGTAGTTTAAGTTCATTTGTATTTCATTAAAAATAATGGTATAACTTTAGGCTAAAAGAAATGTGTTTAATGTTCTTTTGAGTTTAAAGTAATTTTAAAACTCTTTAAATTGTTGGCATGTGTTAGACTTTTAATTAAAATTAGTTAACAATTAGTTAAAAATTTACTCAAATTTATTAACATTAGCTTTAACTTTTCTTTTGTATTATCCTAAAAATATGCAATTTATTTTTTAACTTAAAATTAATATTAATGACCATCAAAAAGGCTGGAAATTTACCATAAAAGCAAAAAACTTAAAATGTTTTTATAAAAAAAAAAACAAAAACCAATGACTTGTTAATGTTATTACTTTTTTCTTTTCACAAAATTGGCCAAATTTAATTAATTTTTACTTTTTTATGGGCTAGCTTTAATTTTAATATGCTCATTTTTTCTCTCTTTTTTATAAAGAGTATTGTCCTTTGCTTGTCCTTAAAACTAAAAGGAATGAGTAAATGTTTTAATTGATTTAATGTTAGTGAAGAACATTTAGGTTTTTCGCCTTTCCTTTATTCTAAAAACGTTGTTACAAATTGTATGTTGGTCTTTAATTTATGGTGTATATTTTGAGGCGTTTTTATAAACATTATGAGGAAAAATGTTTATAAAAAAAGTTTATGTGTATTTGTAACTGTGCTAAGTTTAACACAAACGTATATGTGTTTAGAGATATTAACGTTACTGCGTAAAATTTGTTAACATGTGCCTTACAATAAACAAAATTAAAGCTTACCAACAATTTTCTCCTTCTTCCTCGTGCTAAATAGATACCTTAACCACTTGATATCTAAGGCATAGAACTTTGTAGTATTTAAAGGTTAATGACCTTAATTACCTTGATCTGGCAGGAAATATAATGAGAACTGCCAAAGGCACCATTAATTTTAAAAACCACAAAGAAAACCCTTAAGTTGTTTCTTTGTAAGAAAAATTCACACAGGAAATTGAAAATATTTTTTATTTTGATTAGAGATTTATAATTACTTTTGAAAGTTAAATTGTGTGGGAAATTTAATTCGAAGTTAACTGGTATTGACAGCTTTTTGCGCTGATTTTTTTGTAATCTTAATTCTATATATAAAATAAGCATTCTTCGAAAATTCCCTAACCTGCTATTTTATAATAAGAATATATATAATATATATAAGAATCGCTTTAAAGATCTTAGGACAGCCAAAATCAGATTCAGCCAGATATCTCAGGCCTCCATAGCAGTTAGGGCACAACAAGGCAATTTCTTTATACGAAATTTTTCTAAAATTTCTTATTTTTATAAACAAATTTTACAAAAAATCTTATTTTTAAAAGAAATTTTTGAAAAATTTCTTATCAAACTAAGACATTTTTGAAAATTTTCTTATAAAAAAGAATTTTTTTTTAGAGATTTTTGAAAAAATTCCTATAAAAATAAGAAATTTTTGAAAAATTAAAAAAAAAAATAGGAAATTTTTGAAAACTTTCCTATAAAAATAAGAAATTTTTGAAAAATTTCTTATAAAAATATGAATTTATATAAAAACAAGAAATTTTTGAAGAAATTTTCGAAAAATTTCTTATAAAAATAAGAAATTTTGAAAATCTTTTTATGAAAATAAAAAAATTTTTTAAAATTTCTTATTAAAATAAGAAAGTTTTAAAAAATTTTCTATAAAAATAAGAAATTTTTGAAAAATTTCCTACACAAATAAGAAATTTTTAAAAAATTTAAAAAATTGTTGATAAATTTCTTAAAAAAAAAGAAAGGTTTGAAAAATTTCTTATAAAAATAAGAAATTTATAAAAATTTCTGATAAAAATAAGAAATTTTTGATAAATTTCTTATAAAAATAAAAAATTTTTGAAAAATTTCTTATAAAAATAAGAAATTTTTGAAAAATTTCTGATAAAAATAATAAATTTTTGAAAAAATTTTTATAAAACTAAGAAATTTTTGAAAAATTTCTTATAAAAATAAGAAATTTTTGAAAAATTTCTTATAAAAATAAAAAATTTTTGAAAAACTTCTAATAAAAATAAGAAATTTTTGAAAACTTTCTTATAAAAATAAAAAATTTTTGAAAAATTTCTTATAAAAATAAGAAATTTTTAAAAAATTTCTTACAAAAATAAGAAATTTTTGAAAAATTTCCTATAAAAATAAATTTGAAAAATTTCTTATAAAAATAATAAATTTTTGAAAAATTTCTTATAAAAATAATAAACTTTTAGACAATTTCTTTAAAAATAAGAAATTTTTAAAAAATTTCCTATAAAACTTAAAAATGTTTGAAAAGTTTCCTGTAAAAATAAGAAATTTTTGAAAAATTTATTATAAAAATAAGAAATTTTTGAAAAATTTCTTACAAAAATAAGAAACTTTTGAAAAGTTTCTTATAAAAATAAGAAATTTTTGAAAAATTTCTTATAAAAATTAGAAATTTTTGAAAAATTTCTTATAAAAATAAGAAATTTTTGAAAAATTTCTTATAAAAATAAGAAATTTTTGAAAAATTTCTTATAAAAATAAGAAATTTTTGAAAAATTTCTTATAAAAATAAGAAATTTTTGAAAAATTTCATTATTATTTCATTTCATTCTTATTTTTATAAGAAATTTTTTAAAAATTTCTTATTTTTTATAAGAAATTTTTAAAAAACTTCTTATTTTTATAAGAAATTTTTCAAAAATTTCTTATTTTTATAAGAAATTTTTCAAAAGTTTCTTATTTTTATAAGAAATTTTTCAAAAATTTCTTATTTTTATAAGAAATTTTTTAAAAATTTCTTAATTTTACAAGAATTTTTACAAAAATTTCTTATTTTTATAAGAAATTTTTCAAAAATTTCTTATTTTTATAAGAAATTTTTCAAAAATTTCTTAATTTCTTATTTTTAAATAAGAAATTTTTGAAAAATTTCTTATAAAAACAAGAAATTTTTTAAAATTTTCTAAAAAGAATAAAAAATTTTTAAAAAATTTCCTTTAAAAATAAGAAATTTCGGATAAATTTCTTATGAAAATAAGAAATTTTTGAAAAATTTCTTATCAAAAAAAGAAATTTTTGAAGAATTTCTTATCAAAATAAGAAATTTTTGAAAAATTTCTTCTAAAAATAAGAAATTTTTGAAAAATTTCTTCTAAAAATAAGAAATTTTCGAAAAATTTCTTCTAAAAAAAAGAAATTTTTGAAAAATTTCTTCTAAAAATAAGAAATTTTTGAAAAATTTCTTATAAAAATAAGAAATTTTTGAAAAATTTCTTATAAAAATAAGAAATTTTTGAAAAATTTCTTATAAAAATAAGAAATTTTTGAAAAATTTCTTATAAAAATAAGAAACTTTTGAAAAATTTCTTATAAAAATAAGAAATTTTTGAAAAATTTCTTATAAAAATAAGAAATTTTTGAAAAATTTCTTATAAAAATAAGAAATTTTTGAAAAATTTCTCATAAAAATAAGAAATTTTTGAAAAATTTCTTATAAAAATAAGAAATTTTTGAAAAATTTCATTATTATTTCATTTCATTCTTATTTTTATAAGAAATTTTTCAAAAATTTCTTATTTTTATAAGAAATTTTTCAAAAACTTCATATTTTTATAAGAAATTTTTTAAAAATTTCGTATTTTTATAAGAAAATTTTCAAAAGTTTCTTATTTTTTATAAGAAATTTTTAAAAAATTTCTTATTTTTATAAGAAATTTTTCAAAAATTTCTTATTTTTATAAGAAATTTTTCAAAAGTTTCTTATTTTTATAAGAAATTTTTCAAAAATTTCTTATTTTTATAAGAAATTTTTTAAAAATTTCTTATTTTTATAAGAATTTTTACAAAAATTTCTAATTTTTATAAGAAAATTTTCAAAAATTTCTTATTTTTTCCTTTACTTTTATAAGAAATTTTTCAAAAACTTCTTATTTTTATAAGAAATTTTTCAAAAACTCTTTATTTTTATAAGAAATTTTTCAAAAATTTCTTAGTTTTATAAAAAATTTTTCAAAAATTTCTTATTTTTATAAGAAATTTTTCAAAAATTTCTTATTTTTATAAGAAATTTTTCAAAAATTTCTTATTTTTATAAGAAATTTTTCAAAAATTTCTTAATTTCTTATTTTTAAATAAGAAATTTTTGAAAAATTTCTTATAAAAACAAGAAATTTTTTAAAATTTTCTAAAAAGAATAAAAAATTTTTAAAAAATTTCCTTTAAAAATAAGAAATTTCGGATAAATTTCTTATGAAAATAAGAAATTTTTGAAAAATTTCTTATCAAAAAAAGAAATTTTTGAAGAATTTCTTATCAAAATAAGAAATTTTTGAAAAATTTCTTCTAAAAATAAGAAATTTTTGAAAAATTTCTTCTAAAAATAAGAAATTTTCGAAAAAATTCTTCTAAAAAAAAGAAATTTTTGAAAAATTTCTTCTAAAAATAAGAAATTTTTGAAAAATTTCTAATGAAAATAAGAAATTTTTGAAAAATTTCTTATAAAAATAAGAAATTTTTGAAAAATTTCTTATACAAATAAGAAATTTGTGAAAAATTTCTTAAAAACTTCTTATAAAAATAAATAAATTTTTGAAAAATTTTTTTTAAAAATAATTTTTTTTTTAAATTTCTTATAGAAAAAAGAATTTTTTGAAAATCTTCCTATAAAAAAAAAAACTTTTGATAAATTTCTTATAAAAATAAGAAGTCTTTGAAAAATTTATTTTTAAAACAAGAACTTTTTGAAAATTTTCTTATCAAAATAAGAAATTTATAAATTTTTTTTTATAAAAATAAGAAATTTTAGAAAAATTTCTTATAAAAATAAGAAATTTTAAAAAAAATTCTTATAAAAATAAAAAAAAATGAAAAATTTCTTATAAAAACAAGAAATTTTTGAAAAATTTCTTATAAAAATAAGAAATTTTAGAAAAATTTCTTATAAAAATAAGAAATTTTAGAAAAATTTCTTATAAAAATAAGAAATTTTTGAAAAACTTCTTATAAAAATAAGAAATTTTTTGAAAAATTTCTTATAAAAATAAGAAATTTTTGAAAAATTTCTTATAAAAATAAGAAATTTTTGAAAAATTTCTTATAAAAATAAGAAATTTTTGAAAAATTTCATTATTATTTCATTTCATTCTTATTTTTATAAGAAATTTTTCAAAAATTTCTTATTTTTATAAGAAATTTTTCAAAAACTTCATATTTTTATAAGAAATTTTTTAAAAATTTCGTATTTTTATAAGAAAATTTTCAAAAGTTTCTTATTTTTTATAAGAAATTTTTAAAAAATTTCTTATTTTTATAAGAAATTTTTCAAAAATTTCTTATTTTTATAAGAAATTTTTCAAAAATTTCTTATTTTTATAAGAAATTTTTCAAAAGTTTCTTATTTTTATAAGAAATTTTTCAAAAATTTCTTATTTTTATAAGAAATTTTTTAAAAATTTCTTATTTTTATAAGAATTTTTACAAAAATTTCTAATTTTTATAAGAAAATTTTCAAAAATTTCTTATTTTTATAAGAAATTTTTCAAAAATTTCTTATTTTTATAAGAAATTTTTCAAAAATTTCTTACTTTTATAAGAAATTTTTCAAAAACTTCTTATTTTTATAAGAAATTTTTCAAAAATTTCTTACTTTTATAAAAAATTTTTCAAAAATTTCTTATTTTTATAAGAAATTTTTCAAAAATTTCTTAGTTTTATAAAAAATTTTTCAAAAAATTCTTATTTTTATAAGAAATTTTTCAAAAATTTCTTATTTTTATAAGAGTATTAATATAAATATTACGAGTTTTTAAAAATAGGAAATTTTTCAAAAATTTCTTATTTTTAAAGGAAATTTTTCAAAAATGTCTTTTTTTATAGGAAATTTGTCAAAAACTTCTTATTTTTATAGGACATTTTTTAAAAATTTCTTATTTGTATAGGAAATTTTTCAAAAATTTCTTATTTTTATAGGAAATTTTTCAAAAATTTCTTATTTTTATAGGAAATTTTTCAAAAATTTCTTATTTTTATAGGAAATTTTTCAAAAATTTCTTATTTTTATAGGAAATTTTTCAAAAATTTCTTATTTTTATAGGAAATTTTTCAAAAATTTCTTATTTTTATAGGAAATTTTTCAAAAATTTCTTATTTTTATAGGAAATTTTTCAAAAATTTCTTATTTTTATAGGAAATTTTTCAAAATTTATTATTTTTATAGAAAATTTTTCAAAAATTTCTTATTTTTTTAAGAAATATTTCATAAATTTCTTATTTTTATAGGAAGTTTTTCATAAATTTCTTATTTTTATAGGAAATTTCTCATAATGTAGGAAATTTTAAACAAAATTCTTATTTTTATAACAATTTTTCAAAAATTTCTTTAATTTTCTTTCATTTAAATAAATCAGAAAATTGAAAAAAGCTGTTTTAACTTACCCACCTTTAACAAATCACCAGAGAAACTAAAGACCATAAAACATGCCACCTCTTGACTTAGTTTTTCTAAATGTTAACCTAACTATAGCAGAATAAACTAAAAGACTTTTGCAAGCCTTTTAACAGACATAACATCCTTCCATTGTTTGTTGAATTTTGACATCGTTTTTCTATTGAAATATGGCTAAAACTCTATAGAAATTTAGAGTTTTATTTTTAGCCTGAAGTAAAGCAACAACTTTTTTACAGCTTAATGCAACGAGATGTATACAACTATTCAAACATTTACCAAAGCATACTTTAAGGTGTTAAAGAATTTCACTGAAATTTGTGTATATTTGTGTACTAGTATTTGAACGAAAATCCGTTTTTGTAGCATAGTTTCAGGTGTTTTCAGGAAATCTACTCTAGCATATAAAACTTTATAAACAAATTGAGTTATTTGGTGTTGTTTTATTTTATCCAAAAAATCCACTATCAGAAAGCTTTAACATGTTGAAAGTTTATTAAACCACAACTACAACTACTACCACTACTCTACAAGGCCGATGTGAAAAACTGACACAATATCCTTCCGGTTTATTGTTTCCACATTAAACACGCCTTTAAGCACTTTAGCCAAAAATTTACTATTATTATGAAAATTTGTATATATAAATACCAAGTTCAGTTATCTCCTTTAACACATAGACACTCACACATACACACACTTACACATCCAAATGCTTTCACATAAATCCAGCTGGTCTTGTCGATAATTTGTGGTTGTAGTTCTGCAAGTGTTATATGATTAACACCACAATATCGTTGCCTACATTCAGGCTTAACATTTTAAGTGTTTGCAGTTTAAGTTTAAGGTGGAAACATTTTTTGTCCATTACGCATATTTGAGGACCAAGTGATTGGCTTTGTGCATTTTTAATGAGTAAGTCAGGGTTAAAAGGCAGACAAAAATCTCTTAGTTTAAATTATTTTCTAGGAATAAATTTGTTTAAAAAGAAACAAACCTAAAACTTTTAGGTTTGTTTGTCATAATGTAAAAGGTGTATCATAATGTAAGAGGTTGTTAAGTCAACCCTAAATAAAATATGATTGATTCGTTTAGAGAAGTTTTAAGTGATTTTTAATTTAAGCCTTTCAAGTGATAAACATAAATCTGTAGGGGCTTAAGTGTGTTGAAAGCAAATGATAATTGATTTTGATGTGAGGTCAAAATTAACAAAAAGAAAGTTCTTTTCAAATTTAAAGGAAAGTGCTTATTTTTAAAGAAATTGTTTTGCATATTTTTGGGTGGTCTTAGAAAATATTGAAAGCAGTCAAGACAATTGTTTCACACCTCAAGTGATGAACTTTAAGAATAGTTTATATTAGAACGGATTGAAGATCAAAGAATGCAATTAAGAAAATCCACTCTAAATAATCAAACTAGAAAAACCTAATAAAACTATAAATTATTTTAACCTTCCTGAAGATATGCAACACTTTTTCTTTAACATCCATTTTTATAAGAAATTTTCTAAAGTTTCTTAATTTCATAAGAAATTTTCAAAAATTTCTTATTTTTATAACAAATTTTTTTTTATTTTTATAAGAAATTTTTAAAAAACTTCTTTGTTTTATAAGAAATTTTTCAAAAATTTCTTATTTTTATACGAAATTTTTTAAAAATTTCTTATTTTTATAAGAAATTTTTCAAAAATTTCATATTTTTATAGAAAATTTTTCAAAATTTTCTTATTTTTATAGAAAATTTTTCAAAATGTTCTTATTTTTATAGAAAATTTTTAAAAATTTTCTTATTTTTATAAGAAATTTTTAATAGTTTCCTATTTTGAAAAGAAATTTAAAAAAAATTTCTTAATTTTAAAAGAAATTGTAATTTTTTTTTTTTTTATTTTTAAAAGAAATTTAAAAAGAAAATATTTTTTGATAAGATATTTTTTAAAAACTTTTTATTTTTGTAAGAAATTTTTCAAAAATTTCTTATTTTTATAAAAAATTTCTTAAAAATTTATTTTTTTTTATAAGAAATTTTTAAAAAATTTCTTATTTTTATAAGAAAATTTTCAAAATTTTCTTATTTTTATGAAAAAATTTTCAAAAATTTCAAATATTTTTATTAGAATTTTTTCAAAAATGTATTATTTTTTTTATAAATTTTTTTTTTAAATTTCATATTTTTAAAGAAAATTTTTTGAAAATTTCTTCTTTTTATTGGAAAATTTTCAAAATTTTTTTATTTTTATAGGAAATTTTTAAAAAATTTCTTATTTTTATAAGAAATTTTTCAAAAATTTCTTTCTTATTTTTCTTAAAAAATTTTCAAAAGTTTCTTGTTTTATAAAAAACATAATTTCTTATTTTTATAGAATTTTTTTTTCAAAAATTTCTTTTTTTAGAAAATTTTTAAAAAATTTCTTATTTTTATAAAAAATTTTCAAAAAATTTCTTATTTTTTTAAGAAAATTTTTAAAAATTTCTTATTTTTATAACGAAAATTTCAAAAATTGTTTATTTTTATTAGATTTTTTTCAAAAATTTTTAATTTTTATAAGAAATTTTTCAAATTTTTTTTTTTTTAATTTCATATTCCAAAAGGAAATTTTTTTAAAATTTCTTATTTTAATCAAAAATTTTTTTTAAATTTTTATTTTATTTTTATAAGAAATTTTGCAAAAATTTCTTATTTTTTAAGAAATGTTTTCATTTTTATAAGAAATTTTTCAAAAATTTCTTATTTTTATAGAAAATTTTTCAAAAATTTCTTATTTTTATAGAAAATTTTTCAAAAATTTCTTATTTTTATAAGAGATTTTTCGAAAATGTCTTATTTTGACAGGAAATTTTTAAAAATTTTCTTTTTATAAGAAATTTTTTAAAATTTTCTTATTATAAGAAATTTTTAAAAATTTTCTTATTATATGAAATTTTTCAAAAAATTCTTATGTTTTAAAATTTTTTTTTTAAATTTCTTTACTTTTATAAGAAATTTTGCACAAATTTCTTATTTTTTTAATTTTTATTAGAATTTTTTCAAAAATTTCTTATTTTTATAGAAAAATTTTCAAAAATTTCTTATTTTTACAGGAAATATTTCAAAAATTCATTAATTTTGTAAGAAAATTTTCAAAATTTCTAATTTTTATAAGAAATTTTTCAAAATTTCTTATTTTGATAAGTAATTTCTCAAAAATTTCTTATTTTTAACAGAAACTTTTCAACAATTTCTTACTTTGATAGAAAATTTTCAAAAAATTTATTATTTTTATAGAAAATTATTTTAAATTTATAAGAAGATTTTAATAAATTTCCATATTTTACGAAATTTTTAAACATTTATTTAAAAAATAAATATTTTTATAGGAAATTTTTCAAAAGTTTTTAATTTTTTTAGAAAATTTTTCAATAATTTCTTATTTTTATAGGAAATTTTTAAAAATTTCTTATTTTTTCAAAAATTTCTAATTTTTATAGGAAATTTTTCAAAAATTTCTTATTTTTATAGGAAATTTCTCAAAAATTTCTTATTTTTAAAAAAAAAATTTCAAAAATTTCTTATTTTTATAAAAAAAAATTAAAAAAATTCTTATTTTTATAAGAAATTTTTCAAAATATCTTATTTTGATAAGAAATTTTTCAAATTTTCTTATTTTGATAAATAATTATTCAAAAATTAATTTTTATTTTTAACAGAAACTTTTAAAAATTTCTTACTTTGACAGAAAATTTTCGAAAAATTGCTTATATTTATCGGAAATTATTATAAATTTATAAGAAAATTTTAATAAATTTCCTATTTTTTTACGAAAGTGTTAAACATTTATAGGAAGTTTTTTTTAATTTTAGTGTTATTTTCAAAAGTTTTTTATTTTTATAGAAAATTTTTCAATAATTTCTTATTTTAATAGAAAATTTTTAAAAATTTTTTAATTTTATAGGAAAATTTTAAAAAATTTCTAATTTTGTTAGGAAATTTTAAAAAAATTTTTTGTTTTATTAAGGAATGTTTAAAAAATTTCTGGTTTTTATATTAAACATTTTTAAAAATTCCATATATTGATAGCAAACTTTTTAAAAATTTCCTATTTTTAAAAGAAGAATTTCTTGTTTTTTTTAAATTTCAAAACTTTTCCTTTAATTAAAACCAAACACTGGATTTTGCGTAAAGTATCGATTATATGAAAGTCTTTTATAAATTTCCTTGAAATTAATTTCGTTTTACATTTAACAAACCACCTGCACTGAGAATGTTCCAAATTTACATTTTCCTAGACAAGTACATACGATTCCATTTGGGTTGCTAATACACTAGATAAAGCTGAAAATTTCTACATATGCCAACTGCCATTGGTTAGAATGGAAACGATCAAAATAGCCAAGGATATGAGATGATATGTAAAAATTTTTTGTTTGATGAACTGCATTTGAGTTGGGTAAAGTAAAAAATGGGCTCAAAACCAAAAAGATTTTTATATCAAAAGTCCTAAAAGTAGGCAATAAAAATAAAAATATGACTTGAAAGGGTTTAAAAGTTTATTTTTATCAAAATAAGAATAATTTTAACAATTAAAAAATTTCTTATTTTTTCAGGAAATTTAAAAAAAAATCTTATTTTTATAGGAACTTTTACAAAAATTTCTGATTTTTATACGAAATTTTTGAAAAATTTCTTATTTTTATAAGAACTTTTTCACAAATTTCTAATTTTTATAGGAAATTTTTCAAAAATTTCTTATTTTTATAGGAAATTTTTCAAAAATTTCTTATTTTTATAGGAAATTTTTCAAAAATTTCTTATTTTTATAGGAAAATTTTCAAAAATTTCTTATTTTTATAGGAAATTTTTCAAAAATTTCTTATTTTTATAGGAAATTTTTCAAAAATTTCTTATTTTTATAGGAAATTTTTCAAAAATTTCTTATTTTTATAGGAAATTTTTCAAAAATTTCTTATTTTTATAGGAAATTTTTCAAAAATTTCTTATTTTTATAGGAAATTTTTCAAAAATTTCTTATTTTTAAAGGAAATTTTTCAAAAATTTCTTATTTTTATAGGAAATTTTTCAAAAATTTCTTATTTTTATAGGAAATTTTTCAAAAATTTCTTATTTTTATAGGAAATTTTTTAAAAATTTCTTATTTTTATAGGAAATTTTTCAAAAATTTCCTATTTTTTTAGGAAATTTTTCAAAAATTTCTTATTTTTATAGGAAATTTTTCAAAAATTTCTTATTTTTATAGGAAATTTTTCAAAAATTTCTTATTTTTATAGGAAAATTTTCAAAAATTTCTTATTTTTATAGGAAATTTTTCAAAAATTTCTTATTTTTGTATTAAATTTTTCAAAAATTTCTTATTTTTATAGGAAATTTTTCAAAAATTTCTTATTTTTATAGTAAATTTTTCAAAAATTTAATATTTTTATAGGAAATTTTTCAAAAATTTATTATTTTTATAGGAAATTTTTCAAAAATTTATTATTTTTATAGCAAAATTTTAAAAATTTCTTATTTTTATAAAAATTGTTTCAAAAATTTCTTATTTTTATAAACAAATTTTCAAAAATTTTCTCTTTTTGTTGGAAACTTTTCAAAAATTTCTTATTTTTATAGGAAATTTTTCGAAAATTTCTTTTTTTGATAGGAAATTTTTCGAAAATTTATTTTTTTTATAGGAAATTTTTCAAAAATTTCATATTTTTATAGCAAACTTTTTAAAAATTTCTTATTTTTGTAGGAAATTTTTTAAAAAAATTTTCAAAGGACTAGAGCTATGTCCATGCCTAGAACTCTGACTAAAGAAATGTTAGAGCTCTGACAATGAGTTAGGGCCAGGGTCATGCCGGAACTGTGGCTATAGCTTTTGTTAAAGCCATGACTATACCTTTTGTAGGAATGTGAGTACAGCTATGTCTAATAAGAGCAATTATTAGGGCTATGACTCGAATCAAGACTTCAACAATGTCTGGTTATATAAAAAGAGTTATGTTTAGACTTAAGACTTGAGGTTTTTCTAGGGCCATGATCGGAGGTACAACTGGAGTATGACTGTTATTGATATTTCAGAAATCTGACCGAAAATACATATAACAATAGTAAAAGAGTTTTAATTGAACTTATGTTTTTTAAAAACGAATCAAAATGAATAAGAAAATTTCAATAAACTTTTTGCATCGAAGTAACTTTCAACATCCCTAAAGTATACTTCACAATATTCGCTTAAAGACTGAGTTTTCGATCGATATCGAATGCGGTAATTTGGCCCCAGATTTCTAACAAAATATTGTGTAGAATACCTTAGGGAATTTCAAAATAATTTATTTTGCAAAAGATTATCCTAAAAGTAGGCTACTATAAGGCCCTATGCTCTACTGGGAGCCAAGGATAAGAACAAAATAGGCTCTACAAATGTTTCTTAAATATCTTACATTTTGATCGATATCAACTGCGGTGATTTGGCTAGAGAGCTTTGACTATAAACTTTGATTATGCCAGAACTGGTAGGAGCTTTCGTTGAAGCTTTGACTACGACTTTACTAGAACTATGATTATGACACTACTAGCTATGATTGAGCTATAGCTCATATAATAAATAAAGCTATGATGAGAGCTTTTATTGGATAAATAAAAAAGTTGTGACTAGTGTTATGCCAAGAGCCATGACCAGAGCTTTAACTAGAGTATGAATAGAGCTATGACTTTGTGTATGCCTAGATTTGTACTTCAGAACTTTGACTAGAACTTTATGAGAGCTCTGACTGCAACAATATTTGAGGTTTTACTAAAGCTATGTTATAACTATTCAGAGCTTTATGAAAGCTATTTCAGAGCTTTGAATAAAACTTAACTAAACATACATAGAAGCTATAAAAGCCATAATATAGCAAACTGTGAATCTTTTAAATAATTTTGATTATCCTTAAAGTATGCTATACAAATGTTTTGAAAATATCTAAGATTTTGATCGATATCGAATGCGGTAATTTGGCCCCTGGTGTAAGCTCCTATGTAACTCCACTAAGAGATTTTTATGTTAAGTGGCCAGATTCAAAAATACCTTCTTAAAAGGATGTTATCTCCTTTTTTTCTCAACTTTAGCATTTTTGGATATAAAGTTATTTGTTTTTCAAAAATTTCTCGTCTACCGTATAATTGTGCATTAACATCAGTTTCGTTTGTTTTATGCTTTGGCAATTTTACTGCATTAAGTACTCCAACCACCACTGACCAGTTGAGCCAGGGATATATTCAGGGCAGCCATGCTCTAGCATATGGTTTTCCTATTCATTATCTAGATTTTGCCTTACAATCATGTTGACCGTACTTAGAACAATAGTAGGAATTCTACAAAACCATAACGACTAGTCCTGTGTATCTATACAGACTCTGAGTAATTTGTGGAAATGTTATTGTGGGCATAATAAAGTACATGGTCAGTAGGTTTCGATGACGATGATGATAACGATGCTGCTATTGTTCTATGATATGTTTTTGCCTTTATAATTTGGCGATTGCTGTGCTCCAATATGTGTAATCAAATTGTAGCTGGTAGTAGAAAATTTTAAAATATTTCTATGCCTGCCAGGTGGTATAAAATTAGAATAATTTTGTTATGGCTTTCTTTGAGCTATTGTAGCGAAATTTTAGAGATATATTATAAATATTAGAAAATATGTCCATGTTAATTTATGTTAATAAAATTCAGATAATTGAGAAAAATCTTTAAAACATAAACAATGAAATTCAAATAGATACATACATACTTTAATATTAAACTTTAAAATAAACACCCAAAAGCATGCAACAGATTCTGTTTGCAACAAAAGTTCTTTTAAAGAGCGTGAGAGAAATTAAAATAGATATAATAATTTCCCTATTTCCCTTTTAATTACAGGTTTCCGCTTCCGGCAAAGGTGTCCTGATTACTGGTTGCGAAGCTCCCATTGCTTGGTATTTGGCTAAGAAATTGGATGATTTGGGCTTTACTGTTTATGCTGGCTTCAACACTCCCATTGAGGAGTCCGATGAGGCTAAGATCTTGAAAGAAGAAACCTCTGGACGCATGAAATGTATATATCTTGACATTACCTCTGAAGAAACTGTAGGTGTTTTTATAAACTAATTTCAATTAAAAATTCTCTAATAAACTTACATCTTTAAAGCTTTTGCAAACTGCTTTGTATGTATCCGAACATTTACCACACAACTCTCATGGTGTCCCTGCTAAGGGTTTGTGGGCTGTGATTCATTGTGCTCACTGGGTGGCTTTGGGCGAATTGGAGTGGATTCCATTTGCTGTATTGCGCAAGTCTTTGGATTTGAATTTGCTAGGTAAGCAAAACTCACCAGAAAAAAGCTTTATGAAAAAGCTTTTTAACTAAAGAAAGAATTATTCAAAAAAATTGTTCACAGGTGCCGCTCGCTTGACTCAATTGATGTTGCCAATGTTGCGTGCTGGGCATGGTCGCGTTGTCTTCATGACATCTGGTTAGTTTTAAAATCGATTTTAAATGTCTTTTCTGTTAACTCAATTAAAGATATTTTAAGAATTTTCTTTGTAAATGAACTAGAACTGAACTAGAACTGAACTAGAACAGAACTAGAACTGAACTAGAACTGAACTAGAACTGAACTAGAACTGAACTAGAACTGAACTAGAACTGAACTAGAACTGAACTAGAACTGAACTAGAACTGAACTAGAACTGAACTAGAACTGAACTAGAACTGAACTAGAACTGAACTAGAACTGAACTAGAACTGAACTAGAACTGAACTAGAACTGAACTAGAACTGAACTAGAACTGAACTAGAACTGAACTAGAACTGAACTAGAACTGAACTAGAACTGAACTAGAACTGAACTAGAACTGAACTAGAACTGAACTAGAACTGAACTAGAACTGAACTAGAACTGAACTAGAACTGAACTAGAACTGAACTAGAACTGAACTAGAACTGAACTAGAACTGAACTAGAACTGAACTAGAACTGAACTAGAACTGAACTAGAACTGAACTAGAACTGAACTAGAACTGAACTAGAACTGAACTAGAACTGAACTAGAACTGAACTAGAACTGAACTAGAACTGAACTAGAACTGAACTAGAACTGAACTAGAACTGAACTAGAACTGAACTAGAACTGAACTAGAACTGAACTAGAACTGAACTAGAACTGAACTAGAACTGAACTAGAACTGAACTAGAACTGAACTAGAACTGAACTAGAACTGAACTAGAACTGAACTAGAACTGAACTAGAACTGAACTAGAACTGAACTAGAACTGAACTAGAACTGAACTAGAACTGAACTAGAACTGAACTAGAACTGAACTAGAACTGAACTAGAACTGAACTAGAACTGAACTAGAACTGAACTAGAACTGAACTAGAACTGAACTAGAACTGAACTAGAACTGAACTAGAACTGAACTAGAACTGAACTAGAACTGAACTAGAACTGAACTAGAACTGAACTAGAACTGAACTAGAACTGAACTAGAACTGAACTAGAACTGAACTAGAACTGAACTAGAACTGAACTAGAACTGAACTAGAACTGAACTAGAACTGAACTAGAACTGAACTAGAACTGAACTAGAACTGAACTAGAACTGAACTAGAACTGAACTAGAACTGAACTAGAACTGAACTAGAACTGAACTAGAACTGAACTAGAACTGAACTAGAACTGAACTAGAACTGAACTAGAACTGAACTAGAACTGAACTAGAACTGAACTAGAACTGAACTAGAACTGAACTAGAACTGAACTAGAACTGAACTAGAACTGAACTAGAACTGAACTAGAACTGAACTAGAACTGAACTAGAACTGAACTAGAACTGAACTAGAACTGAACTAGAACTGAACTAGAACTGAACTAGAACTGAACTAGAACTGAACTAGAACTGAACTAGAACTGAACTAGAACTGAACTAGAACTGAACTAGAACTGAACTAGAACTGAACTAGAACTGAACTAGAACTGAACTAGAACTGAACTAGAACTGAACTAGAACTGAACTAGAACTGAACTAGAACTGAACTAGAACTGAACTAGAACTGAACTAGAACTGAACTAGAACTGAACTAGAACTGAACTAGAACTGAACTAGAACTGAACTAGAACTGAACTAGAACTGAACTAGAACTGAACTAGAACTGAACTAGAACTGAACTAGAACTGAACTAGAACTGAACTAGAACTGAACTAGAACTGAACTAGAACTGAACTAGAACTGAACTAGAACTGAACTAGAACTGAACTAGAACTGAACTAGAACTGAACTAGAACTGAACTAGAACTGAACTAGAACTGAACTAGAACTGAACTAGAACTGAACTAGAACTGAACTAGAACTGAACTAGAACTGAACTAGAACTGAACTAGAACTGAACTAGAACTGAACTAGAACTGAACTAGAACTGAACTAGAACTGAACTAAAACTGAACTAGAACTGAACTAAAACTGAACTAGAACTGAACTAGAACTGAACTAGAACTGAACTAGAACTGAACTAGAACTGAACTAGAACTGAACTAGAACTGAACTAGAACTGAACTAGAACTGAACTAGAACTGAACTAGAACTGAACTAGAACTGAACTAGAACTGAACTAGAACTGAACTAGAACTGAACTAGAACTGAACTAGAACTGAACTAGAACTGAACTAGAACTGAACTAGAACTGAACTAGAACTGAACTAGAACTGAACTAGAACTGAACTAGAACTGAACTAGAACTGAACTAGAACTGAACTAGAACTGAACTAGAACTGAACTAGAACTGAACTAGAACTGAACTAGAACTGAACTAGAACTGAACTAGAACTGAACTAGAACTGAACTAGAACTGAACTAGAACTGAACTAGAACTGAACTAGAACTGAACTAGAACTGAACTAGAACTGAACTAGAACTGAACTAGAACTGAACTAGAACTGAACTAGAACTGAACTAGAACTGAACTAGAACTGAACTAGAACTGAACTAGAACTGAACTAGAACTGAACTAGAACTGAACTAGAACTGAACTAGAACTGAACTAAAACTGAACTAGAACTGAACTAAAACTGAACTAGAACTGAACTAGAACTGAACTAGAACTGAACAAGAACTGAACTAGAACTGAACTAGAACTGAAGGCAGAAAACAAAATATCTATTTTAGATTTTTTTTGTCATTTTAATAATTTTATTAATATTTTTTTTAAAGGTCTTAATAAAATTCCTGCTCCTGTGAGAGGTATCCAATGTGCCACCCAAGCTGCTATTGAAGCCTTTGCTGGCTGCTTGCGCCAAGAAATGCGTCCTCGTGGTGTGGATGTTTCTGTTGTAGCTTCTGGTGAATTTGCTCCTGGTAATGGCTGGCTTGACGAGAACGAATTCCGTGAACAGGTATGTAATGAAAATATAATAGCCTTCATGTATAAAATTAGTTATTCTCATTAAAAATTTTATTTAACGATAGGAAAAAAGGCATAGAAAATAATCTAACTATTTGGTTTTATAACATAAGGGAAAAGGTTAATTAAAAAGAAAATGTTTTTATAAAACTCTAGCAACAATAGCAAGATAATTAGTTATATAAAGCAGATTTTCCTAGCAAGGTCATTTTAAAGAAAAATTGTAGAGACAAACTTTAGTCTTCCCTTGGCAAACACACGTGTTGCTAAATACTGGAAAATTTATGTGAACTAAACCTTAGTTATTATATGCTTTGGGCAAAGAACATTAAAACTCGTATTATGATGTCTGGCAAAACAAATAATGTGTCTGACTGTCTGCTTCTCTTTCCTCACTTTCTCTATTGTTTTATTTTATTACAGAAAAGAACAAATAATGGTAGGAATTTTAGCCAGTGCATAATAAAGGTTGTAAAATACAAAAGAATAGCAAATAGGCTATAGTATAGTGGTTAGGCTTAGGTATAGTGATAAATAACCAAAGCATATGCCAAGGAGCAAGGAAATAAAAAAAGGCATTTAAAAGACCTGGGTTAAAACTAAAAAAGAACTAGAACAGAACTAGAACAGAACTAGAACAGAACTAGAACAGAACTAGAACAGAACTAGAACAGAACTAGAACAGAACTAGAACAGAACTAGAACAGAACTAGAACAGAACTAGAACAGAACTAGAACAGAACTAGAACAGAACTAGAACAGAACTAGAACAGAACTAGAACAGAACTAGAACAGAACTAGAACAGAACTAGAACAGAACTAGAACAGAACTAGAACAGAACTAGAACAGAACTAGAACAGAACTAGAACAGAACTAGAACAGAACTAGAACAGAACTAGAACAGAACTAGAACAGAACTAGAACAGAACTAGAACAGAACTAGAACAGAACTAGAACAGAACTAGAACAGAACTAGAACAGAACTAGAACAGAACTAGAACAGAACTAGAACAGAACTAGAACAGAACTAGAACAGAACTAGAACAGAACTAGAACAGAACTAGAACAGAACTAGAACAGAACTAGAACAGAACTAGAACAGAACTAGAACAGAACTAGAACAGAACTAGAACAGAACTAGAACAGAACTAGAACAGAACTAGAACAGAACTAGAACAGAACTAGAACAGAACTAGAACAGAACTAGAACAGAACTAGAACAGAACTAGAACAGAACTAGAACAGAACTAGAACAGAACTAGAACAGAACTAGAACAGAACTAGAACAGAACTAGAACAGAACTAGAACAGAACTAGAACAGAACTAGAACAGAACTAGAACAGAACTAGAACAGAACTAGAACAGAACTAGAACAGAACTAGAACAGAACTAGAACAGAACTAGAACAGAACTAGAACAGAACTAGAACAGAACTAGAACAGAACTAGAACAGAACTAGAACAGAACTAGAACAGAACTAGAACAGAACTAGAACAGAACTAGAACAGAACTAGAACAGAACTAGAACAGAACTAGAACAGAACTAGAACAGAACTAGAACAGAACTAGAACAGAACTAGAACAGAACTAGAACAGAACTAGAACAGAACTAGAACAGAACTAGAACAGAACTAGAACAGAACTAGAACAGAACTAGAACAGAACTAGAACAGAACTAGAACAGAACTAGAACAGAACTAGAACAGAACTAGAACAGAACTAGAACAGAACTAGAACAGAACTAGAACAGAACTAGAACAGAACTAGAACAGAACTAGAACAGAACTAGAACAGAACTAGAACAGAACTAGAACAGAACTAGAACAGAACTAGAACAGAACTAGAACAGAACTAGAACAGAACTAGAACAGAACTAGAACAGAACTAGAACAGAACTAGAACAGAACTAGAACAGAACTAGAACAGAACTAGAACAGAACTAGAACAGAACTAGAACAGAACTAGAACAGAACTAGAACAGAACTAGAACAGAACTAGAACAGAACTAGAACAGAACTAGAACAGAACTAGAACAGAACTAGAACAGAACTAGAACAGAACTAGAACAGAACTAGAACAGAACTAGAACAGAACTAGAACAGAACTAGAACAGAACTAGAACAGAACTAGAACAGAACTAGAACAGAACTAGAACAGAACTAGAACAGAACTAGAACAGAACTAGAACAGAACTAGAACAGAACTAGAACAGAACTAGAACAGAACTAGAACAGAACTAGAACAGAACTAGAACAGAACTAGAACAGAACTAGAACAGAACTAGAACAGAACTAGAACAGAACTAGAACAGAACTAGAACAGAACTAGAACAGAACTAGAACAGAACTAGAACAGAACTAGAACAGAACTAGAACAGAACTAGAACAGAACTAGAACAGAACTAGAACAGAACTAGAACAGAACTAGAACAGAACTAGAACAGAACTAGAACAGAACTAGAACAGAACTAGAACAGAACTAGAACAGAACTAGAACAGAACTAGAACAGAACTAGAACAGAACTAGAACAGAACTAGAACAGAACTAGAACAGAACTAGAACAGAACTAGAACAGAACTAGAACAGAACTAGAACAGAACTAGAACAGAACTAGAACAGAACTAGAACAGAACTAGAACAGAACTAGAACAGAACTAGAACAGAACTAGAACAGAACTAGAACAGAACTAGAACAGAACTAGAACAGAACTAGAACAGAACTAGAACAGAACTAGAACAGAACTAGAACAGAACTAGAACAGAACTAGAACAGAACTAGAACAGAACTAGAACAGAACTAGAACAGAACTAGAACAGAACTAGAACAGAACTAGAACAGAACTAGAACAGAACTAGAACAGAACTAGAACAGAACTAGAACAGAACTAGAACAGAACTAGAACAGAACTAGAACAGAACTAGAACAGAACTAGAACAGAACTAGAACAGAACTAGAACAGAACTAGAACAGAACTAGAACAGAACTAGAACAGAACTAGAACAGAACTAGAACAGAACTAGAACAGAACTAGAACAGAACTAGAACAGAACTAGAACAGAACTAGAACAGAACTAGAACAGAACTAGAACAGAACTAGAACAGAACTAGAACAGAACTAGAACAGAACTAGAACAGAACTAGAACAGAACTAGAACAGAACTAGAACAGAACTAGAACAGAACTAGAACAGAACTAGAACAGAACTAGAACAGAACTAGAACAGAACTAGAACAGAACTAGAACAGAACTAGAACAGAACTAGAACAGAACTAGAACAGAACTAGAACAGAACTAGAACAGAACTAGAACAGAACTAGAACAGAACTAGAACAGAACTAGAACAGAACTAGAACAGAACTAGAACAGAACTAGAACAGAACTAGAACAGAACTAGAACAGAACTAGAACAGAACTAGAACAGAACTAGAACAGAACTAGAACAGAACTAGAACAGAACTAGAACAGAACTAGAACAGAACTAGAACAGAACTAGAACAGAACTAGAACAGAACTAGAACAGAACTAGAACAGAACTAGAACAGAACTAGAACAGAACTAGAACAGAACTAGAACAGAACTAGAACAGAACTAGAACAGAACTAGAACAGAACTAGAACAGAACTAGAACAGAACTAGAACAGAACTAGAACAGAACTAGAACAGAACTAGAACAGAACTAGAACAGAACTAGAACAGAACTAGAACAGAACTAGAACAGAACTAGAACAGAACTAGAACAGAACTAGAACAGAACTAGAACAGAACTAGAACAGAACTAGAACAGAACTAGAACAGAACTAGAACAGAACTAGAACAGAACTAGAACAGAACTAGAACAGAACTAGAACAGAACTAGAACAGAACTAGAACAGAACTAGAACAGAACTAGAACAGAACTAGAACAGAACTAGAACAGAACTAGAACAGAACTAGAACAGAACTAGAACAGAACTAGAACAGAACTAGAACAGAACTAGAACAGAACTAGAACAGAACTAGAACAGAACTAGAACAGAACTAGAACAGAACTAGAACAGAACTAGAACAGAACTAGAACAGAACTAGAACAGAACTAGAACAGAACTAGAACAGAACTAGAACAGAACTAGAACAGAACTAGAACAGAACTAGAACAGAACTAGAACAGAACTAGAACAGAACTAGAACAGAACTAGAACAGAACTAGAACAGAACTAGAACAGAACTAGAACAGAACTAGAACAGAACTAGAACAGAACTAGAACAGAACTAGAACAGAACTAGAACAGAACTAGAACAGAACTAGAACAGAACTAGAACAGAACTAGAACAGAACTAGAACAGAACTAGAACAGAACTAGAACAGAACTAGAACAGAACTAGAACAGAACTAGAACAGAACTAGAACAGAACTAGAACAGAACTAGAACAGAACTAGAACAGAACTAGAACAGAACTAGAACAGAACTAGAACAGAACTAGAACAGAACTAGAACAGAACTAGAACAGAACTAGAACAGAACTAGAACAGAACTAGAACAGAACTAGAACAGAACTAGAACAGAACTAGAACAGAACTAGAACAGAACTAGAACAGAACTAGAACAGAACTAGAACAGAACTAGAACAGAACTAGAACAGAACTAGAACAGAACTAGAACAGAACTAGAACAGAACTAGAACAGAACTAGAACAGAACTAGAACAGAACTAGAACAGAACTAGAACAGAACTAGAACAGAACTAGAACAGAACTAGAACAGAACTAGAACAGAACTAGAACAGAACTAGAACAGAACTAGAACAGAACTAGAACAGAACTAGAACAGAACTAGAACAGAACTAGAACAGAACTAGAACAGAACTAGAACAGAACTAGAACAGAACTAGAACAGAACTAGAACAGAACTAGAACAGAACTAGAACAGAACTAGAACAGAACTAGAACAGAACTAGAACAGAACTAGAACAGAACTAGAACAGAACTAGAACAGAACTAGAACAGAACTAGAACAGAACTAGAACAGAACTAGAACAGAACTAGAACAGAACTAGAACAGAACTAGAACAGAACTAGAACAGAATTAGAACAGAACTAGAACAGAACTAGAACAGAACTAAAACAGAACTAGAACAGAACTAGAACAGAACTAGAACAGAACTAGAACAGAACTAGAACAGAACTAGAACAGAACTAGAACAGAACTAGAACAGAACTAGAACAGATCTAGAACTAGAATAGAACTGGAACAGAACTCAAAAATTCAGACGTTTAAGCAGATATTGTATGTTATTCAAATTTGTCTGAAATTTTTTATATTTCGATCGATATTGAATGCGGCGACTTGGCGCTTAAAATAAAACAGATATGTAGAATACTTTCAGGCTTTAGTATATTTAAGAATTTGTGGCATAAGTTGAGGATGGTTATTATTAAAGCAATATGTGCAGAATGTAATTTATACACAATTTAAGTGAATAACATTACAAGTTTTGTTTTTTGAAAAAATATTAAAAAATTTTCGTACATACATCTGTAGGTTTGTTTTGTTAGCATACTTATGGGCTTATTTTTATAAAGAGACTTACAGCGTTAATAAAACAGTAATGACTATCACATGAAAAAAAATTAAGTAAGGAAAATCCAGATTGGAATATATGTGAGGAAATCTTGGTATCCTCCCTCTTTTTTCTTTTCAATAGTCAAATATATTGTTTTGTTGTATTTATTTTATTCTACAAACATTGCCACAAGCACGTGTTAACATTTGATGCTATTATTTGACCATCAATTGTTGCTTGAAGAGTTCGCAATGTCAGTTGTTTTTATAGATTTTGCCTTTAACTTATTTAGGGCTATTTTATGTAATATGTTGTCCTTGGCTCTTATTAAGCTATTTAAGGCCAATCTGTTTAAATATTTATATTAATACTCCTTTTGCTCTTTCCCAATAGGCTAAAGAAATGTGGTCACAATTAACTTATGAACAAAAGAAAACTTATGGTGAGGATTACTATGAAGCTGCCATGACTGCTGTTGAGAAATACTCCAGAGAAGTAAGTGAAAGATAAGACAAAAATTAATTTTTAATCTTGTTGTCGAGTAATTTGGGCTTTTACTTTTTTTATTAATAATATTTGTTTAATTAATGTTGTTTGCTTTCTTTTTCTTACAGGCCGCCGATATTCAACCAACTCTACGTGTTTTGATTGATGCCGCCACCCGCACTTTCCCCATGGCTCGCTATACCCCCGTTACACCCAAGGAAAAGATTCAAATCTTTATGGCTGAACATTTGGCCCCCTCTTTATATGAAATCTTGTATGGTGCTCCCAGGAAATAAGGCTTTCATTAGAGCTTTCGTTTAACAAAATCATTTGTTTTGTCTGTTTTGGAGCTGATATAGTGGAAATTTTTTGGTTTCTGGAAAATTTTTATTTATTTTTAACGAGAAAAAATTTAAAAGCATTTTTGAATTAGCATTTATGCCAAGTAAAATAGTTTGTTTAAAATATAAAGTATTTTTATGTTTTTAAATTTAATTATGTAGTAACTTTTTTTCAAACGACTTTAGTTTTATTTACTTTTTTGTTTTATCAAAACTTTTTTTTTTTAATAAATAAAATAAAGAAATTTTTAGTAATAAAAAAAGAATTCGAAATAGTTTTCTAATATTGCAAAATTGAAATTAAATAGGAATTATGTCATTTTATTACAAATCCCTAAAGTATGCACCACTTTTCTTACCAGGAAATAATTAAAACAAAGGTGGACTTTTCTATAGAAAAGTTGACCAAGGTGGACTTTTCTATAGAAAAGTTGACCAAAGGTGGACTTTTCTATAACAAAGTTGAACAAAGGTAGACTTTTCTATAGAAAAGTTGACCAAAGGTGGACTTTTCTATAGAAAAGTTGACCAAAGGTGGACTTTTCTATAGAAAAGCTGACCAAAGTTGGACTTTTCTATAACAAAGTTGAACAAAGGCGGACTTTTCTATAACAAAGTTGACAAAAGGTGGACTTTTCTATAGAAAAGTTGGCCAAACGTGACCTTTTCTATAGAAAAGTTGACCAAAGGTGGACTTTTCTATAGAAAAGTTGACCAAAGGTGGACTTTTGTATAGAAAAGTTTACCAAAGGTGGACTTTTCTATAGAAAAGTTGACCAAAGGTGGACCTTTCTATAAAAAAGTTGACCAAAGGTGAATTTTTCTATAGAAAAGTTGACCAAAGGTGGACTTTTCTATAGAAAAGTTGACCAAAGGAAGACTTTTCTATAGAAAATTTGACCAAAGGTGGACTTTTCTATAGAAAAGTTGACCACATGTGGACTTTCTATAGAAAAGTTGACCAAAGGTGGACTTTTCTATAGAAAAGTTGACCAAAGGTGGACTTTTCTATAGAAAAGTTGACCAAAGGTGGACTTTTCTATAGAAAAGTTGACCAAAGGTGGACTTTTCTATAAAAAAGTTGACCAAAGGTGGACTTTTCTATAGAAAAGTTGACCAAAGGTGGACTTTTCTATAGAAAAGTTGACCAAAGGTGGACTTTTCTATAGAAAAGTTGACCAAATATGGACTTTTCTATAGAAAAGTTGACCAAAGGTGGACTTTTCTATAGAAAAGTTGACCAAAGGTGGACTTTTCTATAGAAAAGTTGACCAAATGTGGACTTTTCTATAGAAAAGTTGACCAAATGTGGACTTTTCTATAGAAAAGTTGAAAAAAATTTCTTCTTTTTTAATGAAATTTTTAAAAAATTTCTTATTTTTAAATGAAATTTTTAAATGTTATAAATATTATTTTAAACAAAATTTTTAAATATAAATTTATAGAAAATTTTTCAAAAATTTCTTATTTTTATAGAAAATTCTTCCAGAATTTCTTATTTTAAATTCTTGTTTTTGTAGATAAATTTTCAAAAATTTCTTATTTTAAATTCCTATTTTTATAGGAAATTTTCAAGAATTCTTATTTTTTCAAAAATTTCTTCTTTTAAATTCGTATTTTTGTAGGAAATTTTTCAAAAATTTCTTATTTTAAATTCTTATTTTTATAGGAGATTTTTGAAAAGTATTTTGTTCTGTAAAGAAAATTTTCGAAAATTCCTTATTTTCACAGAAAGTTTTAATTTTTTTTATCTTTTTTTATCTATTTTTATAGGAAATTTTTCTAAAATTTCTTATTTTTAAAATTTATAGAGTCATATATTTGCTTAAATTTTGTTAAGATTTGTTTCATACATTGAATTTCTTTTTGGAAGTTAGAGTCAAGTGTGGACCCGTATTTCTGTCCACAATTTTGATTCGAAAATCTACAGATGTAAATAAATAGTTCATGATAATCAGTATAAAAATGTATCAAAAAAAGTACAATTGTACCACGTTTGTTAACCCTGTTGTAGATAAGTTCGTTAGGTTTTGATTGAAAATCACACTGTACGTTTATGTAACATTTAATTAGTTTATAGTTAAAATATTACGTATGCGTACAGTGTTGCTTATTGGGTTACTTATTGTAATTGTGAATAATATGTAGCATACTTTAGGGATTATCAGTTAAATTGTGTTTTATTATATCTTTCATTAACTTCTTTCTATCTTTCTTTCTATTTTAGTTTAAATACGACAGAGTTTATATGAGATATTGTTAAAATTATTATTTTTTTAAATGTTAATGCTACTATTTTAACGAATGAGCCTATTTATAGGCTATTGTTATAGTTTATATCTGGGCTATATTTGGTTAGATATTTAGGTTTTTATGTTAGCCTATATTATATTAAGTTTGGTCACTTTAATTCCTGTCACAGATACCCATCACGTGTACATATACATACATTTTTGCATTTTGAATCAACAAAAAATGCAAACTATAAACTTTCTCTAAAATTTATAGCAAACGTACAAAAAAATGTTAAAACAAAATGTGAAAAAGAAACAAAGACTTGTTGAATATTTAAAAGATTTCGTTTTTATCTTTCCAGAAAAACAAGACAATACTATAAAGCTTTCAAGTTACTCTGCCATCAATTTCAATAAAGTAAAAAGATAATAATATTTTTTTGGAGACATTGATGCACCAAAAAGGTTTACCTGAAAGTATGCAAACGAATAAAATGCATATTTTATGACTTAGCTGACAAATACTAGAGATGTATGCAAAAATAATGCACTTGTTTGTTTTTAGGGATTTTATTAGAAAAAGTGACAGCTTTGTAATGCGGAGAATAGAAAAAAAAAAACAGTTGGCATTGTGAATTTCCATTAAACTATAATATAATAATCATTTTAAGTGCTAAAGATGGTAAATGCAGTTGAAAAAAATACTGGAGTTTTTTCATAGGATTCTTTGGTATCAGCTGCCTTAGATGGCTTATGTTTTGGTAAGCTTTTAAGTTGTTAAATATTTATGCCATTTTTTCTTCAAGGGTAGGTTTCATAGTCTAAAGTTAAAAAATGAAAAAGTGTTTTTTCTTAGAATTTTATTACATAAAATATTCATAATTTCTATGTTAATGCGTTTTAATTGAGAGACACTCTTCGTATTTGGAAAACTTTGGGTCCCAGAAAAGTGCTGCATACTTTAGGTATCATATATAAAATTACCTCATATTAATTATATCTTAAATTAAGCTCTTTCTAATTGGTAATTTTCTATAGAAAATTTTTTCTTTAGACAAATTTTCTAGAAACTTTTTCCTTTAGACAAATTTTCTATAGAAAATTTTTTCTGAAGACAAATTTTCTATCGAAAATTTTTTCTTTAGACAAATTATCTATAGAAAATTTTTCCTTTAGACAAATTTTCTATAGAAAATTTTTTCTTTAGGAAAATTTTCTATAGAAAATTTTTTCTTTAGAAAAATTTTCTATAGAAAATTTTTTCTTTAGAAAAATTTTCTATAGAAAATTTTTTCTTTAGAAAAATTTTCTATAGAAAATTTTTTCTTTAGAAAAATTTTCTATAGAAAATTTTTTCTTTAGAAAAATTTTCTATAGAAAATTTTTTCTTTAGAAAAATTTTCTATAGAAAATTTTTTCTTTAGAAAAATTTTCTATAGAAAAATTTTTCTTTAGAAAAATTTTCTATAGAAAATTTTTTCTTTAGAAAAATTTTCTATCGAAAATTTTTTCTTTAGAAAAATTTTCTATCGAAAATTTTTTCTTTAGAAAAATTTTCTATCGAAAATTTTTTCTTTAGAAAAATTTTCTATCGAAAATTTTTTCTTTAGAAAAATTTTCTATCGAAAATTTTTTCTTAAGAAAAATTTTCTATCGAAAATTTTTTCTTTAGAAAAATTTTCTATCGAAAAGTTTTTCTTTAGAAAAACTTTCTAAAGAAAATTTTTTCTTTAGAAAAATTTTCTATAGAAAATTTTTTCTTTAGAAAAATTTTCTATAGAAAATTTTTTCTTTAGAAAAATTTTCTATAGAAAATTTTTTCTTTAGAAAAATTTTCTATAGAAAATTTTTTCTTTAGAAAAATTTTCTATAGAAAATTTTTTCTTTAGAAAAATTTTCTATAGAAAATTTTTTCTTTAGAAAAATTTTCTATAGAAAATTTTTTCTTTAGAAAAATTTTCTATAGAAAATTTTTTCTTTAGAAAAATTTTCTATAGAAAATTTTTTCTTTAGAAAAATTTTCTATAGAAAATTTTTTCTTTAGAAAAATTTTTTCTAAAGAAAAAATTTTCTATAGAAAATTTTTCTAAAGAAAAAATTTTCTATAGAAAATTTTTCTAAAGAAAAAATTTTCTATAGAAAATTTTTCTAAAGAAAAAATTTTCTTTAGAAAGTTTTTCTAAAGAAAAACTTTTCGATAGAAAATTTTTCTAAAGAAAAAATTTTCGATAGAAAATTTTTCTTAAGAAAAAATTTTCGATAGAAAATTTTTCTAAAGAAAAAATTTTCGATAGAAAATTTTTCTAAAGAAAAAATTTTCGATAGAAAATTTTTCTAAAGAAAAAATTTTCGATAGAAAATTTTTCTAAAGAAAAAATTTTCGATAGAAAATTTTTCTAAAGAAAAAATTTTCTATAGAAAATTTTTCTAAAGAAAAATTTTTCTATAGAAAATTTTTCTAAAGAAAAAATTTTCTATAGAAAATTTTTCTAAAGAAAAAATTTTCTATAGAAAATTTTTCTAAAGAAAAAATTTTCTATAGAAAATTTTTCTAAAGAAAAAATTTTCTATAGAAAATTTTTCTAAAGAAAAAATTTTCTATAGAAAATTTTTCTAAAGAAAAAATTTTCTATAGAAAATTTTTCTAAAGAAAAAATTTTCTATAGAAAATTTTCCTAAAGAAAAAATTTTCTATAGAAAATTTGTCTAAAGGAAAAATTTTCTATAGATAATTTGTCTAAAGAAAAAATTTTCGATAGAAAATTTGTCTTCAGAAAAAATTTTCTATAGAAAATTTGTCTAAAGGAAAAAGTTTCTAGAAAATTTGTCTAAAGAAAAAATTTTCTATAGAAAATTACCAATTAGAAAGAGCTTAATTTAAGATATAATTAATATGAGGTAATTTTATATATGATACC
Organism: Stomorhina lunata; assembly: GCA_933228675.1. Taxonomy (NCBI): domain Eukaryota; kingdom Metazoa; phylum Arthropoda; class Insecta; order Diptera; family Rhiniidae; genus Stomorhina; species Stomorhina lunata. The sequence goes on from OW121744.1 coordinate 93,047,139, forward strand.
TAAAGTATGCAGCACTTTTCTGGGACCCAAAGTTTTCCAAATACGAAGAGTGTCTCTCAATTAAAACGCATTAACATAGAAATTATGAATATTTTATGTAATAAAATTCTAAGAAAAAACACTTTTTCATTTTTTAACTTTAGACTATGAAACCTACCCTTGAAGAAAAAATGGCATAAATATTTAACAACTTAAAAGCTTACCAAAACATAAGCCATCTAAGGCAGCTGATACCAAAGAATCCTATGAAAAAACTCCAGTATTTTTTTCAACTGCATTTACCATCTTTAGCACTTAAAATGATTATTATATTATAGTTTAATGGAAATTCACAATGCCAACTGTTTTTTTTTTTCTATTCTCCGCATTACAAAGCTGTCACTTTTTCTAATAAAATCCCTAAAAACAAACAAGTGCATTATTTTTGCATACATCTCTAGTATTTGTCAGCTAAGTCATAAAATATGCATTTTATTCGTTTGCATACTTTCAGGTAAACCTTTTTGGTGCATCAATGTCTCCAAAAAAATATTATTATCTTTTTACTTTATTGAAATTGATGGCAGAGTAACTTGAAAGCTTTATAGTATTGTCTTGTTTTTCTGGAAAGATAAAAACGAAATCTTTTAAATATTCAACAAGTCTTTGTTTCTTTTTCACATTTTGTTTTAACATTTTTTTGTACGTTTGCTATAAATTTTAGAGAAAGTTTATAGTTTGCATTTTTTGTTGATTCAAAATGCAAAAATGTATGTATATGTACACGTGATGGGTATCTGTGACAGGAATTAAAGTGACCAAACTTAATATAATATAGGCTAACATAAAAACCTAAATATCTAACCAAATATAGCCCAGATATAAACTATAACAATAGCCTATAAATAGGCTCATTCGTTAAAATAGTAGCATTAACATTTAAAAAAATAATAATTTTAACAATATCTCATATAAACTCTGTCGTATTTAAACTAAAATAGAAAGAAAGATAGAAAGAAGTTAATGAAAGATATAATAAAACACAATTTAACTGATAATCCCTAAAGTATGCTACATATTATTCACAATTACAATAAGTAACCCAATAAGCAACACTGTACGCATACGTAATATTTTAACTATAAACTAATTAAATGTTACATAAACGTACAGTGTGATTTTCAATCAAAACCTAACGAACTTATCTACAACAGGGTTAACAAACGTGGTACAATTGTACTTTTTTTGATACATTTTTATACTGATTATCATGAACTATTTATTTACATCTGTAGATTTTCGAATCAAAATTGTGGACAGAAATACGGGTCCACACTTGACTCTAACTTCCAAAAAGAAATTCAATGTATGAAACAAATCTTAACAAAATTTAAGCAAATATATGACTCTATAAATTTTAAAAATAAGAAATTTTAGAAAAATTTCCTATAAAAATAGATAAAAAAAGATAAAAAAAATTAAAACTTTCTGTGAAAATAAGGAATTTTCGAAAATTTTCTTTACAGAACAAAATACTTTTCAAAAATCTCCTATAAAAATAAGAATTTAAAATAAGAAATTTTTGAAAAATTTCCTACAAAAATACGAATTTAAAAGAAGAAATTTTTGAAAAAATAAGAATTCTTGAAAATTTCCTATAAAAATAGGAATTTAAAATAAGAAATTTTTGAAAATTTATCTACAAAAACAAGAATTTAAAATAAGAAATTCTGGAAGAATTTTCTATAAAAATAAGAAATTTTTGAAAAATTTTCTATAAATTTATATTTAAAAATTTTGTTTAAAATAATATTTATAACATTTAAAAATTTCATTTAAAAATAAGAAATTTTTTAAAAATTTCATTAAAAAAGAAGAAATTTTTTAAAAATTTTCTATAAAAATAAGAAATTTTTGAAAAATTTCCTATAAAAATAAAAAATTTTTGAAAAATTTCCTATAAAAATTAAAGTTTTTAAAAATTTCCTATAAAAATAGGAAATTTTTTAAAAATTTCTTATTAAAACAATTATTTTTCGAAAAATTTCCTATATTATAGGAAATTTAAAAAAAAAAAATCTATAAAAATAAGAAATTTTTAAAAGGTTCTTATAAAAATAAAAAATTAAAAAAAATTCTTATAAAAATAAAAAAATTTAGAAATTTCCTATAATAATAAGAAAATTTTTAACATTTCCTTTAAAATAAGAAATTTTTGAAAAATTTCCTATAAAAATAAGAAATTTTTGAAAACTTTCCTATAAAATTAAGAAATTTTTGAAAAATTTCCTTTAAAAATAAGAAATTTTTGAAAGATTTCCTATAACAATAAGAAATTTTTGAAAAACAATAAGAAATTTTTGAAAAATTTCTTCTAAAAATAATTTCTTATTATTATAAGAAATTAAAAAAAAAATCTATAAAAAATTCTATGAAAAATTTCCTATAAAAATAAGAAATTTTTGAAAAATTTCCTTTAAAAATAGGAAATTTTTGAAAAATTTCCCATAACAATAAGAAATTTTTGAAAGATTTCCTATAACAATAAGAAATTTTTGAAAAACAATAAGAAATTTTTGAAAAATTTCTTCTAAAAATAATTTCTTATTATTATAAGAAATTAAAAAAAATCTATGAAAAATTTCCTATAAAAATAAGAAATTTTTGAAAAATTTCCTATGAAAATAAGAAATTTTTGAAAAATTTCCTATAAAAATAAGAAATTTTTGAAAAATTTCCTATAAAAATAAGAAATTTTTGAAAAATGTTCTATAAAAATAAGAAATTATTGAAAAATTTCCTATAAAAATAAGAAATTTTTGAAAAATTTCCTATAAAAATAAGAAATTTTTGAAAAATTTCCTATAAAAATAAGAAATTTTTGAAAAATTTCCTATAAAAATAAGAAATTTTTGAAAAATTTCCTATAAAAATAAGAAATTTTTGAAAAATTTCCTATAAAAATAAGAAATTTTTGAAAAATTTCCTATAAAATTAAGAAATTTTTGAAAGATTTCCTATAACAATAAGAAATTTTTGAAAAACAATAAGAAATTTTTGAAAAATTTCTCCTAAAAATAATTTCTTATTATTATAACAAATTAAAAAAAATCTATAAAAAATTCTATGAAAAATTTCCTATAAAAATAAGAAATTTTTGAAAAATTTCCTATAAAAATAAGAAATTTTTGAAAAATTTCCTATAAAAATAAGAAATTTTTGAAAAATTTCCTATAAAATTAAGAAATTTTTTAAAAATTTCCTTTAAAAATAAGAAATTTTTGAAAAATTTCCCATAACAATAAGAAATTGTTGAAAAGTTTCCTATAAAATTTTTGAAGAAATGAAAAAAAAAATTGTCTATTAAAATTTAGTTGCCTACTTTGAGGAGCTATCAGCTTAAGCTGGTAACTCTTATTTCATAGATCTCAACAATAATAAAATAGATATATTTTATTATTGTTGTGCAACTTTCTATATACATATGTATATACATATGTGGCTTCTTTTATATCATTTGCTTGTGACGTAAACTTTTTAGATATCACACAAGTTTATTGTTTGTACCAGAAACAGGTAAAATGAATACCTAATTTCTCCAAAAGAAATTTGAAAATTTTCTTTATTTTTGAACAGTTGTGCCATAAAACTTTATGACAATTGTTCAATATAGTTCATGTTTCTCACAAAATAGTTATAATATGGTTATTTTAACTTGGGCCACAAATTTGGAAGGAGCATAATAAAATCTAAAATTTATTTCCAGGATATAAATTTAATTGAAGTAAAATTTTCGTTTTTGAATAAAAATTACATGCCACATAACTTTAGTTGTTTTAGAGCTTAGGGCAGTAAAATTTTATGATTTGGCTTATTTTGGAAATTTTTATAATTAAACATTCTTTTAAATGTGATTTGTGGTTTTGTTGTCTACTATAGCCAAAAGCTATATTGGATTTCTGGTTTCATTTAAATTAGGTTTTCTCATTTTCAAAATCAATAAACCACATGGTTTTTATACAAATATTCATTAGTTAGAAACAACTTTTAAAATGAGCCTTAAAATAGGTAAATCAACTTTTGTATCAGCCAAAAAATAGGCAAAACTTTAGTTTAAGCCTAAAACTACAAAACAACTACAAGCAACAACATAGGCTTTTTGGGGCGTAATATCGTGTTTTTATTTACATGTGCATATATTTTTAGATAATAATTTCTTATCTCATCATATATCCATACTATGTAATGAATAACTAACACTCAAGAATGGCCTTCATATACAACCATACATAGCCTCCTTACTATATGCTTTAATTATCTAACATTTGAAAACTAATAAAGACAGATAGCTATAGCTATATTTGTATTTCAAAAACCGAATTTCTTTTTAAGTATTTGTTTGTAAATATTATAAAATTGAAAACATTTTGACATTGTTCGTTTTATATTCCCTTCCATTTGACAAGGTCATATGTTTATTTGTATCACTCTTCATTAAAAAATAATGAAATAACAAAAGTTTATTTTTGCTTTAATAATTTCCAGAGAATTTATTAAAATTGAATGAAAAATTCTGTATAAACTTTCACTCAATTATAGCTTCCAAAGAAATCAAAGTATTAGAGATTTAAGTGAAAATCGGCTTGCCTGTTTTTAGGAGGAAAACTTTATTAACATTCAATATAAAAAAAATATTCATGGGAAGAAAGTGCAATATTATAAATTACAGTTTCTATAAGAAATCTAAATATATGCAGTTATGTGATGGACATTTTTCGTTTTCAAATCGTTCTATTTCAGACATATTTACACCCTTCACCACCATAGCTGGAAAGGGTATTATAAGTTTGTGCTGGTGTATGTAACGCATGCGAATATTTGTCTTAGACCCACCTTTTATTATACCAATAGGCTTAGAGTCACTTTCTGAGTCGATTTAGCGATGTCCATCCGTCCGTTAGTCCGTCCGTCTGGCTGGCTGGCTGGACCCCCATGTAAACCTTGTAATCGAACTACAGGTCGTAATTCTAAAGATAATTTGATGAAATTTGGCACAGATCATTTTTTTTTAATAATGGGACCATGGCTATTGAAATTCGTCAAAATCGGTCTATTATTTGTGGTACCTCCCATAGGTCCCACTTCCCGGAATTGATATATTGGCCTTAAATATCAATATTTTTTCATGAAATTTACAACAAATACTACTTATGTAAACTTAAATCACTGCACCAAATTTCGTTGAAATCGGTCCACATTTGACCATAGCTCCCATACAAATTCTTCTTTAAAAACGCACTAAATGAGACAAAAAATCACTAAAACGCTCGTAAATCTAAAGATAATGGAAATTTTGAGTCTATTTTTTGCATACATAATTTTTGTAACAACTGTAATCAATCTGCCATATTTCGAGATAATCGGTCCACATTTGACCCTAGCTCTCATATAAGTCCAAATGACGGAAACAGGTTGAATATATAAGTTTTGAGAAAATGTTTGTATGATGGCAAAATTTAGCAAATATTTGATTTTACACAGGCAAAATAATACCTTTGACCTTAGTGGTGAAGGGTATCGTATGGTCGGGCTTGACCGACTATAACACTTTCTTACTTGTTTTTTACTCTTTTCGAATGCGTTTAAGAAACTATTGAAAAAATCCAAAAATTAGTTTTGAAAATGGAATGAAAAAAATTACCTTTTCGTTCTATGCAAAAGTGACTTAACGTTAAAACCAAAATCTATATTTAAATATCTTAAGGTCTTAAAATAGTAAAACCAGTCAAACTTTTTAAAATTTTAAAAATAATAAATTTTTTATTGCATATACTCAGGAGAGTCTTTAAGGAAGTAGAAAATTTCGAAAAACCCTTAATAACACTGTGCTAGTTAAAAAAAAACGACAAATTTGAGACCTGGTGGGTAGGGATAATCCGAGTACGCTGAATTCAGTATGGCTAACCGTTTTTTAGGTTAGCTCTAGTTTTCGAGATATAGCTTTATTTTGAAAATGGAGGAGGTTGCGCAATAAATGTTCGCGTAACTCGAAAACTGTTTATTTTCTTGAACTAAATAAAAAAACCAAAATTCGGCAACAAAATTATCTTATAGAAAAACTAATTATTTTTATACCCTTCACCAATAGGTGAAAGGGTATTATAAGTTTGTGATTCCGTTTGTAATTTTTATTAGTGATCGTAGACCCCATAAAAATTATACCGATCGACTCAGAATCGGGAGGAGAATCGATTAAGCGATGTCCGTCTGTCTGTCTGTCTGTCTGTCTGTCTGTCTGTCTGTCTGTCTGTCTGTCTGTCTGTCTGTCTGTCTGTCTGTCTGTCTGTCCGTCTGTCTGTCTGTTAAAATCAAGTTTCTGAAGCCCCTGGAGGATGGACTTACATAAATTATATATCAGATTTTAGGAAATTCTCCCGCAATGAACGCTATTAAATTTCATTAAAATCGGTTTATTAACACCGAAAATATCGAAAAAATACCAAAAATTAGACGAAAATTTTAAAATTTTTGATTGAAACACACTTTTAAATAACAAGAGAAAAAAGATACTCCTGGTGTACATGTGATAATATGTTATATATCAGATTGTAGGAAATAGTTTGCCAAAGCACTGTGTAAAATTTTATCAAAATCGGTCCATAAACACTGAATTTGATGTATCGCAAATTGCCAAAGTTCGCATTAGAGAATGTTTGTTGAAAAAATGAAATGCAGAAATAGGAAAAACCATCCTCCTTTAGCACGGACCTACATAAATTTTATATCAGATTTTAGGAAATTCCCCCGCCAAGCACGTTATTAAATTTTATCAAAAGCGGTCCATAATCAATTGAGATATCGCCATAACACTACATTTGATGTACAGCAAATTGCCCAAAGTACGTGTCTAAGAAATTTTGTTTACATTTTGTAAGTATTGTTTCAGCGATATCTCAGGTGTTTATGGACCGATTGTGATGAAATTTGACATCGTTCTTTGTGTGAGGATTTTCTAAATCTGATATATAAACTCCACAAATCTGATTACGATTACCATTCAAATTGTACCGATCAACTCAGAATCGGCAGGAATATCGATTTCGCAACCTCAGTCTGTCCGTCCGTCTGTTTGTCTGTCTGTCCGTCTGTTTGTTTGTCCGTCCGTCCGTCTGTTTTTTTGTCCGTCCGTCTACCTGTCTGTAATTTTTTCTGTTGTAGTCAAGTTTTTGGAGCTCCTGTTTTGTCGATATCTCAGGTGTTTATTTTGATGAAATTTAATAGCGTCCTTAGCAGGGGATTACCTAAATCCTGATGCATTCGGTAATTTGTGGTAGATATAATTTAGCGTTTAAGCGATGGTGTTTTGATCGACAATGATAAAATTCAGGGTGGGACAATATCCTAAAATTTTGTATAAAATCCAGGAGCTCCACAAATCTGATTTTAGCAGACAGACACTCTGCATTAATCTTAATTTTGTGTCTGACTTTTGAACATTATGATAAAATTTGAGAATGTATTATATATCAAATTATAGGTAATCTTCCTAGGAAGTACAAAAATGATATCCGTCCAAAACCTACATATGTATGTAAGTATCTCACATATCAACGAAAATTAAAATTTTTTAATTGCAATTGGAAGAAATCCGTTCACGTTTGACAATTGTTCCCGTATAACTTCGCCTAAGATACGATGATGACATTTAGTATAAAGACGTTGTACAATATTAATATTCAGGGCCATAGCGCCTAAAATAAACTTTCTAGAGGGACAACATTTGACAAAAGTATTTCTGATCTCTTGAAAAGTTCCATATTGAAAATGGGCGAGCTCTATTCACATTTAGTGAAATCTCCCAATCGATTTAATGCTGATAAATTAAATCACATTAAAATTGCACAAGGAACTAGAGCAAAACTTTCCAAACATCCATCGGACAGATCGAAAGAACAATACATCCCAAATATTATTGATGAAGTGTCCATTTTAATTAATTAACTAACTTCAGATTAATAAGCAAATCTTTAATAACTTTTCCGACAAAGCTGATATCCATCCATTCAAAAGCTATATATTTCATGTATGTATCTAAAGCTAAGAGTGTATACCCTATAATTTTAAGGCTTATCATTGTTAAAGCTTTGACCTAAATCAGTCCGCTAACATAACTAATCAAGAACTTTTACTAGTTGGATAATTCATACGAATTAAAGTGCACAACCCTCACTGGGCACTGTGTTTTTGGGTTGCATGCCAGAATACTTAAACTTCATCAAATCGATGTGCTATTGCAAATGTAAGGGCATCTACATTTTGAAGCATCTTTTCTGCATGGTTTATCTGGTCTATCGAACTTTATTAAATGTTCGTAAAATATGTGTCTATTTTATTTCGAAGCTATTGGCTGGCTTAAATATGCATTCTCTACTTGTAGTCTAGTAATCATTATCTTTCACAAAGGGACCACTTTAGAACCCAAGTGAAGCTTCCGTAGACATCAGCCACCTACCCAACCTAACCTTTGCATAACTATTCTAGATGATGACGCCACCGAAAAGCTTTTCTTTTTCCGACTCTTAATTTTAAAGACTCTTTGCATATAATACTAGTATAACCAAATTTTGCTAGGAATTACATTAAGTACTTTTGCAACACCATTGGTGAAGGGTATCCAAGATTCGGCAAAGCCGAATATACCACTCTTACTTGTTATAATTTGTTTTGGATTTTTTTTTTTCAAAAAAAATAAAATTTTTTTTATATCACAAAATGATCACAAGATATTTTATAAAAATTTTTTTTTTTTGCAAGCAAAAAGATTTATTAGCAAAACGACTGAAAGATAATTTTGTTGCCGAATTTCGGTTTTTTTACTTAGTTCAAGAAAATAAACAGTTTTCGAGATACGCGAATATTTATTGCGCAATCTTCTTCATATTGTTATCTTATCTTATATTCTTAAACGAGCAATAATTGTATGTATTTATATATATATATATATATATATATATATATATATATATATATATATATATATATATATATATATATATATGTATAGAATGGCTATCTCGAAAACGGCTCTAACGATTTTGATAAAATTTGGACAGTGGGTATTGGGTATATTTTTGATGTATAGGTCGAAGAAGAAGGGACTTTTGGAACTTTTGCCTCTAAGAGGGTAAAAAGGGGAAAAAATCGAAAACACTATATCTCCTAAAGTAATAGGTATAGAAACAAAATTAAAATTACATTTTAAACAAGTATGAAAATAAGCGGACAGGTGTTTGGTACTTTTTTGAAACTATGTCCGATAGGGGGTAAAAAAGGGTGAAAATAGTTTTTTTGGTACCTTTTGAACCCACTTTTATATTATAAACTAAGGAATATAGAATGAAATTTTGTACTGCAATCAATAGACGTGAAAGAAATATTGAACACGTATTTGGTACTTTTTTGATTTTGTGGCAAAAATGTGTAAAAAAGGGATAAACTGATAACTTAACATCTACAAAAGTAATATGAATAGGAAAATTATGTTAACTGCTTTCTAATTGAATGTACCGAATTCAATTGGTACCAAAGAAGTACCAATTATGCATATGGAACTTTTTGAAATTAGGGGATAAAAAGGGGAAAAAATTAGTAATGTTATAACTTTAAAACAAATGAATGTTTGTCTGTATGTATGTTCTTTATAGAATAGTAAACTGTGAATTTGATCATGTTGTGCTCTTTAGCAAAGATGTTGCGGATAAGCCGGCGGAGGTTTTTAAGTTGGTAAACCGAATTTCCGACAGGTGGCGCCACTGAAATTTACTAAAAATTAATTAAATCGTAAACTGTACATTTGATCATACTAGGATCTTTTGCAAAGTTGTAGCGCATGAGCCGGCGAAGGCTTTTTAGTTGCTATGAAGAAATTTCGACAGGTGGCGCTACTGAAATTTATTCAAAGTCAATTTAATCGTAAGCTGTACATTTAATCATGCTATAATCTTCAGCAAAGTTGTTACGAATAAGCCGAAGAAGGTTTATGAATTGGAATGAGCAAAGTCCGACAGGTGGCGCCACAGAAAATTACTCAAAGTGATCATGTTATAATCATAAGCAAAGTTGTTACAAATAAGCAGACAAAGTTTTCTTATATGTTATGAACAACTTCAGTTGGCGCCACTGCAAACTACTCAAAAAGAATTAAATCGTAAACTGTGCATTCGATCAGACTATAATCTTTAGCAAAGTTGTTGCGCATGAGTCGACGGAGGTTTCTGTTGGTATGAATAATTTTCAAAATTATTCAAAATGAGTTAAACTGTAAACTATGCAAACTATGTGTTGGTCGGACAAAATAAATAAAATAATTCAAAATTAACTGAATATTTGTACAATGCCTTTCCTCTAAATTTATTTTAGCACTTTATAATATAAAATATATAAAAACTTTAAAATTTGCCTCAAAATGCTTATCATAAAGTTCCGAACAAGGCTCGGTCAACCAGGTACTAAGGCTATATCTCAAATACTAGAGTTTATCTAAAAAAAACCTCCATTGAATTCATTGTAATCGATTTATCTTTACCTACTCCCTTTTGTCGGTAAAACAAGATGTAAAAATCGAGCACAGTGTAATTATTAAAGTTTCCAACCGATTTTATGGAAATATATCTCGTTTGAAAATGTATCCAAAATAGAATTTTTTTCAAAAATTTAAAGAAACGCCTTATTTTTCTCACATAACTGGCATGTCCAAACTTTAGCGTCATGTTTGGGGTTGAAAGTAACAAATTTGGGGGTACGTCTTTCTGTATTAAAAAGTTTTATTTTCTGTATACAAAATTTTTTTTTTTTTTTGGGACACTCTAATGTACAGGTATTTATTTTTACTAATACAAGAAGATACATAAACTAATCAAGGTTAAAATACAATAAACTATTTTCAATATACACAGATACATACAAACCAATTATCTAGAAATACATGTATACGTACATACAGACAAGGAGTACGATTTATGTTTCAGAAATAGCAACTAACAACAAACATTTGTTAATGGAAGTGGCTTTTTGCTTTTCCGAAAAATTCTCATTAACGATCAATCTAATATTGCCTTCGTTCAAACCATTTGCCATAGCCGTTTTTTTTTTTTTTGTTCACTTTTAAGACACCTCCATAACATGGCTTTTAAACTCCTCAACTGCATCTAAGCCTCTCCTTAATAGTTGATCATGCTGTTACCTTTGATATTCGATAACATAAAAAAGTCTTTGGGTTCCAAAAATATCCAACTTCATAATAGTATTCCCATATTTTAGCTATTGACTTTAGTTTTGCCTGTTCTCATTATACAAATAGTACCCCTCGTTCATTTGATGTATATATATTCAATTTAACTACAAACTCTAATTTATATAAATTGCTCCAAATAATTTTAAATGAAATGAAAATATTATCCATTAAATGTTGAAAATGGTTTGTAATTTGTTATTTTTAGTTTGAAATTTAAATTTCCATTGTATACCTTTTGTAGAAGACAATAAATATATGTACGTAGCTTAGACATTAAAAACTTTAAATGCATGAAATATATTCATTTAATGAATCTATTTGGTAATTAATTGAAATTTGAATTTTTAATGTTCTAAGACATTTTGCCAAATGATTTGGTCTGAGGCTTTAGCTTAAGTATTATAAGACACATTTGTGAGGCATAACTAATACCATATAGCCAAAAATTATACAAATTTCCATTAACACATCAGTTACAGAAAATGTAACTAATTTACATATTGTGTGAAATTTTAAAACAAATCAAAAAATCGATTTATTTGTAAAGGTTATTTACACAAAAATTTCTTATGTAATTTAAAATCTAATCTTTTTATCTATATAGTAGTATTAAGTCATGAACTATAAACTGTACCAAGAGATATATTAAAATAAAAAACAAGTAAGAAAGTGGTATAGTCGGTCAAGCCCAACCATACGATACCCTTCACCACTAAGGTCAAAGGCGTTCTTTTTCCTGTATAAAGATAAATATTTGCTAAATTTTGCCATCATACAAACATTTTCTCAAAACTTGAATATTTAAGCTGTTTTCGTCATTTTGACTTATATGGGGGCTAGGGTCAAATATAGACATTAAACTATCTTTAGAATAGCGACCTGTACTTTAGTTACATGGTTTATATGGGGGGTCCAACCAGCCGTCCAGCCAGACGGACAGACGGACTGACAATCCTAAATCGACTCAGAAAGTGATTCTTAGGCTATTAGTACACTAAAAGGTGGGTCTTAGACAAATATTTCTAAGCGTTATATACGCATAGAAAAATTTCTTATTTTTAAAGGAAAAATTTCAAAAATTAAAAAAAAATTTTTTTTTTTTAAATTTGTTACAAATTTCCTACAAAAATATGAAGTTTTTGAAAAAAAATAAAAATTTTTTGAAAATATCCTACAAAACTAGAAAATTTTCCTGTAAAAATAGAAAAATTTTCAAACACTTCCCACAAAAATAAGAAATTTTTGAAAAATTTTCAATAAAAGTAGAAAATTAAAAAAAAAATTCCTAAAAAATAGAAAATTTTTGAAAAATTTCCTATAAAAATAAAACATTATTATAAGAATAAGAAATTTTTTAAAAATTTCCTAAAAAATTAGAAATCTAAAAAATTTTCTATTAAATTCGTATTAAAATAAGAAAAAAAATCGTATAAAAATAAGAAAAAAATTCATAAAAATTTTAAAAAAATTTCTATGAACGTTATAAAATTTTTGAAAAGTTTAACAAAAAAAGATACTTTTGAAAAATTTCCTTAAAATAAAAGAAATTTAAAAAAAATTTGATAAAACGAAGGAATTTTTGAAAAATTTCCTTTAAAAAAAAGAAATTTGTGAAAAATGTTGTTTAAAAATAAGAAATTATTGAAAAATTTCTTATAAAAATAAGAAATTTTAATTAATATAAAAAGCTTTGGAAATTTCCTACGAAAATAAGAAATTTTTAAAAAATATCCTAAAAAACATGAAATTTAAAAAAAAAATTATAAAAATAAGGAGTTTTTAAAAAATTTCATATAAAAAGAAGAGATTTAAAAAACAATTATGTAAAAATAAAAAAAAACTTAAATTTCCTATAAAAAAAAATAAATTCTTGAAAAATTTCCTATAAAAATAAGACATTTTAGAAAAATTTCCTACAAAAATTTTTGGAAAATTTCTTATCAAAATTATATATTTTTTTTTAATTGCTAATAAAAATTAGAATTTTTGTTATAATTTCCCATAAAAATAGGAAATTTTTGAAAAATTTCCTACAAAAATAAAAAATTTTTTAAAATTTCCTATAAAAATAGAAAATTTTGGAAAAATTACCTATAAAAATAGAAAATTTTTGAAAAATTTCCCATAAAAATAGAAAATTTTTGAAAATTTTTCTATAAAAATAGAAAATTTTTGAAAAATTTCCTATAAAAATAGAAAATTTTTGAAAAATTTCCTATAAAAATAGAAAATTTTTGAAAAATTTCCTATAAAAATAGAAAATTTTTGAAAAATTTCCTATAAAAATAGAAAATTTTTGAAAAATTTCCTATAAAAATACAAAATTTTTGAAAAATTTCCTATAAAAATAGAAAATTTTAGAAAAATTTCCTATAAAAGTAGAACATTTTCAAAAAATTTCCTATAAAAATAAAAATTATTAAAATTTCCCTATAAATATAAGAAATTTTGAAAAATTTCCTATAAAAATATAGGAAATTTTTGAAAAATTTCGTATAAAAATAAACAATTTTTAAAAAATTTCCTAAAAAAATAAGAAATTTTTGAAAAATTTCCTATAAAAATATGAAATTTTTGAAAAATTTCCTATAAAAATATGAAATTTTTGAAAAATTTCCTATAAAAATATGAAATTTTTGAAAAATTTCCTATAAAAATATGAAATTTTTGAAAAATTTCCTATTAAAATAAGAATATTTTGAAAAATTTCCTATAAAAATAATAAATTTTTGAAAAATTTCCTATAAAAATAAGAAATTTGTGAAAAATTTCCTTTAAAAAATAAGAAATTTTTAAAAATTTTCCTATAAAAATAAGAAATTTTTAAAAAATTTCTATTAAAAAAAGAAATTTTTGAAAAATTTCCTATAAAAATATGAAACTTTTGAAAAATTTCCTATAAAAATAAAAAATTTTTTAAAAATTTCTTATAAAGATAAGAAATTTTTGAAAATTTTCCTATCAAAATAAGAAATTTTTGAAAAATTTCCTATAAAAATAAGAAATTTTTGAAAAATTACCTATAAAACTAAGAAATTTTTGAAAAATTTCCTATAACAATTAGAAATTTTTGAAAAAATTTCCTATAACAATTAGAAATTTTTCAAAAAAATTTCTTATTAAAATGTGACATGTTTGAAAATTTTTCTATAAAATAAGAATTTTTTAAAAAATTTTCTATAAAAAAAATAGAATTTTTTAAAAAATTTCCTATAAAAATTAGAAATTTTTGAAAAATTTCCTTTAAAAATAAGATATTTTTGAAAATTTCCAATAAAAATAAGAAATTTTTGAAACATTTTCTTTAAAAATAAAAAAATTTTAAAAATTTTCCTATAAAAACAATAAATTTTTAAAAAATTTTTAAAAAATTCCTATAAGAATAAGAAGTTTTTGAATAATTTCCTATCAAAATAAGAAATTTTTGAAAAATTTCCTATAAAAATAAGAAACCTTTGAAAAATTTCCTATAAAAATTAAAAAATTTTGAAAAATTTCCTATAAAGAGAGAATTTTTTAAAATTTTCCTATAGAAATAAGAAATTTTGGAAAAATTTCCTATAAAAATAAGAAATTTTTGAAAATTTTCCTATAAAAATTAAACATTTTTGAAAAATTTCCTATAAAAATAAGAAATTTTGGAAAAATTTCCTATAAAAATAAGAAACTTTTGAAAAATTTCCTATTAAAATAGGAAATTTTTGAAAAACTTCCTATAAAAATAAGAAATTTTTGAAAAATTTCCTATAAAATTTTTGAAAAGTTTCCTATAAAAATTTTCTATAAAAATATGTATTTTTTGAAAAATTTCCTATAAAAATAAGAAATTTTTGAAAAATTTCCTATCAAAATAAGAATGTTTTGAAAAATTTCCTATTAAAAAAAAGAAATTTTTGAAAAATGTTGTTATAAAAATACAAAATTTTTGAAAAATTTTCTATTAAAATAAGAAATTTTTAAAAAATTTCCTATAAAAATAAGAAGTTTTTGAATAATTTCCTATAAAAATAAGAAATTTTTGAAAAATTTCCTATAAAAACAAGTAAGAGTGGTATATTCGGCTTTGCCGAATCTTGGATACCCTTCACCAATGGTGTTCCAAAAGTACTAAATGTAATTCGTAGCAATATTTGGTTATACTAGTATTATATGCAAAGAGTCTTTAAAATTAAGAGTCGGAAAAAGAAAAGCTTTTCGGTGGCGTCATCATCTAGAATAGTTATGCACCCAAAGGTTAGGTTGGGCAGGTGGCTGATGTCTAGGGAAGCTTTACTTGGGTTCTAAAGTGGTCCCTTTGTGAAAGATAATGATTACTAGACTACAAGTAGAGAATGCATATTTAAGCCAGCCAGTAGCTTCGAATTAAAATGGACACATATTTTACGAACACTTAATAAAGTTCGATAGACCAGATAAACCATGCAGAAAAGATGCTTCAAAATGTAGATGCCCTTACATTTGCAATAGCACATCGATTTGATGAGTTTAAGTATTCTGGCATGCAATCCAAAAACACAGTGCCCAGTGAGGGTTGTGCACTTTAATTCGTACGAATTATCCAACTAGTAAAAGTTCTTGATTAGTTATGTAAAACTCTGAAGTTAGCGGACTGATTTAGGTCAAAGCTTTAACAATGATTGTCAATGTATACAAGCCTTAAAATTATAGTGTATACACTCTTAGTTTTAGATACATACGTGAAATATATAGCTTTTGAATGGATGGTTATCAGCTTTGTCGGAAAAGTTTACTTATTAATTTGAAGTTAGTTAATTAATTAAAATGAACACTTCATCAATAATATTTGGGATGTATAGTTCTTTCGATCTGTCCGATGGATGTTTGGAAAGTTTTGTTCTAGTTCCTTGTGCAATTTTAATTTGATTTAATTTATCAGCATTAAATCGATTCCCGGTCGGGGTTATATGGGAGATTTCACTAAATGTGAATAGAGCTCGCCCATTTTCAATATCGAACTTTTCAAGAGATCAGAAATACTTTTGTCAAATGTTGTCCCTCTAGAAAGTTTATTTTAGGCGCTATCGCCCTGAATATCAATATTGTACAACGTCTTTATACTTAATGTCATCATCGTATCTTAGGCGAAGTTATACTGAATCAATTGTCAAACGTGAACGGATTTCTCCCAATTGCAATTAAAAAATTTAAATTTTCGTTGATATGTGAGATACTTACATACATATGTAGGTTTTGAACGGATATCATGTAATAGCTGCCTTTTTGTACTTCCTAGGAAGATTACCTATAATTTGATATATAAAACATTCTCAAATAATATAATAATGTTCAAAAGTCAGACACAAAATTAAGATTAATGCAGAGTGTCTGTCTGCTAAAATCAGATTTGTGGAGCTCCTGGATTTTACACAAAATTTTAGGATATTGTCCCACCCTGAATTTTATCATTGTCGATCAAACCACCATCGCTTAAATGCTAAATTATATCTACCACAAATTACAGAATGCATCAGGATTTAGATAATCCCCTGCGAAGGACGCTATTAAACTTCATCAAAATAAACATCTGAGATATCGACAAAACAGGAGCTCCAAAAACTTGACTACAACAGAAAAAAGGACAGACAGGTTGACGGACGGACATGTAGACGGACGGACAAACAAACAGACGGACGGACGGGCAAACAAACGGACGGACGGACAGACGGACGGAGGTCGCGAAATCGATTCTTGTGCCGATTCTGAGTTGATCGGTACAATTTGAATGGTATTCATAATCAGATTTGTGGAGTATATATATCAGATTTTAGAAAATCCTCCCATAAAGAATGATGTCAAATTTCATCACAATCGGTCCATAAACACCTGAGATATCGCTGAAAAAATACTTACAAAATGTAAACAAAATTTCTTAGACACGTACTTTAGGCAATTTGCTGTACATCAAATGTAGTGTTATGGCGATATCTCAATTGTTTATAGACCGCTTTTGATAAAATTTAATAACGTGCTTGGTGGGGGAATTTCCTAAAATCTGATATAAAATTTATGTAGGTCCGTACTAAAGGAGGATAGTTTTTCCTATTTCTGCATTTAATTTTTTCAACAAACATTCTCTAATGTGTACTTTGGGCAATTTGCGATACATCAAATTCAGTGTTTTAGCGATATCTCAGTTGTTTATGCACCGATTTTGATAAAATTTTACAGAGTGCTTTGGGAAAATATTTCCTACAATCTGATATATAACATATTATCACATGTACACCAGGAGTATCTTTTTTCTCTTGTTATTTAAAAGTGTGTTTCAATCAAAAATTTTAAAATTTTCGTCTAATTTTTGGTATTTTTTCGATATTTTCGGTGTTTATAAACCGATTTTAATGAAATTTAATAGCGTTCATTGCGGGAGAATTTCCTAAAATCTGATATATAATTTATGTAAGTCCATTCTCCAGGGGCTTCACAAACTTGATTTCAACAGACAGACAGACAGACGGACGGACAGACAGACAGACAGACAGACAGACGGACATCGCTTAATCGATTCTCCTCCCGATTCTGAGTCGATCGGTATAATTTATAAATAAAAAAATTACAAACGGAATCACAAACTTATAATACCCTTTCACCTATTGGTGAAGGGTATAATAAGAAACTTTTGAAAAATTTCCTATAAAAATAAGAAATCTTTGAAAAATTTCCTATAACAATTAGAAATTTTTGAAAAAATTCCTATAACAATTAGAAATTTTTCAAAAAAATTTCTTATTAAAATATGACATGTTTGAAAATTTTTCTTTTAAATAAGAATTTTTTAAAAAATTTCCTATAAAAATTAGAAATTTTTGAAAAATTTCCTTTAAAAATAACATATTTTTGAAAAATTTCCTATAAAAATAAGAAATTTTTGAAAAATTTCCTATAAAAATAAGAATTTTTTGAAAAATTTCCTATAAAAATAAGAAATTTTTTTAAAATTTCCTATCAAAATAAGAAATTTTTTAAAAATTTCCTATAAAAACAAGTAAGAGTGGTATATTCGGCTTTGCCGAATCTTGGATACCCTTCACCAATGGTGCTGCAAAAGTACTTAATGTAATTCCTAGCAAAATTTGGTTATACTAGTATTATATGCAAAGAGTCTTTAAAATTAAGAGTCGGAAAAAGAAAAGCTTTTCGGTGGCGTCATCATCTAGGATAGTTATGCACCCAAAGGTTAGGTTGGGCAGGTGGCTAATGTCTAGGGAAGCTTCACTTGGGTTCTAAAGTGGTCCCTTTGTGAAAGATAATGATTACTAGACTACAAGTAGAGAATACATATTTAAGCCAGCCAGTAGCTTCGAAATAAAATATACACATATTTTACGAACATTTAATAAAGTTCGATAGACCAGATAAACCATGCAGAAAAGATGCTTCAAAATGTAGATGCCCTTACATTTGCAATAGCACATCGATTTGATGAAGTTTAAGTATTCTGGCATGCAACCCAAAAACGCTGTGCCCAGTGAGGGTTGTGCACTTTAATTCGTACGAATTATCCAACTAGTAAAAGTTCTTGATTAGTTATGTAAAACTCTGAAGTTAGCGGACTGATTTAGGTCAAAGCTTTAATAATGATTGTCAATGTATACAAGCCTTAAAATTAAAGGGTATACACTCTTAGTTTTAGATACATACGTGAAATATATAGCTTTTGAATGGATGGTTATCAGCTTTGTCGGAAAAGTTTACTTATTAATTTGAAGTTAGTTAATTAATTAAAATGAACACTTCATCAATAATATTTGGGATGTATAGTTCTTTCGATCTGTCCGATGGATGTTTGGAAAGTTTTGCTCTAGTTCTTTGTGCAATTTTAATGTGATTTAATTTATCAGCATTAGATCGATTTCCGGTCGGGTTTATATGGGAGATTTCACTAAATGTGAATAGAGCTCGCCCATTTTCAATATCGAACTTTTCAAGAGATCAGAAATACTTTTGTCAAATGTTGTCCCTCTAGAAAGTTTATTTTAGGCGCTATTGTCCTGAATATCAATATTGTACAACGTCTTTATACTAAATGTCATCATCGTATCTATTATAATTTGTCATTTATTAGCTACTAAGAGATTGCCTTAGGCGAAGTTATATGGGATCAATTGTCAAACGTGAACGGATTTCTCCCAATTGCAATTAAAAAATTTAAATTTTTGTTGATATGTGAGATACTTACATACATATGTAGGTTTTGAACGGATATCATGTAATTAGCTGCATTTTTGTACTTCCTAGGAAGATTACCTATAATTTGATATATAATACATTCTCAAATGTTATCATAATGTTCAAAAGTCAGACACAAAATTAAGATAAATGCAGTGTGTCTGTCTGCTAAAACCAGATTTGTGGAGCTCCTGAATTGTCCCACCCTGAATTTCAACATTGTCGATCAAAACACCATCGCTTAAACGCTAAATTATATCTACCACAAATTACAGAATGCATCAGGATTTAGATAATCCCCTGCGAAGGACGCTATTAAACTTCATCAAAATAAACATCTGAGATATCGACAAAACAGGAGCTCCAAAAACTTGACTACAACAGAAAAAAGGACAGACAGGTAGACGGACGGACATGTAGACGGACGGACAAACAAACAGACGGACGGACAGACGGACGGAGGTCGCGAAATCGATTCTTGTGCCGATTCTGAGTTGATCGGTACAATTTGAATGGTATTCATAATCAGATTTGTGGAGTATATATATCAGATTTTAGAAAATCCTCCCATAAAGAACGATGTCAAATTTCATCACAATCGGTCCATAAACACCTGAGATATCGCTGAAACAATACTTACAAAATGTAAACAAAATTTCTTAGACACGTACTTTGGGCAATTTGCTGTACATCAAATGTAGTGTTATTGCGATATCTCAATTCTTTACGGACCGCTTTTGATAAAATTTAATAACGTGCTTGGTGGGGGAATTTCCTAAAATCTGATATAAAATTTATGTAGGTCCGTACTAAAGGAGGATAGTTTTTCCTATTTCTGCATTTAATTTTTTCAACAAACATTCTCTAATGTGTACTTTGGGCAATTTGCGATACATCAAATTCAGTGTTTTGGCGATATCTCAGTTGTTTATGGACCGATTTTGATAAAATTTTACAGAGTGGTTTGGGAAAATATTTCCTATAATCTGATATATAACATATTATCACATGTACACCAGGAGTATCTTTTTTCTCTTGTTATTTAAAAGTGTGTTTCAATCAAAAATTTTAAAATTTTCGTCTAATTTTTGGTATTTTTTCGATATTTTCGGTGTTTATAAACCGATTTTAATGAAATTTAATAGCGTTCATTGCGGGAGAATTTCCTAAAATCTGATATATAATTTATGTAAGTCCATCCTCCAGGAGCTTCAGAAACTTGATTTCAACAGACAGACAGACAGACGGACGGACAGACAGACAGACAGACAGACAGACGGACATCGCTTAATCGATTCTCCTCCCGATTCTGAGTCGATCGGTATAATTTTTATGGGGTCTACGATCACTAATAAAAAAATTACAAACGGAATCACAAACTTATAATACCCTTTCACCTATTGGTGAAGGGTATAATAAGAAATTTTTTAAAAATTTCCTATAAAAATAAGAAATTTTTGAAAAATTTCCTATACAAATTAGAAATTTTTGAAAAATAAGAAATTTTGGAAAAATTTCCTATAAAAATAAGAAATTTTTTATAACATTTTTCAAAAATTTGCTATTTTTATAGGAAATTTTTCAAAAATTTCTTATTTTTCTAGGATTTTTTTAGTTTCTTATTTTTATAGGAATTTTTTTTTTTAATTTTTAAATTTTATAGGACATTTTTCAAAAGTTTCTGTTTTTTTATAGGAAATTTTTCAAAAATTTCTTATTTTTTTAGGATTTTTTTTAAAAACTTCTTATTTTTAAAGGAAATTTTTCAAAATTTTCCAATTTCTATAGGAAATTTTGCAAAAATTTCTTATTTTTAGATTGATTTTTTGATTATATTAAACATTTTATGGTGCCTCCCAAAAGTATGCAATAAAATTTTCTTGGAATTTTAGAATTTAAAACTTAACATACTCACCTGTTTGACCTTAATCTCGTATTTCAAAACAAGATAAAAAATACAAATTGTTATAGTTTTAAAACACTTTATTGTTTTTTTTTTTTTTTGTTGGTTTGTTTTATTATTTTTTACTTTATTTTCTTCCATTTTAGAGGGGGAGGGGGTGAAAAATCGTGATTTGAATCGTGTATTTGTATATCATTGGGTGAAAGTGTGAGAGTTTTACATATGAATGAGTGATTTGAATATTAATTTTCTTTTATTATTTAAAAATTTCAAACACATTTTGCAAAATTTTTCCATTTTTTATTATTATTTTATTATTGTTGTTGTAGTTTTTTGTTTGACAATGACGTTTGTTGTATGCAGTTAATCGCTTCAAATTTTTCATTCAAAATGTCATGGTTTCATTTCTCTGTTTTTTTAGAACAATTTATTTGTGTTAATTTAAAATTCAAATTTTTCATAATTTTTGTTTCAATTTTGTTTTATTAGTTAATTTTTGTTTAGAATAAATACATAAATATTAAGAAGGACAAGGGGGGAGGGGGTGTTTGTTGTATGTGTTCAAGTGAAGGTGTGTGAGTGTTTTAAAGGATTTTAAAGTGAACATATAAGATTTTTTTTCTTTATTTTGCATTTTTTTCAATTAAGTGTTTAATTATTCAATTAAAAGTGTTTTAATTTTTGTTTTTTCCTTTTAATTTATATAAAAAAATTATCATATTTAAATTTAGCTAAATTATGTTTTTATTTAATTCAATTTGTATTTTGGCCAAATATTTTTGTTTTTCTAATTTTGTTGTTTTAAATAAATGTTATAAATTTGTTGAATGTGTATGTATGTGTTTCTATTCTCTTATTGATGTTGTTTAAAATAATTGAAAATTTTATTAGTTAAATTGGTTCTTTTTGTTAATGAAAAATTATTTAAAAATTTTCAAGCCTAAATTATTTTTTTTAATTTTTTTTTTATTATAATAAAATCTATAAATTTGTTTTGGCAATTATTTTTTTTTTTTTTCAATTTTCTATTAGACACTACAAAATTTTCAATATTGATATTTGAGTTAAATTATTTAAAGAAATTAGGTAATACTGGCAGTAAATTAAAAGGTCGAAATGGTTAAAATGCACAAAAATTGTTCAAAAGTTTCTTATTTTTATAGTGAATTTTTCAACAATTTCTTTTTTTTATAGGAATTTTTTCAAAAATTTCCTATTTTTATACGAAAATTTTAAAAAATTTCCTATTTTTAACGGAAATTTTTAAAAAAAATTCCTATTTTTATAGGAAATTTTTCAAAAATTTTTTATTTTTTAGGAAATTTTTCAAAAATTTCCTATTCTTTAGGAAATTTTTCAAAAATTTCCAATTCTTTAGGAAATTTTTCAAAAATTTCCTATTCTTTAAGAAATTTTTCAAAAATTTCCTATTTGTAAAGGAAATTTTTCAAAAATTTAATGTTTTTATAGGAAACTTTTCAAAAATTTCCTATTTTTTATAGGAAAATTTTCAAAAATTTCCTATTTTTATAGGAAAATTTTTCAAAAATTTCCTATTTTTATAGGAAATTTTTCAAAAATTTCCCACTTTTATAGGAAATTTTTCAAAAATTTCCTATTTTTATAGGAAATTTTTCAATAATTTCTTATTTTTAAAGGAAATTTTTTAAAAATATCCTATAAAAATAGGAAATTTTTTAAAAATATAGGAAATTTTTCAAAAATTTCCTATTTTTATAGGAAATTTTTCAAAAATTTCCTATTTTTATAGGAAATTTTTCAAAAATTTCCTATTTTTATAGGAAATTTTTCAAAAATTTCCTATTTTTATAGGAAATTTTTCAAAAATTTCCTATTTCTATAGGAAATTTTTCAAAAATTTCCTATTTTTATAGGAAATTTTTCAAAAATTTCCTATTTTTATAGGAAATTTTTCAAAAATTTCCTATTTTTATAGGAAATTTTTCAAAAATTTCCTATTTTTATAGGAAATTTTTCAAAAATTTCCTATTTTTATAGGAAATTTTTCAAAAATTTCCTATTTTTATAGGAAATTTTTCAAAAATTTCCTATTTTTATAGGAAATTTTTAAAAAATTTCCTATTTTTATAGGTAATTTTTCAAAAATTTCCTATTTTTATAGGAAATTTTTCAAAAATTTCCTATTTTTATAGGAAATTTTTCAAAAATTTCGTATTTTTATAGGAAATTTTTTAAAAATTTCCTATTTTTATAGGAAATTTTTCAAAAATTTCCTATTTTTATAGGAAATTTTTCAAAAATTTCCTATTTTTATAGGAAATTTTTCAAAAATTTCCTATTTTTATAGGAAATATTTCAAAAATTTCCTATTTTTATAGGAAATTTTTCAAAAATTTCCTATTTTTATAGGAAATTTTTCAAAAATTTCCTACTTTTATAGGAAATTTTTCAAAAATTTAATATTTTTAGAGGAAATTTTTCAAAAATTTCCTAATTTTATGGGAAATTTTTCAAAAATTTCCTATTTTTATAGGAAATTTTTCAAAAATTTCCTGTTTTTATAGGAAATTTTCAAAAATTTGCTAGTTTTATAAAAAAAATTTTAAAAATATTTAAGTTTTATAGGAAATTTTTCAAAAATTTGATATTTTTAAAGGAAATTTTTCAAAAATTTTATACTTTTATAGGAAATTTTTTAAAAATTTCCTATTTTTATAGGAAATTTTTCAAAAATTTCTTATTTTTTTAGGAGATTTTTCAAAAGTTTCCTATTTTTAGAGAAAATTTTTAAAAAATTTCCTATTTTTATAGGAAATTTTTCAAAAACTTTCTATTTTTCAAAAAATGTTTTACTTTTATAGCAAACCTTTCAAAAAATTTCTTTTTTTATAGGAAATTTTTCAAAAATTTCATATTTTTATAGGAAATTTTTCTAAAAATTCTTATTTTTATAGGAAATTTTCCAAAAATTTCTTATTTTTAATGAAAATTCTTCAAAAATTTCTCATTTTTATAGGAAAAGAAACTTTAAGTCTTATACATTTCAACCATTTCTAGGTTATATTTATTAAAATTTGTTTAAAATTATTTCTAGGTTATAATATTAAAACACACATACACACATACCTTTTTCTGGGATTAAAACAAGCACTTACATATTTTAACTTGTTCCGGCAAACCAAACAGACTTTTTTTCATACACTGCAAGAAATATTATGACAACAATAACTTTTTACCAATTCATGTTATTTTCTTTAATATTTTATAAATTTTAATACCAAAATTTAACTAATTATTTTCAAATTTTGTTCTTGATTAAATTTATAATCGTAATAATTTGTTTATTTCAAAATTTATTTAATATTTATATGTTTAACTCTTTTTTGTTAAAAAAAATTATTAAATAAAATCAATTTAATTGTCAGTCTTTAGGATGTGTTTTTTTTTCTTATTTTCACTTTTTTTGCATAAAAATTAAATATTCGTTTGTTTTCATTTGAAATCAAAGAGAAGGTAAAATCAAATGATTTTCAAAGGAAAAGAAAAATTTAATTAAATTTCTCAAAAGTAAAATGTTTTAGCGATTTTTTAGGTGCAAGCGAAATGTTTCGAGTTTGAAATAGGAAAAACTTTAAGGCTTTGGTACAGTAAAGGACAAAATAAAGATACGACTTAAATGTTTCTACACATTTAACTATATCAAAACTCTTAGGTTTTATAAAAAAATTTAAATGTTCTAAAATATACCTCAAATTTTTCCGTATCTTTACTTTTCGTCCCCACTGTACTCTTGCCAAAACACATTTCAAAATTCGTTTTTTTTTTCCATATTAATGTTGATTTACATTTTTATTAGAGATTTCTTCTTTGAGATTCATTTTGATGATAAATTATTATATGTTAGTTTTTGTTGTTACTTCAAAAATCAAAAAATGTTGATGATTATGTGGTAGAAATCGTAATTATGTGGCAAGGTTGATTGATGATATTTTTTGCTGATGATGTTGATTGTTAATGTTAAACTGTTATTTTTTATGTGTATGTGAATATGTATGTAAGTGAATGATGGAATTTGTATGTATTCGTGTGTTACTAGGCAAAAGAAGAACCTTCTTATCGTTCCCTTTGCAGCTTTCTACACATTCAATTGCAATTTCTATTCAATCACTTTTTTTTAATATAATTTTTTAAGGTTTTCGAATATTTATTATGTTTAGATTTTTAATAGAATATCGATAAGAGATAAAAATGGGATATCTAAACGACTTAATGGAAATTTCTTGGTACCTAGATAAAGCTGGCTTCAAATAAGGGCATCCTTAAGTTAATGTTTAAAGCTTCCGCAATTTTCTATAACTTCACAAACCTAAGATACGCAGCCTATGCTACCAGAAGCCGAAGAGATTTTGTATTTTTCGTAAATATCACGTTCATTCAATAAACTTGTTAAAATAAGCACCAAAAAGATAAATATTTTGTATCGAAAATTTTTCTATAGAAAAATATTTCTAACGAAAATTTTTCTATAAAAAAAAATTCCCACGAAAATGTTTCTATAGAAACGAAAATTTTTCTATGGAAAAATATTTCTAACGAAATTTTTTTTATAGAAAAATATTTCTAACGAAATATTTTCTATAGAAAAATATTTTTGAAGAAATGTTCCTATAGAAAAATATTTATTTGGAAAATTTTTTATAGAAAAATATTTCTTTGCAAAATTTTTCTACAGAACAATATTTCTTTGGAAAATTTTTCTATAGAAAAATATTTCTTTGCTAAATTTTCCTATAGAAAAATATTTCTTTGGAAAATTTTTCTATAGAAAAATATTTCTTTGGAAATGTTTCTATATAAAAATATTTATTTACGAAATTTTTCTATAGAAAAATATTTTTCTATATTTATCTAGAAAAATTTTCGTTAGAAATATTTTTCTAAAAAAAATTTTCCTTGGAAATATTTTTTTATAAAACTATTTTTCTATAGAAAATTTTTCCTAGGAAATATTTTCCTATAAAAAATTTTTCCTTGGAAATATTTTTCTATAGAAAAATTTTCAAAAGAAATGTTTTTCTAGAGAAAATTTTTCCAAAGAAATATTTTTCTACAGAAAGTTTTTCCTTGGAAATAAATTTCCATAAAAAAATTTTCATTGGAAATATTTTTCTATAGAAAAATTTTCTTTTTAAATATTTTTCTTTAGAAAATTTTTCTTTGCAAATATTTTTTCATAGAAAAATTTTCTTTGGAAATATATTTCTATAGAAAATTTTTCTTTTGAAATATTTTTCTATAGAAAAATTTTCGTTAGAAATATTTTTTTATAGAAAATTTTTCCTTGGAAATATTTTTCTATAAAAAATTTTCTTTGGAAATATTTTTCTATAGAAAATTTTCTTTGCAAATATTTTTCTATAGAAAATATTTCCTTGGAAATATTTTTCTATAGACAATTTTTTCTTGAAAATATTTTTCTATAGAAAATTTTTCCTTGGAATAGAAAGTTTTTCCTTGGAAATAATTTTCTATAGAAAATATTTAATTGGAAATATTTTTCTAGAGAAAATTTTTCCTTGGAAATATCTTTCTGTAGAAAATTTTTCCTTGAAAATATTTTTCTATAGCTAATTTTTCCTTGGAAATATTTTTCTATTGAAAAGTTTTCCTTGGAAATATTTTTCTATTGAAAAGTTTTCCTTGGAAATAGTTTTCTATAAAAAATTTTGCCTTGGATAAATTTTTCTATAGAAAATTTTTCCTTTGAAATATTTTTCTATAGAAAATTTTTCCTTGGATATATTTTTCTATAGAAAGTTTTTCCTTGTTTATATTTTTCGTTAGAAATATTTTCATATAGAAAAATTTTCGTTAGAAATATTTTTCCATAGAAAATTTTTCCTTGGAAATATTTTTCTATAGAAAAATTTTCTTTGGAAATATTTTTCTATAGAAAATTTGTTGCTTGTTAATATTTTTCTATAGAAAATTTTTCCTTGGAAATATTTTTCTGTAGAAATTTTTCCTTGGAAATATTTTTCTATAGAAAATTTTTCCTTGGAAATATTTTTCTATAGAAAATTTTTAATTGGAAATACTTTTCTATAGAAAATTTTTCTTTGGAAATATTTTTCTATAGAATATTTTTCTTTGGAAATATTTTTCTATAGAAAATTTTTCTATAGAAAAATTTTTTTAGAAATATTTTTCTATAGAAAATGTTTCCTAGGAAATATTTTTCTATAGAAAATGTTTCCTAGGAAATATTTTTCTATAGAAAATGTTTCCTAGGAAATATTTTTCTATAGAAAAATTTTTCTTGGAAATATTTTTATATAGAACATTTTTCTATAGAATATTTTCCTTGGAAATATTTTTGTATAGAATTTTTTTTTTTTTGGAAATATTTTTCTATAGAAAATTTTTCCTTGAAATATTTTTCTCTAGAAAATTTTTCCTTGGAAATATTTTTCTATAGAAAAATTTTTTTTTTTTGAAAATATTTCTCTATAGAAAATTTTTTCTTTGAAATATTTTTCTATAGAAAATTTTTCGTTAGAAATATTTTTCTATAGAAAATTTTTCCTTGGAAATATTTTTCTATAGGAAATTTTTCTTTGGAAATATTTTTCTATAGAAAATTTTTCTTTGGAAATATTTTTCTTTAGAAAAATTTTCGTTAGAAATATTTTTTTCTATAGAAAAAATTTCGTTAGATTTTTTTTTTTTTTAAGTTTTAAATATCTTTATTTAGTTAAAGCTTTTTTAACTATGTTCTCTATTGCATTGGTAGCAGCAGAGAACATTTAAAACCTCTGTATTATGAACTCTCTTTATTAAGAGTATTCACAGCTTATGGTTGAATGTATTGGGAATAGTTGTTAAAATGTTGATAGCAAATGAATTATTTGCCCGCAACTGCTCTAGTATTCCATGAATTGTTGCCAGATTGTTTCATTGTTTAGCTTCTTCCCATCTAAATCTCTTAGAATTCTGTGTTTTCAATTAAATGTTATGTTTTTTGTCATATAATTTAATTTTGTCTTGTATATTTATTTTATAGTTTGTATTTGTTTATAAAAGTTGTATGTTTAATATATTTTTAATATTTAATATTATTGGAAAAATTACCATGTATACTTTTGCTTTTCAGTTTATTTACGAGTATTATTTAATTAGTTTTCTGCTCTGATGCCTTTCTATCAATTACAATTTTTTTCTTGTTTATTTAATAATTCGTTATTTGTTTTTAGTTTTAATTAAATTAGTATTTTTTTGTCTTTCTTGTTTAATTTTATTTAATTTTATTAAATGTTTTTTTTTTCCATAACATTACGTTAACCATCGTTTACAGAGATTACCTTAGCACTACTTTTTTTTCATTTTGGGTTTGATTTTATGAATTTAATTTAATTTACGAATATTTATGCTAAAAATTTAATGGCTGGTTTTTTTTTTTTGAGTTTTTCTCATAGTTTTCTGTTAATGTTTTAATAATGTTAAATGTTATTGGTTTATCATAAACTTGATAAAGATTTAATTTTATCTTGATTGGCTTTATATCAGATAAAAAGTTCTAAATGTATTTTATAGGTTATAATAAATCTCTAAAGGTTTAAAGGTCATTGACACAGTCATTTGGTATTTAAGTTCAAAAAAAAGCTTTGGCTACTAAAAACCTCAGAATTTAAATTCTGCTTAATTACCATCTAACTGTGAATAGCCCTAATGTTAATTGTTTATTGATGCTATTGAGTACGCTTTATAGTATATGATCTATATGCTAGTATGTATGTATTTATTGATGTCTGTATGTTAGTATGTCGTTATATAATTTTATGTATTTTTTAAATTTCATTTAAATGCTGTTTTCGTTTATAGTTAAATTGGTAATAAAATCATAAAATTACCTAATCACTTCTGTCTCCAACTTGATCATGTTCAAAAATGCTCCTAAAACTTTAATCTGTTCATAACCGATTAGGATTCAGATTTTTTAACAGTGATTGGTATATATTAGGTAAAAGCTTTTAAAGCTTATAGTCTTTTTGCAAACATATTTACATTTTTTTTTGTAATTTTTTTAAATTTTCTGAACTTTGGAGCCTTCAAAAAGCTCCCAAACATCTAGCTTAAAGCCTTTTATACATCAAAAAAGTCACATGAGTTTTGACTTTTTTGATATATAAAAAGCTTTAAGCTAGATGTTTGGGAGCTTTTGGAAGGCTTCAAAGTTCAGAAAATATTTAAAAACTTTTAAAAACATGCATAGTTTTAAGCCTTGAGGCCCTATGCTCCACTGGGAGTCAAGGATAACAGAAGAAGAAGAATAGTTTTAAGCCAATTTTATAAATTCTGTGTCAATAAATAATAATAGCTTAAGTCAAAATTTTGTGTTTTAAGATATTAAGTTTTTTGCCTAAAAGATATAAGGGTTTTGTATGAAAAAGTTAATAATGACATTTTGTACTTGAAATTTAGCTGAGTAATCTTGATCCAAAGAATAAGAATATGTAATAAAACGAAAAAGCACTTATGTCAACTTTAACTTGTTTAAAGCTCGTTTAAAAGCTTTTCAACATTAACAGCGTTTTAAATTTTTTCGTTTAAAAAGTACAAAGAAAGCTTATAGAGCTTTTTAATATATAAGAGTTTAAAATTTCTTTAAAATTTAAAATCTTATCGATAACTCTTCTTTTCAATAGAAAAAGTTATCGATAACTCTTCTTTTCAATAGAAAAGTTATCGATAACTCTTCTTTTCTATAGAAAAGTTATCGATAACTCTTCTTTTCTATAGAAAAGTTATCGATAACTATTCTTTTCTATAGAAAAGTTATCGATAACTATTGTTTTCTATAGAAAAGTTATCGATAACTCTTCTTTTCTATAGAAAAGTTATCGATAACTATTCTTTTCTATAGAAAAGTTATCAATAACTCTACTTTTCTATAGAAAAGTTATCGATAATTAAGTGTTTTGCCTAAAAGATATAAGGGTTTTGTATGAAAAAGTTAATAATAACATTTTATACTTGAAATTTAGCTGAGTAATCTTGATCCAAAGAATAAGAATATGTAATAAAACGAAAAAGCACTTATGTCAACTTAAGCCATTATCATTTAATGCCACAGAATTGTATAGTTTCACGACTTTTAACTTATTTTTCATAAAACTACTATTTCGCTGTCAAAAGCTTTAAATCTTAGATCGTATTGTAAAAGCTTTATTTTCTACGATTTTGAAAGTCTTTAATTTTTATAGTGTGGAAAACTTACAGGTTATTCCTCTAATTTATAAACAAAAAATAATGTTAAGAAAAACTTATAAGTCATATTTTCCACACAAAGTTCTTACGATAAGAATATGATAATTTTACAATTCGTTTAAAAATTCGGGAGTATATTTTTAAAAGCTTTATAGACTTTTCAATCTATAAGTATTTTTAGAAAATCTTTAAAACTCCCAAACTTTCATAAGAATCTTATAAGAATTGCTCCTAAGTTTTAATAAAGCTCTTTAAAATGTTTCAGGTGCGACTCGAAATTCTAAGCTTAACTAGATAAGAGACCTTGTGAATACCCTATATGTTTTAACAATTTAGAATTAAGAAAGCTTTTAAGAATCTATAAGGTAGCATTTTTTAAACTCTAAAACTTTTTAAAACATCAAATATATTAAGAGCTTTTGCATATCTAAAAATATGAAATTTTGAATATTTTTAAAAGTTTTAACCTTTTTAAGAATAAAATGAAAGTAAGAATGTGTTAAATGTTGGTATTTGTGAGAACTTTAAAAGCTATTTGATTTGTCTTTGGGAATAAAAGACAAAAAGAAGTATCTGTTAAAGTGTAAAAGCTCTATAGTTTAATCATTTTAGAATAAAGTGGGATTAGTTCCAGTTAGAACTTTAACATCTCCAAATTTTCTAAGCGCATTAGTATTAACAAGCCAAGAACTATTAAAAGCTTAAAAATTTAAAGATGTTTAAGTTCTAACTCCAACTAATTACATTTTATTCTAAAATTATTAAAAAATAGAGCTTTTACACTTTAACAGATAAAGCCTTAAACTTTTTGAAACATCAAATATAATAAAAGCTTTTGCATTTCTACAAATGTGTCATTTTGAATATTTTTAAAAGCAGTTTTGAATTATTTTGAATAAAAGAAAGTATTAAATCTGTGTTAAAATTTGGTATCTGTTAGAACTGTAAAAGCTATTTCCTTTTAGTGTCATTTTAAATAAAAACTGTATGAAGTATCTGTTAAAACTTTAAAGCTCAATAAAACAAGATAAATACCGTTTAGAACAAGATAAGTACCTGTTAGAACCTTAATATCTCTAGATTTTTTTAGCCTTTTAGAATTACGAAACAAAAGCTATTAAAAGCTTTTGTTTTAAATATTATACCCATTTTATAAGCAAAAGTTGTTAATAATTTGTAAAGACATTTATTAACTTAAAAGTGCCTTGCTTTAAACGCCTTAAACGCTTTAAACGTTTAGAAGTTTCAAAAGCTTATTTTCATTTGCTCATCAAAGCTTTTTATCTTTTAAAGTAATAAATGTGGGTAATTAAAGCTGTAGCAAAAGTTTTGACATAACATCGAATTAGGAAGCTTTTAATGTGTAATGAGTCACAAATTTCCTAAGCTATTTAGTTCTAAAGCTTTTTATTGTCAAAGAGCTGTACTAATTTTAAAGCCTTTTGTAAATACGACTGTTTTAGCGGCTTTATTTGGTTTAAAAAGCTCAAGTTTAATTCATTTAATTGACAGCTTGAGCTTTTTCAATTAAAATAAATCATTTTAGGATTATAAAAATTCATTTTAAATTCGAAAGCTTATATAGCTTTTTAACATACAAGAGTTACAAATCTTTTCAAACTTGTGCTAAAGCTTTCCATCATACGAAAGTTCTGTTTAAAGCTCGTTTAAAAGCTTTTCAACATTAACAACGTTTTAAATTTTTTCATTTAAAAAGTACAAAGAATATAAGCTTTCTTTGTAATTTTTAAATGCTTTTAAATATATAAAAGTTTCAAATTTCTTAAATAAAATCTTATCGATAACTCTTCTTTTCAATAGAAAAAGTTATCGATAACTCTTCTTTTCTAAACAAAAGTTATCGGTTACTTTGCTTTTCTATACAGAAGTTATCGATAACTTTCATTTTCTACACAAAAGTTATCAATAACTCTTCTTTTCTATAGAAAAGTTATCGATAACTCTTCTTTTTTATAAAAAAGTTACCGATAACTCTTCTTTTCTTTAAAAAATTTATCGATAATTCTTCTTTTCTATTCAAAAGTTTTCGATAACACTTTTTTCTATAAAAAAAATTATCGATAACTTTTCCTTTCTATAGAAAAGTTATTGATATCTCTTCTTTTCTACAG